>CM074286.1:23191938-23379438 GCA_037194245.1 Opsariichthys bidens | reverse complement strand
TTTTGCATTGAAAAAAAATGATGCGACTAAATGATGACAAAACTTGTATGTATATGTAATCGATCGATCCAACAGATACAATTTATTAGCTAAATATCTGCTGGTCAAATAAATGACTGAATTTTGTATGTTACCTTCAACATTTATGTTGTTGCATGAATTGTTTTGTTGTTTTACTTACTTAAATTTACCTGAAAAGCCCAGAAGTTGTTTAATGGCATGTTTCCATTGTGACAGCATGACCCACTATTTAATCATGATAAACACGTATGCAGTGAACTCAACCTTTTCTTTCTAGGCAATAGTTATATCTTGCAACAAAAATGTGCATCAATTTTATAACATAATAATTAAGCAGCAGAAGCACATTAACACTAGTTTTCACTTCCTTACATTCATGTTAGAACCTTGGATAGAGACTGGACACACAAGCTGTCATGAAAGAGTGTTAGACCACAAGGGGGAGGAAAGGGCCGGCTGTTAGCCATCCTTCTCAGTTCCACCAGCGAGAAGGAGGGAAGTCTCACACATGCTTAAACTTTACTGGAAAGACTCCACAGAGATTGGATTAAAAATGATTGTAAATTCAGACTTTGCAGTAGCAGCCTCTTTTAAACAGCTGGACTGCAACTCCAAACAATCATTCCAAAACATTTCAATGGTCTATCTATGGATCAAATCTATGGAATAAATGACAAAATGAAAATAAATAAATCAAAATTAAAAATATGTGTTTAGAAAAAAGGAATATTTATTTAGTTCCAGTTTTCAAGGCAAATGTGTGGAAGTCTGCAGCCTACAAACAAATGAAAACTACTTTATAAACAGCTCTCGAATTGTATAATCTGAGACAAAGTGGAAACAACTGTGAAAACCAACTCATGTCGTCTCATAACCGTTCACCTTAACTGATACTCGCTTGTGATTATCTGAACCGATAATCCTCTTCATAGTTAACAAGAATTTGTGTTCGAATTTGCATTTGCCTCAAGCAAGGTAGGCTTTTCAGATTTTTTGCCTGTTAACTTGTTCGCCTGGTTTTTAAAGTCATTTTTTCACGTGGAGATAGAGAACACATTCCCAAGCATATTGACTTCTCTAGGTTCTCTAGACTCATTTCATCTCCGTACGCGGTTACAACTGTATCTCTCGCTCTCAGTACGACCTTCACCCGCCACCCAAAAGAGGGATAAAAATCTGTCATACTCCCCTAAGAATGCCCTCATTCTCCAGCATATCACAGTCTGATCTCAGATGATTATTCGTTAACTAACTCTACTTTAATTAACTCCTGATTAGGTATTAATATCAGACACTGGGTTGCATGCTAGCAGTCAATGCTTTTAATAAGTGGATTAGCACTGGTGTCTTACAGTTTTTTCTTTAGTCAAGCTACCCTCGAGTCCTTGGCAATTGGCCAGAAGAAACGTTCTGCTAGCAAGTTTCTTCTTGTGGTCACAGGCGTAAGCTGTGAGGTGTGAGGAGAGCTGAAGACTCTTTGTCGTACTGTCTGTTTTAAAATGAATGGAATAAAAAAAGCTAACTTTTGAGGGTAAGATCACAATAATTAGCCCGGGGGTATTTAGACATCTAGAAGAAGATATCACAGTTTTGAGAGTGCTGGTGTAATGCAGCGTTGGAGATGCTATGCTGAAACTGTCTCTTGCCAAGCAACAAACTATTCATAAATTAAAGGTAAAGGGTGTCATTTCTGCTTCCCAAAGGGGCATCAAATGGTACCGTGAAAAAATACTGACAGGGACTTTCTGAATCATCACTCAAAATGATTATGCGAACATATACTGTTATTCAAAGTTTGGCGTCTGTAAGAATTTTGAATGTTTTTAAAAGAAGTCTCTTATGCTCAACGATGCTGCATTTATTTGATCAAAAATACATTGATAATTATCAAATATTATTAAATAACTGTTTTAATATCATTTAAACTTCATTTTCAAGCTAAAAAGTATTTATTTCTTTTAAAAAAATGTGTGTATTTGATTGTATACAGACGGCTGTTCACAAAATCTGCAGGAGTACAATTATGTGCAACATGTGCGATCCCATGCCGAAATTCTAGCCCTGTAATACCAACAATATTCATCTGGAGCAAATGAAACAACTGAGTGAGGGGAGGTGGGTTTGTGTGTCAACTTGCTGTTGGAGAGATGAGAGAGGGAGAAAGAACAGCTGGTATCGTGTATATAATCTGCGGAAAATGAGTATTGGAAGCGTTTTCATTGAACATTTCACTATCACTATGTATTGAAAAATCTATATTTTTGACCAGTACATTGCACTTAGTTTATTATTTCAGATGCCTTTTTAAAAGAGTACAATTGAAAAAAATAATAATAATAATAATTATATATATAATATATATATATAAATAAAATTCAACCCACAAAAGTGGCTAGTAGGAGTGACTGTGTTACATGCCACTGCATTTGGCGGGTGTTAATGTGAATGTGAATGTGAAACCCTGAACCTTACTGAGCCCAAACCTTTTAACGGTAGTGTATTTTTCATTGAAGTGTGAACAAACCATTTTGTTAAAACAAACCTCCCAAATCAAGCAATTTATGCAAACAAATCAAACTTCCCAACAGAACTAGAGAAAGACATAAGCATAAGCTGCTTTTCCACCCAAATTACCCGGAACTATTTGTCGCAGGAACTTTTTCCCCCCAGACTTGTTGCGGTCTGTGTTTCTACGTTGTCTAAAGTACGGTGAAGATTAAAAACGGAGACAAAAGACTGTGCGCGTTCCCAGTTTCCAGTTCCCTCTGGATTTCGTCCTCCATTGTTGATTCGAATAGTAAACTACTCTTACTGAACGCTCTGCAATCAATTTTTAAAAATGGTGGTTGAAATAAAATGCTCCATGGAGTCTACCAAACAAAATGCGGCGTTAATTCAACCAATCAGCATGTTCAGTGTTTAAAGTTAAGTTCTTGAACTTTGAAAAAGTAATGCCTCATGAACAGGGACTTTCTGAGGGGGAATTTTTTACCCAGAACTTCATTTAGACCCTTGTTCCGGCGTTCGAAACACACCAAGTACCACCCCAAAGGCCCTATTGCTGGGAAAAGTACATGCGGTGGAAAAAGCGGCTATAAAAAAAAAAAAAGAACAGTAATATAGGAACAATTAGCTTGTTTCTAGAAAAAAAATTACTGTCACGCCACTGAAAAAAAAAAAAATTAGGTTGGTTGCATCACAACATTTAGTTAGCTACTCCCCAACATTTGTGTGGTGTAACCAAACCTCAATGTTCTGCTGTGGCTGGTGATATAAAAGGGATTATGGGAAAAAAAAACACAAAATATTTCAACATAGATGGATTTGACAAACCTTACAAACATTATGCATAATTCGATGCAAATAAGGTCCAAAACAGAAGTCCCCTCATCTAAATTTCTTTTCGGAGATCATTAAACTTCATATTAGCCTTTAACTGACAATCATCAGCATATCCTGAATAGCTGATTTCTGGTACACAAGACATCGTATCTTCAAATTATAACATACAGGCCTGGAAGACGGTGTTTGTACTTTCCGGGGGAATAACCGGAGATAATAACGCCACTCATTTAAGGCCAACCCCGCAAAACCTCGACCAGTACCTGTCTCCTGAGTGTCATAAAGACCCTTTCTTGTTCTGCCTGCATGTCATAACTGGGGTTTGTCATTTGCACACAGCAGTCCTTAATTACAGGCTTTTAAGCTGCACTTCAGGACCACAAGCCTGTGAAAAGTTCTGAATTTCCTCTCTAGAGGGCTGACAGCAACTGCCGCTAAATGGGTGTAAAGCGACTTAAAAATTTCAACTCGGCCGACAAATTAGATGTGTCTGCGCCGGCCACAGATGGGTGCCGTTAACCTGTCGGGACACAGTGTCACGACATTAACGCACATTGTCTGTGGCTCTCTGTCACTGCTGCGCACCTCAAGCGGTCGGCAGCCTTCATTTAAACTAATGTAATTAGGGGCTCTCTTTGTGCTGAGTGGGTTGAGTCACATGACATTCTCACACATTTGCATAATTCTAGAGTACTTCGATATCTGCAAGTGAAAAAGAACGCTTTATTCCATCTCGTTTAGTGTGGGGTGAGCTTAAATAATCACATTTTAGGGACATAATGAGGGGTCGTTCGTCATCCTGCACTAATCTTTGGACACAACTAAACCCAAGACATCATAAAGCAATATGTTTTTCCATTCAGCAGCTTTAAAAGGTTCCGGTCACCTCATACGGAGACCAAAACTACAACACCTGAGCCAAAAGAATGATTTCTGCTGTAGTAGTTCTTCATCCACCGTCATTCTTTGTAAACGGCAGTTCAGAACGTAACTCTGTGAAACACGTATACAGGCCTCGAGGTAGCGCAGCAAGAACAGACGATCTGGCGTTTAGCCCTACACGCCCATTCGCGTGAGAAACTTGATATTTTACGGCACAGGATGAAATAAAATTCTCAACAATGTACACTGGAGGAGCAATTTGTGCTGAAACCGAACCTTGAGTGTTTGACCCAGATTTGGCAACAGACAAGTTTAAAATGACCCAGTGAAACCCCACAGCCTATGAGGGTGTTATCAGACGGCGCTGTTGTGTTTGTGATCGCACTCTTTTCATAGTTGAAAAGGTTGTATTTTTGTGTCCTGTAAACTCATCGCTATTTACCTCCTCCATAATAAGATGAGCTGCATAAAATGATTCAGTCCCTCCAGAAAAACGCGATTGTGCGATCGCTTGATTTCATGCATAATCAGCCAAAGTCCGCATATTCATGCGGGGGTCGCATTTTTTCAAATACGCCGCACTTTCGCCACATAAATGGCCGATTTCAGCAAGCAAAATATGCGGGGCTAGCGTGATTTCATAAACCCTGAATTTTCATTGCAAAAAAGTCACATATAACTTAATGTTGCGTTCACTTCACACAAGTAAAGCGCCATTATTTCCCCCCTATTGCCATGGGAACCTTACGAAGTGACGTAATTACGCGACGTGAACATCATCTGCAAACCCCGCGGTGAAACCGTGTTGAAGCACGCAAATCATTCTCATTCGCCAACAAAAATAAGCGCGAAGCAGTTTCCCGGTGTGTTCCATGACAGTGGGGGCAAATTATTTTGCACTCTGTACAACTGCATGTTGGACCCCAGACGACGCTGTATATTAGTAGTATGTAAAATAATTCACGCTGCAGTAAGAGATTGCACTTTGTGCATTGGAAGCACTTCATTTAACAGAAGATGTAGCTACCTCTGTAAAACAGGAAGCACACATTTTATTTATTAATTTTTACAGAAGTTGTCGAATATTCCTTTTGTAAAGCTACAGAACTAGTTTGACTCAAGGTTTTGTAAGTTTGAGCCGTGGTCTGAAATAAATCAGAATAAGAACTTAAATATTCTGCAATTTAGCATGCTTGCTCATCATAGGAAGTAATAAGAAATGACTCTTTACATTAAGGTAGTAGTCTAGTGAGAACAGGGTGTTGGGGGGGAATCACCTTTTTTTCCAATTTTGCATCGAACCGCAATTTTTGCAAGTTCCCGCAATTTCATCGCATAAAATTGAAAAACACTGAAAAACATTTTTTAAGAAAACGTACCGCATAATCAAGGATTTTTGCCCGCAACAATCACAAAAAAATCTGCGTTTTTCTGGAGGGACTGAAAATGTTTTGTAGCGATCTAATAGGTAAAATAATTCAAGCAGTGTTTTTTTTTTTTTATTCTCTCACAAACTTCAGCCATTCCCAGCTTGTCCTTTCCTTCATATCACGCTTGGTTTTGTTTTGCATAAATGTCAAACTTGCTGCTTGAAAGCATTTGCATTGATTTACATTGAGGTTTTTAGCATGGCTATTATAAATCTGTCACCCTCAGGACACCCCTACCCCAGCACTCATCCACCTATGACATATTTGTTAAGAGCATTTTGGACGTAGGCCAGGAAAAGCCACTTCAGGATTATCTTAAGGTTTAGCAGAAGTGATGAGTGAATTCCGGCTTGAGAAGACATATCAGACTGCAGCTTTAATCTCCCTGCTCACACTTCTCTGCTTTCTTGTTTTATTTCCACATTATATATTTTATAGTTTCCACCTCCATTTTCTCTGGCCCTTAGAATAACAATGAGCTTATTGTTTTCGCTACAATCTCTTTAAAAACTCTACATGAAATTGACCTCATGGTTATGGTCGGAAAATCTTCAATGTTAGAGCAAAATACAAACGATGAAGGTAATCGGTTAGCAGAGTTGGCCAAAGTTCCTCTGGTTGATGCATTTTCAATGACAATAGTCACTAACCGCAACAGAAGGCACTCCATCTTGTCCAGCGGGTTTCCACTCCTGTGCCACATTCACACAGAGGCTTGGTTTTAATCACTCAGCATGGTGCAAGCTACAAAGGTCAAGCCCATTGATTAAGTGGATAAAAGGGTGACTTGTCATCTCTCATACAAGACACATAGATGCCCTGTATCTTTTGGCAAGGGACAGTCATTTGCACGGCCAGTCCTGAGGGGTTTAGTATACACACAGACCTTGTTTGCTTTACAATTATTTTAAACTATGAAAAGAACCTTTTTCAACATCGCTTTCTTTTTAAGCAAAGTATGGCTCAGCCAACTTTCTCTTTAAAGTACTACAGTGGAAAAATCACTGTTATGCCTGTCCTATCATGACATTGTTTTTATAAAACAATGGCATCAGTAATTTGATAAAAATTATAAAAATTATATATATATATATATAAAAATGGAATAAGCAATTCTTCAGCCAAATAATAGCAAATTTACCCTGCAAAGGTGGTATAGAAGTGCTTCTGAAGTGTCATGTGGGTGTTTTTCCACAGACTGTTTAACCCTCGGGAGTCTGAGGCTGATTTGGGGTCCTGGAGTGGTTTTACATGCCCTGACATTGATGCTTTTTCAGTTGCTTATAAACATATTAAATGACAAAAGACTATTCAGTAGAAACTAGGCTACAATAATATTTGAGCAACGAGTATGTACATGTTTGTATTTTTGAGAGAATTGCGTATATGCGTGATTTCTGAAAAAACAAAAGTCACTGAAATAAGGCCTGCTGCTCAGAGGTGGATGTGAACTCTATACTTTGACACTAGGGGTTGAGGTGGGTCAAAGCAGGCTCAATTTGGTCTGGTGTTTATCCAGCCTTAAAAGGTTAGTTCAGCTAAAAAAAAATGTAATTCTGACATTAATTACCCACCCGTTCCAAACCCAAAAGACTTTCGTTCATCTTTGGAACACAAATTAAGATATTTTTGATGAGCTTTCTGTCCCTTCATAGACAGCAAAGCCACTACCACTTTCAAGGCCCAGAAAGACATCGTTAAAACAGTCCATGTGAGGTTCAACCTTAATTTTATGAAGCGACTTTTTGTGTGCAGTTAAATTGCTAACTTAGTTTATATGTGTCATTTTAATAAACTGTAGTACCTATTAATAATAGCAAATAATATGGATTTATAATGAATCCCTATTTATTATTAATACGAATGATAAATCATAATTGTAGTATAGTAGTAACTCAAATTAAAATACCTAATAATTAATCATATAAAATAATAATGAAAGTATATGTTGTTTATGATTAATATATAATTGTAATCATTAATATTTATAAATAATTAATATTGACAAACCTTATCAGATTTATGGACTCAAGCTTTGATATATGAGCCTATTTTTGACACAAATGTTATTCTCCGCCGACAATAAACATACAATTTTAATGATAAAGTTTGCTTCTTACAAATAAAGCTTTTATCCACATAACTTTTCATTTCTTTTGCTTAAATCACAATATTACAGACAATGGCCAACGTCTGATTACAGAAGGGAAACTGTTCAAATGTCCACACGAGTAGCTGGTAATGCAACTGCATGAAGACAATTCCAAGATAGTGTTTCAGCATTGTCCATCTCTATTTCTGACCCTGAGGCCCAAGCTACTCAGCCCTGTTCTCATCGATCGGTGTCAGTTGGCCATTGCCATGACAACTGAAATGCCCTCTGGGTGACTATGACATCATACCCCCTTTGACCTTGGCCTCAGGTAAGTCCGTACAATAGAGATGCGAAAAGGCATTCAACTTTTTTTTTCTTTTTTTTTTTTTACTCGATCGGTGGTACTGACAGACATTCCTCAATGAGGAAAGAGAAAGAGCTCTCCATCCCACTACAGCAGCAAACACTTCATGCGTTTCTCTCAGCCCTGGGGACCCATAATAGAAACCCAGAGGCCTATTTAAAATTTCATCTGATCCTATTAATTATTGTGAAAAGTGTGTGTCAAACTCAGGTTGATGGTAGTCAAGCTCTTCCTGCCATTTTGGGGAGATAAGATGTCAGTTATCTCTTTGGGAGGTTAATAGACCAACCACATAATCCTTTCCCTTCTCTGCAGATTTTGTGGTATTTGCATTTGGTAAGCTGATATGGTCATTCACTTGAGAGTGTGACTGCATTCCTAATGAATTTCCACACCGCCTAAACCCAAACGAGAGGACAGGAAGAATCTCCACTCTCATTCATTATCTGTCTTCAGACATCCTCTCACATATGCTGCCACTTCTTCTGGAAAGCTCTTCTGTTCACTTCTTGCTTTCATCCTCATCACCGGATTCTTGACAAACAGAGAATTCCTCACAAGTACCAGTTGCTTAACTTTGGAGATTAATTAAATGCGTTTAATGCCGTTGAAGACAAAGCATGTTATTTCTGCACCACTAGCGGCACCAAACAGAATTACAAAAATAACGTCTGTTGTCAAACAAGTTTCAAACCCTTCCCTGTTTGAACAAACATGTAGTTCTGCCCCAAACTAACAGCAGTTTGCTATTTTTTTTTTTTTTCCCTGTAGCTGAATTGGTAGAGCATGCCAAGGATGTGGTTTCACTCCCATGGTAAAAATGAATGCACTAAGTTGCTTTGGATAAAAGTCTCTGTTAAATGCATAAATGTCAATGTTATGTCATTCACGGTCGGTTACATCAAACAAACAGATTGCAATACTGGCTGGTGCCACTTGTGCATTTAAATCTCTGTGACATGATTTCACATAACATTTATGCATTTGAAGACACTTTTATCCAGTTTATCTAGTTTGCATGCATTCATTTGGACTGAACTATTTGATTTACTTCTAATAAGTTCTTAATCTTTTTATTACAATACTTTTATATACAAAAATGTTTATATGAATAAGTCATGTTAATGTGGAAAAACCCATGAGTAATGAAGAATTTACTGACAAACATTTATCTAATGACACCCATGTAATGATACTACAAATATATTGTATGGATTATACTGCAGAAATAAAAAAATTGGGGTCAGTGGGATTTTTATGAAAATAAATTAATACTTTTTCAAAGGGTCATTTTAAATTGATTTAAAGGCACAATATGTAGTTTTTCCTGCACTAAAGGTTGCCGTAAGCTTGAATCATGGGAGACCTCATCTACACCTCACGCTCCGTGTCCTGGTTAAAATTGCTCATTTCTCTGGATTTAAAAATTCTTGGAAACATCTGGGATAGTGCAAGTACACGAGTTCTTGTGGTTTTTGGGCATTTTAATACAATCATCTTACATATTGTGCCTTTAAAAGAGTCTCTTATAATGTTACAAATGATTTCTATTTCAAATAAATGTTCTTTTGTTGTATTTCTGACCTTGGTGAACACAAGAGACTTCTTTCAAAAAATATTAAAACAGTTACCAGACATAATCACATCCAAAACAATGGGAGGGGAAAGTTTTTGTTTTATTTGTAGCATTCAAGACTGCAGCCAGTAGCTGCAGGCGTAGCCAGTTGTGAGAATACTTCAGTTCCCAAACATTGTCAAGGAGCTCTGATCAAGGGCTTGCTGTGCTTCTAAATAAACAGCGACAAAATGATGGCTATTAACCCCAGCGACCTCATTTGCTGCCCAATTGGTTTAAAAAGACTTGCACACGGCATGGACTAACTCCTGTGAAAAAAAGAAGAAGAAAGCAAACGCACCTAGTTGAGTCATTTACGAGTACAATGAGAGCAGACACAGAACACTCCATGGCTGTTTGATTAGCACTATTATTGTAAAAATATTTATAACGTGTGTGGACATGCAAATGCAATTGTGTCTGCCAACATCTGCAAAATATTGCATTTTTCCCCTCCATTTTCTGGCCTTGTTGATGGATGCAGAAGTGTAAAACCCGGGCAACAGACAGGGACATTTTTAATGCTGCTATCATTGAGGTAAGAGCATGTTTGCCCTTCAATCAGACGATGCCAGAAAAACAAAAATCAACATCAACAGTCATTTCATTCTCTTTTCTGACATGTTCACTAAAGCTAAAAGACATTCCTATAATTCAAGGTGAGCCCCTTATGCATATTCATAAGGGCCATTACCTTGAAGAGGAATGTCAAAACTCACCAGAAGGAGCATGCTTTGTTTTTCCAAGGATGAATGTGTACATGTTTGTGTTACCATGATTACACTCTTTCAAGTGTACACAAAACAAAAACTGCCTGTATATCAGTATATGTTTAAACCCCCTATACACATATGCACGCTCACTCTCCCTCTCTCTAACAAGTTTTGAATGGAGCCGTCAAGCATTCATCAACGATTTATCATTCCTACCTCTAGTTCAAGTACAATGGGCAGACGGTATATAGCATCCTTCCCAGAATTCCTAGTGTCTTGACCCCCAGGTAAAAGCAAGACTGTACATTATCAAACAGAGACTGAAAGACTTGCCACCAAATGTACCAAAATTTAGTCATTAATTAATACTTTTCACAGTCTAATCAATTCACACTGCACTTTTGTTTCACTAAATATGTTTCATTATTTTGTTTTGCAAAGCAGCCTTTGACGTTTGCAATAGTTAAAGTACAACGTCGAGCTCCAGAGATCAGTTCACAGGATCTAGCCCAGCGTGGAATCAGTCCACATGTGTGAAGCGTGCCCAGACTGAACCGCACCACATTTTGGTCTGTCTCGACCCTTCCCCCATTCCTCTCTCAGACAGAATTACTATATATTACACACCTGTCTGGACACCGATGAACTTGAACAATAATCCCAGGTCACAGGCCGGGCCCACTCAAGCACCAGGAACTAGCTTTTGAAGAAACTTCTAACATTCTTCCACAGCTTAAGGGCTGGAGTAGCGTGTAGTGCACAGATGCATTTACACCAAGGTGGTCTCGCTGTACTTTTTCCCACACAAACACCACTAGAGGCTTTTCTGTAACTATGAAAGGACAAGATTATTATTTAATTAGTATGATATTTTAGATATCATCTTGTCAAATATAACTTTTTTAAATATATATATATATATATATATATGTGTGTGTGTGTGTGTGTATATATAAACCCTCTAAAATATCAAGTCAACAGAGGAAACAATATAAAAAGATCTTCATATAAAGAGTCTTGACTATAACAGAGAGCTCAGAATTTAAATGTACTTTAATGGTCTCAGTTCTGAGTTTTCGTCTGAATTAATTATTCCTGTATTCCTCATATTAATCCTGACATTTACACATCCAAAACTGTCAATATGCTCAGTCTGCTTGAATAAATGGCATGACACTCTTCAACAATTGGGGCTTTAATTGGGGAGAGGTTAATTTTCTCTTTAAACCTTAAAATGAAACCTCTGCCACCAATGTAACCAGATAACATTTCACCCAGAATGTGACTTCCACATCCTCTCTAACTCCTAATTAAAAGTAAACTCCTCCTAGATTCTGGCACTGGAATGCATTGCAAATCAGCACAGCTGCAGAAAACACCTTACATAGATATCAGCCTCCGAACTGCTAACACTTACCTCCAGTGGTAACAACACTGTTATTTTTTCCTTATAGCTTTGTTTCATTTTTTTATTTATTTTTTTACCTGTACAAAGTGTCTTGCAAAAAACTTAAGGCAATTAAATCATTCAATAATCAGATGTGTAATGCATTGCATTTAAGGTTGTCAATCAATTAAATATAAATGGTTTTAATTTGCTTAGTGATACATAAATAAAATCAACCAGAATTAATCACATATCAGTATTTGCTGAAAGGGGAAATGGCAAGAAAATTTAATATTCATGTTAATTTTTAATTTTCACTCAGTATGTCATGCTGATAATGCAAAGGTGTAATGAAAAAAAAAATCTAAAAGTGCTCTAAATATATTTATTTAATTCATGTAAAGTATAATACAGATATTATAGTTAGCAGGTCTTAAAATTAGGTAAATGCAACCTCAGATGAACAACAGCAAATGGCATATTACACCGTGTCATTATTTATTTAAACAAAAATAAAGCCAAGATGGAAAAGCCATGGGTGACAAACCAAGAACACCCTTTGATTCAATTGCTTCTAGAGCCACTTTTAGCACCAATAAGTTGAAGGAATCATTTTCTGTATGACAGCATCATTCTGGTGGAATTTTGGCCCATTCTTCTTTACCACGTTGCTTCAGTTCATTGAGGTTTGCCGTATCTGGTAATGCACTCTCTGAAGGTTGAGGTCTGGACTTTGACTGGGCCATTGGAACACCTTGATCGTTTTCTTTTTTCTGCCATTCTGTTGTAGATTTGCTGGTGTTCTTATGATCATTACCCTGCTGCATGGCCCAATATCAGCCAAGCTTTAGCTGTCGGTCCTGTGGCTGCAAAACAAGACAAAAATCACCCACCATCCACCAGCATGCTTGACTTTTGTTATGAGGTATTTGTGGAGATATGACTTAAAGCTGTGCATTATTGCCAAACATATCCACTCTGGTCTCGTCTGTCCAAAGGACATGAAGTCTTGTGGTTTGTTCGGATGCAACTCTGTAAACCTAAGCCATGTTCTTTTTAGAGAGAAGAGGCTTTCTCCTGGCAACTCTTCCAAACTTACCATACTTGTCCCCATCTTTTTCCAATTGCACTGCCATGACCTTTAACATTTAACATGCTAACTGAGGCCTGTAGTGTGTGAGGTGTAGTTCTTGGGTGTTTTACGATTTCTATGAGCATTTCACAATCTGACCTTGGGGTGAATTTGCTAGAACATCCACTCCTGGGAAGATTGGCAACTGTATTGAATGTTTTCCACTTGTGAATAATCTTCCTCACTGTAGAATGATGGACTTCGAATTGTTTGGAAATGGCTGTCTAACCCTTCCCAGATTGATGGTAGCAACAACTGCTTCTCTAAGATCATTGCTGATGTCTTTCCTCCTTGGCATTGTGTTAACATACAGCTGAAATCCCCAGACCAGAAAACTGCCAGATCTTCAGCTTTTATAGAGGTGATGACACTTGCTGATGATCAATTAACCAAAGGCATTTGATTAGCAGCGCATGACTGCTACTCACCCTCTTAATTCCTAGGGAAACAATAAGGGTGTCCTTAGTTTGTCACTCATTTGCCCTAGTTTTTGTTAAATAAATAAATAAAGACACAGTGTAATATGTCATATGTTGTTGTTCTGAGGTTGTATTTACTGATTTGAAATCCTGATACATAAAACCATAGAATTCAATAGTGTGTCCTTTCTTTTTCACATGATTGTAGATTATATATTACAATATATATTTAATTTTGACACAAAGTGCATCTTCCTCAGATATTGCCATGGAAATTGCTGCTTCAGACTGCCACTGTATCATTAGCGTTTTTAGTTTCTCAAGTGATACACAGCTGTGCTTGCTTTGGACTTGCTGTCTAACATTCATCAATTTGTCAACTTGATACCCAGCTCATCTCTATACTTCTGAGGTTAGAGGTCATCACAGATATGTCAGTGTTTCATGTCATTTTCTTGACATCCAACCAGCTGTCCAGACTGCTGTATACATTTTTGGCATCTTTATGAGAAAACATGTTCTTTTACCTAAAAAGAAGTAATGCTTTTCCAATTATTTTGCAGACCAGATAAACCCACAAGGCATTCACAAACTTGACACTGGGCCTTTTTTTTTTTAAACTGTAAGAGAAACAATCAAACACAAGCCTAACTTGTGTGTAACCAACAAACTCGGGGATGGTATGGAGTCTCTCTTGTCTGAAGAGGTCAAAGGTTATGTTAACTTTGGGAATATCATCAGGGCTGCCGTCCCCCTTGGGAAGTAAACTTGACCCACCTCTGACCCCACAATACAAGTCGGCTCTGGAGATCACGGCCGAGCAAGTCTGTCTGCTTATCGTCAGCGGTTTAACACCCCCTCCGTCATCATCAATCAGACAGAGCCATTTTTCCCAGCCCCCTAATCAGCGCTGCCATCAATAACCACACCACTGATTTACCATTCAGCGAGCGCCACGTTCACCGCTCACCTCACATTAATCATAGACATTATGCCAAAGTATTTGGACTGTCAGGGATGTCTTAAATTATTTGATAAAGCTGTAAAAATAAAGCTCATATTATTTAGTACGTAATTTTATCCAAAACCGTACATTCGGTTCTAAAAAGCAGCTTTAGACTGAGAGATTAGTTAATCCTCTATTAAATGAAAAGCGCTAGAAATAATGGCACGGCTATTCATATCTAAGGCTATTAAAAGCACACAATCCTATTCTATGATTGTTATTCTAGTTCTCTAAACCTTTCATAACACAGAATATTCCTGTAGAAGATGGATTTTTTTTTCAAAATATAAAAACTAGTATGAGAAGTCCCTTCAGCAAGTGGACGGAAGCTGAGACCTATCCACAGCAGAGCATTTATCAGCCCCCTAAGTGGCTGTAACAAAAGCAATGCTCCCTGGGAGAGAACCTGACAGCAGTTTTCCCCCTTATCGATCGCCACGCTCGCTCTGAGTGCTCCAGTTTATGACAAAAGAGTTCACGACACCACAGTCAGAAAGTCAATACCGTGATAAATACTCTCCTTCTGTTGGTCCCTTGTCCAGCACTTTACCAGGCATTTGCCATGACAGTTATTACTGCTGCAGTAAATCTGTGGCCAGTAGAGAAGAAAAAGAGAAGGAGACAGAGAGCGAAAGGCAGAGAGGGGGGAGGCTGGGAATTCCACCGGCAAATTTATGAACCCAGGATGCTGTTTACTTAATTTAAAGACTCACCACACAGGGTCAGTGAGTCAGTCAGATCTGAGGATTTGATGGGATGTGTATGTCCACAGTTTCAACGGAATAGTCCAGCCCCCAAAATATATAAAATATTAAACATATACATTTTTATAATTAATATATAAAAAGTGCACAATTTGCACAGACATAATATTAATAATGCAAATCCAAGATTTCTAAAGCAACGACGAATTAAATTTTTTCAAAAGTGAGCACATGAAGTCGGTTGATTGAGCTCACAAACAGGACTGATTTGTTCACTCCGCTTCAACCCGCTGACTCAATGACCTGGTTGGTCGCAACAGTTAACAGCTCTCTGGAAGGGAAGAATATCAGTGAATGATTTCAACTTTACAGAAGTCATTAACAAATTAAATGCATACACATTCAGAATGGCATAAACGTAGATAAATAATTTGAGTGAACTATTCCTTTTAGGAACACATCTTTTTTATCCCTGTGGGTTTTCCCGCGTAGACTAATTTATATCTCAACAATACTATTTTCCATCAAAGAAACAACTGTTAGCTCTTATTTTAAATTGAAATTTAAATTCCATTTACGCTTAAAAGATTTTCTTTCATAGAAATGTGACATTTCAGCCTGTTTGCCCTTTAAGGGAATTAATGTAACACTACATACATGTTTATGGTATTAATATTCTCAGGGACACTTTCTTTATTTGAATATTTTATTTTTATTTAGTACATTTTCAGAGAGAGAGAGAGAGCTAAGCCCTAATCCAAAATAAATCCGGTTAATGTTAAAATGGCCATGTCCCTCTGCTTGGAATAACATTAATCAATACGGAAGATTATGCCGATGGAAATTAAGTTGTTATGTAAAATGCCCCATTCCTGTACCAGATTAATATATCCTTGCATATTTATACATCTGATATTGTGAAGAAAATCACATTACACTGTGTAACCTCAAAAACCTGCTAAGTGTCTTGCAAAAGAAACGTATCGCATGGAGATTACTACTTTACAGAGCACGTCGCAAGACACTGCTCATCTAACGTACAGCTAAAACCTTCCTGGAGCTATAGAGAGATCATGGGAACAGGGGCTGTCCAGAAATGACAGGTCTGAGATCAAATCCATCCCTGAGGAGCGAACTATCACACTGGATTTATTCCAGCATGGTGGTGTGTAAATACCTGGAACAGGTTCCTGTCGTGAACACAGACCTTCCAAATACGAACAGCAGTCAAAACAGAACCATGCTGTTAAAGGCAGGGAGTGTATACCGAGGAATGAACATTTGCTGACTCATTTCTGTAATTTAACAACCAGGTCGAACTAAACAGCATGTGTCTCTCATCAGGGAGTATATTTATTCCTTAACAGGTTTTAAAGCAATAGTTCACACAGAAACAAAAACGCTGTCATCATTTACTCACACTCATGTTGTTCCAAACCTGTATGTTTGTTTGTTTTTTCATTTGAATTCAATTTTTATTAAAAAGCAATATGAAATCATCATTACAGTGGTCCATATGGACAGAACTGGATTAAATATTTTGACTGTTGCGATTCCAAATCGGTTTAATGACCCGTAACTCTGCCTGGGTATCGGACAAGTGTTCACTGTTGGCCAGAGGAGAACTGGCCCCCCGACTAAGCCTGGTTTCTCCCGAGGTTTTTTTCTCCATTTGTTGGAGTTTTGGTTCCTTTGGCTTGCTTAAGTTGGGGACACTTGCTTGATATTCAGCAGTGTTTTTGATATGCCTGCATTGGCGCCGTTGTATGCGAACTGAGCTGAGCCGGACGATTACGTCACTGTTTTCTCCAGTGCTGATATACATAAATTAAGTAGACTAATAACTACTGATATTTGCAATGGAATGAATCAATAATATATAGAATAAGCTGCACAATGACACCATTTTCTTATTAAATGTAAAGCTGCTTTGCCACAATTTGCATTGTAAAAAGCGCTTTATAAATAAAGATGACTTGACTTGATATGGACTTGTGCTCTATATTTTTCTGTAGTTTTCTGAAGGAAGAGACCAAAATTCAATGATAATTTTCACTGAACATCCAAAAAGAACTATAATTCAAATGGACTTAAGGCACTTTGAGGACATTTGACACCTTTAAAAGCAAACGCCATTGGTTACTGTGTCACTGACCTCAATGTTGTCATATTTGCTAAAGCAAATGGGAAGATCTTCAGTGAATAATGATTAAAATTTTCCACTGCAAAAAATTTTTCAAATTTTTTCCCAGTTTTGTTTTCCAATATAATTATAATTAGTTAAATAATTATTATAATTAGATAAATGGTTACTTATATTTTTACAAAGATGTTAAGAAATCCAACAAAATTTAGAGAGGTTCAACTTGATAAATACACTTGTTTTTCCTTCAAAACACAAGAAGACAGTCACACATGTCTGAAACCACATCAGGATCAGGTTGAATATAGGAAAACTATCCCTTTAATCGCATATGAAGGAAAGAAAGAAATATACCGGTATCTAAAAAGACATATAACTGAAAAATAAATAAATAAATAAATTGTATAGAAAAGATATACATGTATATCTTTCCTTCTAAAAACATAAATATCTTTGATTGTCAGCGTGAGTAAGGCTGGCTTAATGTAGGGTTAGTTTAAAGCCACCTTTGCCTCTATAACAATACAGAGTTAATTTGAATATGTTCACCACTGATTAAAATTCCAGACCCCTAGCCCCTGTGTTCCCTGCTAGAATATTTTCAGAGAAAATGCTTATTTGCTCACCTCCATTTTAAAGAAATTCTGAATGAGAGTTAGCTGCTGCTCATAAATACACTCAAAGATTCAAATGTAGTGGCTGGATATTCAGTAAAACTTGTTAAATTGTCTCTTACCAACAGAACACGTGCTGATCAATTAAATGAGTTACATATGACGGCTTCTTGCACTTACACGCATTTAAAATCTTCAAAACATCCTGAGGAACTTAAGAAAATCTCAAAATCAGCCCTATGCAGCTGTCACATATTAATTCATGGGATGGGCTATGGCACCGACATGTAAGTGAATCTTATTGTAAAGTTTTTTCCAACTTAAGGACAGATGAATGTACCCAGATCAAAAGAAACCAAGGCAGCTCAGCAATAGTAACAGGAAATATCCTGTTACGGTTCTGCATGTTGCACTAACAAATTGGCACCATCTCATCGAACCAACAGAATTCATATCCTCACTAAACTGCGTAGGGCAGCCGAGGGCAGAGTAAATTGCGGAGACCCGCACGCTGCCGTCCCCACTGCGATGCATACTAAACTGTTGAGTGATAATGACCAGAGAGAGGGTGAAGAGGTGGATCAGGAGGTACAGCGAGATTAGGCCCAGTGCGGTTGTGCTGTGCCAGAGTGTAGTCATGCGTCACACTGAGGCTGTTGTTCTGCTTAGTCCCTGGAGAGAACAGGACACTCATGGCTCCCTCTGATAACTTGTCTCACCATGCAGATGAGCCAAGACTACCTCAGCCCACCAGATTTCCACACACACACACGTGCATACACACACACACTCAGACAAAAACTTCTGCTGTAGATGAGTTGATTTATACCTAGTCAAACACACGCACGTTGTTTGCATACTAACATAGTATCAGACAGCAGTACGATCCACAGCACAAAACATTGCTTCCTACAGCTTCCTCCATATTCTAGGATTACTTTGGTTAAGAACTAGACACTTAGACAAGAAAGGGCAATCTGATATTCAAAATAACCATTTAGGGGCAGGTAAAGTTAAAGATAAAGTTGGATGAAGTGGATTTTACAAAGTTTACATACAGTGTTGTAGTCGAGACCAACTCATTCGAGTCAGAGTCAAGACTGGTTGAGATTTACTCAAGATTGATACCGGAAGAGGGTCGTGTTCAAGTCAAGATCAGGACCAGAAGTGGGTTGAGTTCAAGTCAAGATCAGGACCAGAAGAGGGTTGAGTTCAAGTCAAGATCAGGACCAGGAGTGGGTCGTGTTCAAGTCAAGATCAGGACCAGAAGAGGGTTGAGTTCAAGTCAAGATCAGGACCAGGAGTGGGTCGTGTTCAAGTCAAGATCAGGACCAGAAGAGGGTTGAGTTCAAGTCAAGATCAGGACCAGAAGAGGGTCGTGTTCAAGTCAAGATCAGGACCAGAAGAGGGTTGAGTTCAAGTCAAGATCAGGACCAGAAGAGGGTCGTGTTCAAGTCAAGATCAGGACCAGAAGTGGGTTGAGTTCAAGTCAAGATCAGGACCAGAAGAGGGTTGAGTTCAAGTCAAGATCAGGACCAGAAGAGGGTTGAGTTCAAGTCAAGATCAGGACCAGGAGTGGGTCGTGTTCAAGTCAAGATCAGGACCAGAAGAGGGTTGAGTTCAAGTCAAGATCAGGACCAGAAGAGGGTCGTGTTCAAGTCAAGATGAGGACCAGGAGTGGGTCGTGTTCAAGTCAAGATCAGGACCAGAAGTGGGTTGAGTTCAAGTCAAGATCAGGACCAGAAGTGGGTCATCTTCAAGTCAAGATCAGGACCAGAAGTGGGTTGAGCTCAAGTCAAGATCAGGACGAAAAGAGGGTTGAGTTCAAATCAAGAACAGGACCAGAAGAGGGTCGTGTTCAACTCAAGATGAGACCAGAAGAGATTCGAGTCAGAGTCAAGAACATATCAATGACACAGATATATACATAATCTTGGACTCCAACATAAGGGACCAAGATCATTAAAAAAAAATCTTGATTTTGTTACCCAGCTGACTGATAAAAACTTGATTCCTTAACTGGTGAAAATCAGATTGGAACTTTTTGTGCAATATGCATAAAAAAAGTGCACAAATGTTGTGAGAGGGTATTTATACTTGGACACTTCATGCTTTTTTAGTAATCCAAACAAATTTAAATGCCTTCTAAGATGCATTTGAGATGGTTCACAATTCAGTCACTTAAATCTCACATCCTGCATTGGTTTTAAACTTCAGGAGATGGTCTGAAATGCATACAAGACGATAATTTTCAATCACTACATTTAAATGCATCTAGTTAATGAAGCCGCATATTAGCCTTTCAAAAGGCAACTACTTAAACTCATGGACATTTTGGAGCCCATCAATCCAAATGTGAGTGTGCATATATGGATAAGATACGTGGACATTGAGTGATCGGCAACCGCATAAACTTGCCATATGGGGCTCATAATGCATCAACAGACAATTGAATTTATAGGAGGTAGTAGACATTAATATCCATCTTGCATAGACATATGTATGTGGGCAAATGTAAATGGAGTGTGCATACTCGATCGAATAGCAATCTGAACCCAGAGCCTGGGACTACTGTGCCCTTTTGAAACAGTATTGGCTTTGGAAGCCTTTCATGGGGGAACATTCTACTAGCTTGTCTCCTTCATTTGAATGGATTCATCCTCTTAGAGATTAGGTGACCGTGTCACTTATATAATCTGTTGAATAAAGTCTCAGAGACATTTGCATTAAATTCCACCTGTCATCCTTATGTCCTTCTTGATGTTTTAAGGTCCCAAATTTAGATTTCCAGTTTCTAACCCTAAACTTAAATGTCCTCTTTTTTGAAAGACCAGATTGTCTCTTTAGCCATGTATCATGCTACTTTTTTCTAAGCCACATCTATTTAAAAAAAAAAAAAAAAAGGAAAAAAAAAGTGTTACCTGGAGTGTGGAAGATCAGCTTATCCCACAAGCTGAGGAACGTTCCTCTAATCCTTACCGTCGCTTTTATTCCGCCGCAGAGCCAGAGAGTGCCAGTCCCAGCAGAGCAGACCTTTTCATGTTCCCTTGCCCTCTCTGTTCACACCGTGCCCTCCGCTGGCATACCACAATCCCCTGGACAAAGAGAGCAGGAAAGCTCTATTGTATAACAGAGCATCCAGGGTTACTTCCTAAGAGAAGACTTAAGAAAAAGAAGTGGTTTGATAAGAGCAAGGTAGTCATCCTCAATCAGTCTTATGCAGAGTCCTGCACAAAAAGGTGATAAAGCAGGGTTATCAGAACTTTAGCACAAAATCCGGCAATATTTACCCTTTATCACAGCACTTTGGTGGGTTTTAACATTCTTAGCAACTGTCCTACCCATTGTGAAGCATTTAACTATGAAAAGTATGCTCAGACATGACAATTACACTTACGCATTTGGTTGACTGTTTTATCCAAAGCAACTTAATGTTCATTCAATGTATAAATCGTTTTGCAGGAATCGCACCCATGACTCTGAATTTTTAGTCTTTTTTTGCTCGTGTTCCAAAAAATCTAAAAAATACTTACAAGATAAATGTACTCAAGACTGTGTTTGAAATTACGACTTTTTCCAAATAATGAAACTTGAATGCAAGTGCATTTCGTCTTATTGCATTGGCAGATTTTTTTGTTACGATCAAGTTAAAAACAAGTCAGTACGGCAAAAAAATCTATACTCTTAATAATAATGCATTGCCTGAAAACTAGTCAGTGTTGCTTCTCAAATAAATGAATGTTTTCATGATCTCTTTAGACATTAACTGTAAAACAAGGAGAGAAAAAAAATACAATTTGTTCCGTGTAGCACCATGCTCTACCATTTGAACTACCGAAACTATATAAACAATAATAATAAATGAGCTGCTTTATGATTGTCCACATCAATGGCTCTCCAATGACCCAATGTTTTGTTGTATGAAGGAAAAGAAAGGGTTTTCATATTTAATTATGGGGGATCTAGAAAATAACCATGTCCTCATTATTTTGGCCAAGAATGACTTATTAGCATTCTTGGTTGAACATCATTCCATCAACAGTCAGTAGTATAAAGTCAGATTACTCTGTGGAACCCTTTCTCTTTAATTACAGTGAGGACAGCTTTTTTTCAAAGGTGAAACTATTCCCCTGCTAGGTGTGGCTTCTGTTTATGAGGAGACTGAGCTCTCTTTTTTGTGGCTTTCATGTGGCAATTAAATCTGTCTCCAAACACTGGGTGGCGGGAGGTGCTAAGACAAGCAAACGTCTGAACGAAGAAAAAAAAAAAAAAAAAAAAAAAAAAAAGACACACTTTTGGCTGAAGGCTTTAACAAACATAATTAATTACTCCAGACAGGTAAGTATTGAAAACATTCTGATCCAAGCCTCTGAGCCATTTAGATCAGTGGATATATTCAAATAAGCTACGGCAAAGACACAGGAAATTAAGCCAAATGTTTCTTAGAAGTTTTTGAATGCAGGAGGGAAAGAAACATGTTTTCATGTTTTGTCTAAGGATGTTTTAAATCACATTTACATGATTAATGGATATGGGTTTAGGTGTCATTACAGAAATATTCCAGGTTTAGTAGGGTTAAGCTCTAAGATTACCAAAGCAAGTAATTTTGAATGGATCCTCTGTATTTTATTGATTCATTTATTAATAAAAGCAAAATTGTGGTTACAATGATGCACTTAGAAATTAGAGTAAATAGGGCCATGGTTTTTGAGGTTTTAGTATGAAGTATGAGATATATATATATATATATATATATACACACGCATACATACATATCTACATGTCTATATATATATATATATATATATATATACACACACACACACACATGCATACATACAGTACATACATATATATATATATACATACACACACACACACACATGCATACATACAGTACATACATATATATATATATATTTGAACACCCAAGTTTCTTACTCAAATTACCCACACGCAGAGACTTCGCCCCTCTAGCGCATTAGCAATTCAATTATTCTTCTTGGAGAGGAGGGGGGATCCTGGAGTATTCTGACACTTCCCAAATCAATCATGTTGTTTCTACCCTCTCGACAGAGATAAGGTGCAAAGGGAGCAAAAATTCCACACCATTAGGTCACTGTAAGAGAAAGTGTCTAGACGTTTATTTGTGTCTCGTGTCTCTCAGTCTCTCTTTGAAGGCGCGGGGTGGCCCCTCTGTCAGGTGTGTCCTGACGGGAGGAGGCGTGGGGCGTGGGGTGGGGGGTCTGGATCAAGGTGTGGTGCTTGCTCTTTGATGTGGGGCCTGTCATGCTCCGTTGCCTCCTGATGCTTCTTGGCTGCCGTGGTGTCTACAGCCGCAGACCAGGTAAACCTTGGGCCTCTTTCCCCACACACACACACACACACAAACTCATACCGCTGTCCTTTTTTGTACGCTGTGACACAGGAGGTGCTGAGCTATTGAAGGGGTTACAATGCACGTCTTGTTGCCCAGCCTCCCACATTTCTCCATTCTGTGGTTACTGAGAAGACAGCTATGCAGTAATTTCAGAGGTATTATGCCCCAGGCAATAGGCTGCTGTAAACTTAAAGGGAAAAAGGTGTCTCAGGTAAGAATCAGGCTGACGGCTGCATGATGAATTTCCATTATGACATTATTCTTCGCAACTCTTTCTCTCAAACCGAAGTGCAGCTTCTCCACTTGAGGCACGTCAACATGTTCACGTTTCAGAAGCAGGTTAATTTCTTGCCAGTCTTTATTCTATTACGAGAATGCAGATGGCAGCTGGAGAACTTAATTCCTCTTATATTTACCAAGTATGAGTGGAACTGTTATAAAAACCAACGTGCTCTGAAGTTGCAGTGTCCGTTTTCGCCACATTGCTTCGCAACATCATGCATGAGAGACTTGCGATTGCGGTGTGCATGAACAGCATATGTTGTGGGCGGCCAGGAATGTGCATGACTGGTGAACACACACACGCGCATATTCTAGAACTAACTACAAGCACTAAACATGAAAATATGACGACAACTGCTAAAAAAAAAAACACACACACACATACAGTTCTATGCCGAAGTAAGGTCATTCATTCATTCATTCATTTTGTTTTCTGTTCACACTATAAAAATTGTTTAGAAATGAAAAATCATAAAATAGGTAAACTCATCTGCCAACAGAAGAAGACAAAAACACATACATTCAAGTTACATTCCCTAAAAATTTGTTTTAAAGGCATAGTTCACCTAAAAATTTGAATTCTATTTACTCACCCTCCTGTCGTTTCAAACCCTTAGGACTTTTTCATCTGGAAAAAACACAAGAGAGGAAAATTGGTAAATTATTTGAAAAATAGACATGTTGACATTCACTACAGAGTTGATGAGAGCCGTGGCAATGACCGTTTTGTAAACAAATGATTCTTTCCTCGTTCTGGTCTCAATGGTCTGGTCATCAGTTAACAACTCACAGAAAGTGGGATTATCAAATGAATAACACAAAACAATGGTTTGGCTTCAGAGGAAAAATGAGACCAGTGTTCAGAATTTCTCCTTTACACATGTTTGGAAGGACATGAAAATTAGTAAACGGCAGCATTTTCATTTTGGGTGAACTAAACTTTAAAAGGTAAACTGGTATGTTTTTCAAAAATATTTTATCCTTTTAATAATATTTAAAAATGTATAAAATAAGGCAAAGATACAGATTAGGAACAGTTTTATTTCTTCCAGTGAAGACAGTAAAACACCACACCAACACCTCACAGTTTACAGTCCATTGTTATCCCCTTTCCCACATTCTCAGTGTAACGGTGATCATTTCCCATCAAGTTAATGAACTTCAGGTTTTTCACCTACAACCTTTATGTCTGCACACCTGAAACTTCAGAATGACAGTGACACTTCCTTTACAAACCCACCTTCAGAGCTACATGCACACTCATTTCAAGTTTTGGGGCCATTTGCATGGGACTGAACTCAAACTGTTTTTGAAATTCATAAGCCACAAATATGCATTTCACATACTCCCCTGCACTATTTAACACATTTTGACTAACAATAATAAAACATTTCTGGAAAGTCTTTGCCTGGAAGTTGTTATTAGCTAAAAACATTTTTGCTGTTCTTGTTCTCCTTTCCCCAGGTTCTTAACATTTGGCTCAACAAAAACCTTAATGACTCATACTTGTATGTTTATTGCAAATACAGCACACTGAATCAACCTGTGGTTAAAGGCTTGTTTTAACCTGTGATTAAAATGGTTACGAAAGCACATACTTACTGGGGCACACAAGCAATTGAGACTGCAAGGTATTTATGCATTAGGCTTCTTTAAGTGCATATTAATTCACACATCTGCCTTTACTACAAGCACTGTGCCAAATGAAACTATTTTCTCAGACAGCGGTACACTGAACCTACAACCTTTGTGTAACTGGACAATAAGGTGTACATGTTGTGAACCATTTCGTTTTACAGTAAAGATTTTGTTTTCATGAGTGACCAGGGTTAGTCGTCACACTTTTTACTCGCAAAGTATGTTGCCACACAAAAGAAGCTGTCACAAAAAGATCGGGCCAAAATTGCAGACAGCCTGTAATAGACTTTTCAGCAATAAAGCAGCAAAAAATCTATGTTTTGCCCAACAAATATTAAATAATTAGTCAATAAAAAGTAAGAAAAATATATAAATTACAATATTGAAAATTCAAGTACATGAATAAAACTTGCCCCAACCTGGTATAATTGAAAAATCCTGAAAACATGGATACTAGTCCTGATCTCCTGTTTAACTACACAACTACGGTGTGTTAAAGTATTCCCAGAGTGTGGTGAGAATGAAAGGTTTTTGGACTACGTTATTAAAATATTCCTAGTGTGTGATATGAGCGTGTGTATATTTTTTGTTTTGCTTTTTACAGTATTTTATGTGCGCAAGTAACATGTTTTATAGCATTTTTACAGTGCATTTGAGGCAAGTGTGTTAAAGCGTTTTTGGTATATGATGTGTGTAAAAGCGTTCAGAGAGAGTATGGAGCATGCATTAAAATATTGCGTGTGATGTGGGCATGTTAAAGTACTCTCTCTTGCTTTTGAATGGTTCAGCCTGCCTCCACACATTGTGTAAATATTATTTTAGCAAAATAATATGCAGTTAATAAAGTTGAATTGATCTGTGCAGCTCTGCGTGAAATCTGGACCAATCAAACAGAGCCAAAAATCTCAACCTCATCTGCTAATGTTGATTTTCTATTTAGTTTTGGTTTAAAAATAATTTATGTTTAAGAAAGGGGGGCTTATTCACTTAAAACTGCCATTTCTGCTGTAAAACAACATTTGAATTACTTAGCTGCTATATATCAGTCAGGCACACCTAAATTATACTTAAAATCATCCAAGTAACTAGAATTAAAATGTTTACAAGTATGGCGAACAAACAGGTATTCACTATAAACTACCACTTTTGCCTCAATACAGTAAGCTCCTAATTTACTGCTTAACAGTTAGTCCGGTAGTTCTTGCAGCGTTTAAGTTTTGGTATTGGTTAGGATTAAGGGATGTAGCATATGGTCACGAAGCATGAAGCATTCATATGTGCTTTATAAGTACTAATAAACAAGCAATTTGCAAGCTAATAAGCAACTAGTTAAAAGTGAGAATTGTTCCCCACACTAAAGTGTTACCCTTACTTTTAAAAGTAATGCATTAGAATATAGTTAGCAATAAAGTAACTAATTGCATTACGTAGTTACTTTCTATGGAAAGTAGTCCATTACGTTATTTTTTTTCTCATCTGGACTGGGCTGTTTGTTTGTTTGTTTGTTTGTTTGTTTTATAACAACAACAAAAAAGTTATATTTTTGGCAAATTTAACCACAAGTGAAGGAAATGCAAATTCACACCTGTACAGTAAAGGACGCAGCTTAAACGCTCTGCATTCCCGATTTATCTCAATTTGAGGGCAGGAGAGGGATCAGTCAATAAATGGGAAAACAAAGAAACCTGAGTTACTCATTTAAAAAAAAAAAAAAAGATATTTTGTTGTAAATTTAAAAGTGATACGTTACTTTACCGGTTACCTGAAAACAGTCATCTGATTACAGAACTCGTGTTACTTGTAATGCATTACGCCCAACGCTGTTCGTCACTACGGTTGTTGTCTTTGGGTTAAGGTTTAAATCGTAAGCAATTCCATCAGGTACGAACAATATTTCACGACCACTAACATTTCCAACTTTCATTTTTCTTCTAGCTTTTCCACCTGTCCTAAAGATGTCTGTAAGATGAAAGAACTGCAGCCGTCCCTTATCGGTGTTTTTTGGAGCTCTCAAAAAAAGAAAGAAAAAAAAAAAATATGGCAGTTCCACGTTACAGGAGAAATAGCATTTGGGATTATAGTTCTAAGGACAACCCTGACTATTCACACTTGGCATTAGCAAGACAGCCTCAGTACAAGAAGGATATTTTTTATTCCTTCAATTTAACTTTAATTACTCAAATCTCTGTGAGGGCACACAAGAAAAGCCCAGGCATTTGTGTCAAGAAGATTACCAGACTGCCCTGCCAAGTCCGTGCGTCGCTGCATCGTTAGATAGAATTCAAATTCAAATCCGGGCTAAAGACAGTGCAGCTGTCACCCCCCTGGCCTGCAAAGCACCCCTTGGATCAAAAATTAGCTGTCCTCCTCTGCCTGCTTCTCATCTCCTTCCTCTTCCCCCCTAAGGACCCTAATCCCTCTCTCCCCACTGACTGTGACAGCCAAAATAAAGCCATAAAACCCTGCAAATAATTAGTAATTAAAAATAAAAAATGTTTTCCCTTTCATTTTCAAGTCAGGTAGGAAGAGCCGCATAGGTGTCAAGGGTGCCGATTCCTGTGGCAAAACGAGACCGTATTTCATATTTCCGATTTGCGTCTTCACATCCACGCAGATTCATTTGTCCACATTGGAGACATATCAATCACAAAACACGCATGCAGTTTCGAGAAGTCTCTTATTCGCACCAGGCTTTTAGCATGAAAAATTTTAATCGCAGTGGCGGAATGTGCCGATGTGTCAAAGTGACACAGTCGGGGAGTACTTTGGTCTCATCAGGTTGGTGAGAAATCGTTCTTACAGTAGTGCTCTCTCATATCTAAAGCACACTTACTATTGAGCGCTCAGTTCACTTTTAAACATTGCTGAACAATCTTTTTGCCACTTTTAAGAATAGACACACCTGGAAAAAGCTGCTTTCCAAACATCTCATTCATAGTTTCCTGGTGGAGGATCCCTCGTGGAGACACAGGCCTTGGAAATCGGGCAGTGAATCAGCTACAGTAAAAAAAAAAAAATTGTGATTATACAATAATGTTCAAAAGTTTATTAAAAGTTTAAGATTCAAGATTTTTTTAATGCTTTTATGCAAAACCGTAATATTCTAAATATTATTGCAATTTAAAATAACCGTTTTCCATTTTAATATATAAGAAAAATGTATTACTTTGATGGCAAATTCGTATTTTCGGTAGTCCGCACTCCAGTATTCAGTGTCACATGAAAATCATTCTAATGTGCTGATTTGAAACATTTCTTATTGTTATCAGTGTTGAAAACTGTTGTGCTGCTTAATAGTCAGGATTCTTTGATGAAAAAAAGTTTAAAGGAATTTATTTAAGCATTTTTACAGCTTAATTAGAGCTGCACGATTTACCGCACGATACGAAAATAACATTGAATTTGAACGTGATTATCGCTTAAACGCGATTCTAAAGTGCGATGATGAAATCGTAAAGGCTGCGTTATTTTTTTTTTTTATGCACAGCTTGTCAATGAAGTACGGCTCCAAATGCTAGTCCATCTGAAAACACCGTGAGTTTGAGTCACTTATAATGTACATTTGAACAAGCAACGCAGGTCAAACATCGTTCCAGACATGAGAAGCATTTATTAATAACAAAAGACATTTAATAAGATGTTTTTACTCTAAACTCACTTCATAACGACAGTTCCTTCTATGAGGTGATGAGGCTTCTGACACAGAATAAGGCAGTCGTGTGTTTATTAGTCATGTTTAATCAAAGCGTTTCAATCTTCTGTTTATTATGACGATGGAGAAGCATTTACTGCTGATCACAGAGCCGCACAAAGCTGGGTAAAGACAGGAAGGGATACGGCTACGGCCACTGGGCGTGCGCACATCAATTTTGCGTCATTTCATATTTATTTATTTTTTATTGTAAATTTAACTGTATTTGCAGTTTTGTAAGGGTAGGTTTAGGGTTGGTGTAGATGTTAATAAAACACAATCTGATGAGTAGCACATTTAATTTACTGTTATTACTCCTGAGGTTTTTCCTCACTTCCGACTGTAGCTGTATCTCTTCTAGACACAACCGTACAGCTCTGACAAGCTGCGCACGAAATAATCGCAGCCTTTGCCAAATCGCGTGCGATTTAATTGTGATAAATCGTGCAGATTATATAAATACTTTTT
This sequence comes from Opsariichthys bidens, assembly GCA_037194245.1. Lineage (NCBI taxonomy): Eukaryota > Metazoa > Chordata > Actinopteri > Cypriniformes > Xenocyprididae > Opsariichthys > Opsariichthys bidens. The sequence goes on along the minus strand of CM074286.1, from coordinate 23,350,112 downwards.
AATTAATGACGAGGATGTTTTAAGTTATGGAACTTGCAGGATGCATTAATGATACAAAGACTTCTTATATGCCAATAGATCAATGACAATTTGATTTCTCATGTCACGACCCCTTTAAAATATATTTTGTAGCATTACAAATTTCATTTCTGCTTTTTATCAATTTAATGATGCTTCCTTGCTAAAATAAATGATTTTGTTTAAAAAAAAAAAAAATTGAACGCTTCTGTTCGAAAGGGTCAATAAATATACAAAATGTAGAATATTGCAACAATATTCATGCAGAATACATGGCTACTTTTGGATGGCTGACTAAACCACACACCAACCAAACAAACCTTGACACCTTGATAGGAGTATTCTCCCCAACACTGAACTTCATGAGTGACAGATCTGGAGTACTCTGAACACAGGCAACAAATGGCAAGCAAATTCAGCACCAGTGTTGCAACTAACAACCGGTCACTAAAGACTAGCATGCTGCTAAGCTAACAGTATGATACGCTAAGCATAAAACACACAGCGCACTCAAATCTCAGGTAAAATCTATTTTTAATTCCACCAAACCATTTCATAGATACACTGAATGAAATAGAACTACAAAACCTCGTCCACCGTCTTGGATTTATTTCGCCACTCATCGTGCCACAATAACATTCTGTGATTTCCTTCTGTACAAAGGATACATGCAACGTTGTAGAATTTAGCCTTTGGGTCAGGATACTTCTTTAGACGGCTTTTGGAACAAAACACATGCCTACTCGTGATTATTGAGTACGAGGGATTGGAAGAAAATGGCACTTAATGCCTCTGCTGTCTTATTATTCACTTCCATTAAAATAGCTTGACATCACGGCCGTAGTTCCTCGCTGCCTTCTAACGCAGGGGCTCTGGAGTCCCCCACCCCAATCAATCAGGTCTGTTAAACCCCATAAGAGGTTCTGCAAAACCAGATTATGGTGCCATGGTTTGCATGCTATTTGCAGCAGCTTGTTTTTCTGCTGGAAGAGCACCATACATGTGCTATAATTGATTGGCATGCTGAAATTACAGGAGCCTTGCAAGGTTACGAACGGACCTGGCATGGGGCTGATACATTAAAAGTGTCTGGCATAGCCAAGTAAAGCATCTGATTACAATTTCAAAGCCGAGACCTGGCGCTGATTAAAATCAACAGTCCAGATGTATAGTCTGAAGCCCCCTATGCGGCAACGCTAAACAGGCTAAAGCGAGCAGCACCATGGGATGAAGCCGTGGCACGCCAAGTTTATTAGAGTTTTGCCTTATGAATAGGCATTACTACATCAGCCAATCATTTATGAGATTGAGTGAATGTGGGTGGGGCTAAATCTGGCCATTGAGCTTCACAACATACCCTCCAGAAAAGCCAAGTTCACACAAACAGATGAAGAAAGCATGTATTTCAAACGTGTACCTCCTGAAGGAGTTTCCCAACTGCTTTCTGCCGACTTCTAACAAGCCGCAAAAGCCGGCTTGGTAACCCCACCCCCTCTTCCTCGTTCCTCTCTTGGCCCCAGGGAGGGAAGGACGATTAATATCTGCTACCTTGTTACCTAATTCATTATGGAATAGCAGTTAATTTGATTTGATATTATTTTAATAAAATTCAGTAATATATTAGATTGTTTCAGGCTATCAAAATAATTTTCCAATTATTACGGTTACTCAACCAAGTCTCTTTTTTTTTCCCTTTGCGAACGGCAGTTGGTCTGACTCTGAATATATTAGCTCCAACAACTCCATCCCGTCTGAGGGAAGAAAAACTATATATGCATGATTACACCAGAAATGTTATTACTGGTAATGTGATGCCCGCAGAACTAAGAAAATGGCCTACAGTTGGATGTGTGATTCGCGCAATGTGGAGCCTTAAATGCTTTTGATTTCCGTCCTGTAGGGAGGAGCAAAATATAGGTATATTATTTATTATTTATGGACAAAATAAAAGTGTATATGCACAGACAGAATATCTTTTAAATAGAACACATTTACATCAGTAAAAAACAAACAAAAAAAAAAAACATAAATAATAAAATAAAAAGAAGCACCCTACTAACGTAAATACTCTTTTTAGTAGTGGGGTGAATCCATGTGCTCCCTATTCTCGGTCTCATGCAAACTAAATCTCACATTTCATATGAATTGCATATGAAATTCTCTGTATTTTACTAAACCCAGATAGTTAATAATAATCCAGTCCTTTGCCAAGAATACTGGAAACCAATGTTGTCATTGTTAAACTCTAAAACTATTACCATTATTTTCATTCACTAAAATGAAGCTTAAATAAAATAAAATAAAATATTTTAACAATGAAAATTAAAAATTTCTAAAACTGAAATTAAAAAACAAATTTACACTAAATATAAATATAAAAACTGAAAATATAAAATAAAAACAAACAATTAATAAATACCAAATTAGTGTGTATATATATATATATATATATATAATAAATTATTATTGTTATTATTATTATTATAACTAGCACCTAGAAAGGTACAATTTTAAAGCATCTTCAACAATACTGATATTTTGAATAATAAACTGATGTGTTGATCATCTGAATAAGCAATGTTCAGAGAATTTAGTTGCACAAGTAGATGCATACTTGGCATGAACTTTATCCATGGATTTCATGAGAATCTATGAAAAAGAGAGTTTTTGACCTCTCCCGGACCACACTCATGCCAGGATTTTGTCTTGGATCCTTCGGTACTTGGATCAGAAACACAGAACAATGCACAATGAAGTGACTTCTAATTAACACTTTCTCATCAGTGAAGTATTGTTGGATTGCATTCATATAGAAATTGTTCGCCAGACTGGGGACCAACATTCCCATAGTCCTCCGAGATCTGCGTGCTAATCATCAAGGGAGGGTCACGATCTGCCTTTCGGATGCTCTCGCCTCAAATTCTGACCGAAGGGCTCCCACAAAGCGATGCTCCCCTCTTCCCTAACAATCACACTGCCAATTCGAGAAGTCTCCTGGTGAAGTGAGGGACGCCTGGCAATGAAGTAACACTTTTTGATGTTTTTTGATCATTCTGCTCGGTGCAAAGTTGGTGCATGTGTGCACAATTCGACTTTTCCACCAAAACTTCAGATTATTCTTTTGCAAAAGAAGGTCACTAAACAACTTTCTTTGTCATTAAATGAATATGGCAGCATTTAAGGACTTGTCATCTGTCTTGTTACTTAAATTTAAAAAAAAAAAAATTACCAAGTAATTTTGAGCATGTTTTTAGTTTTTCATTTGGAGGCATTTTATTAACTTTACATTGGAATGAGCCAAACAAATTATTTATTTTATGATAAAGCCGTACTTCATCCACTGAAAAGAGAAGGAATGCTTTTGAATGCAAAATTCTTTCAAAAGCCTAGTTAACATTTGATGTCCAAGTCGAAATTCTGCTGTGCTAAATTATGGAAACCAGGTCAAAAAAACTGCCTGGGTCAGTTATACATTTAAGTGTGTGCTAATTAAAAGTAGCTACAATACAGCCAAAGATCCATTATGCTATAAGTCAGCAATTAATCCCCACTTTCACTTGCCATACTGTACAATAGGTGTTGTTTTCTCCATTGTGGTCACCGCATGGCTCCCCTTGATATTTGTCCACAACTTAGGCATCAATTGTGACACTCTTGACAGCAGAAATAATTTGAAGTGAAAATGTCTATTTGTCATGATAACAAAACACATTTATTTCAAGGGCAAGTTAAAAACACAAATGACAAGTTCCAAGAAATCCAGTGTTCTTGCATTCATGTCGGTTTCATGCATTTATTCAAAATATTGTGCCATTATATATACAGTCATGGCAAAAAATATCGGCATCCTTGCAATTCTCTCCGAAAATTGTTGTTTTCTGACAGAATTGCAAGGGGGCTGATATTTTTGGCCATGACCGCATATGCAGTGCAAGCAGAATTATGCAATTTGATTTTCTGATCATTTTTTTCCACGCATATTTTAGCAATTTCAAACCACATAAATCTTAACTACTATTGATTTTGTATTTAATCATTTATAAGTGATATATAATTTTTCTTGAAGGCTGGAAGTGAAAAACGCCTTCTTTTCGGTTGTGCAGAATTATTAAGCAGATTTCCTTTTCCAGATAAAATGAGACAAAAAAGACATTTAACTCAGACTGAAAAGTCAAAAATTATGAAATGCCCATGAGAAGGATGCAATACTAGAAATTGCAAAGTTAAGGCATGACCATTGGACATTAAAGTGAAGAATTAGGTGTGAAACCATTGCGGGGTGTCTGGATCTCAGAGACTTCGGTTAGGTAAAGAATCCTACAAAATGACCCCCACTTAACTGAAGTGTAGTAATATCCATGAAGACTTATTTTTTTATAGGCTTTATAGACAAACAGATTGAGAGCAACTCTTGAAGAACCAGCACCACATCTTCTTGTACCACTTTTTGAAGAATTTATCTCCCAGAATCTGGCAGTAAGGTTTGGAAGATAGCATTTAGTACATCTCTGCAAGATGGACTTTTCAGAATAGGATATGGACTAAAAATGAACTCCCAAAACATACTGCCAGAATCTGGAAGATAAAGTCTTCAAACAGTGGTACACGAGGATGTGGTGCTGGTTCTTCAAGAGTCACTCTCAATCTGTCGGTCTATAAAGCCGATAAAAAAATAAGCCTTCATGTATTTTACTAAGCATTGTTGCAGACCCTGGTGGCTGTGGCTCTTTCAGCAGGATAATGCGCCCTGCCACAAAGCTAAAATGGTTCAGTAAATGTTTGAGGAGCACAACAACGAGTTTGAGGTGTTGACTTGGCCTCCAAAATCCTCGGATCACAATCCAATCGAGTATCTGTGGGATGTGCTCAACAAACAAGTCCAATCCATGGAGGCTCCACCTCGCAACTTACAGAACTTAAAGGATCCGCTGCTAACAGATACCACAGCACACCTTCAGGGGTCTAGTGGAGTCCATGCCTCGATGGGTAAGAGCTGCCAAAACATAGCAAAAGGGGGACAAACACAATATTATGAAGTTCATCATAATGTTATGCCTGATCAATGTACATATAAATAATAGGATTATGCCTTATTTTAAGCAACGAAAAAAAATTGAAATTAAAATGCACAATATGTAACATTTATATATATTACAATATCCAAAAACCACTATATATAGTTACGCTATGTACTTACATTATCCTAAATATTTCCAAGATTTGTAAATTCAGAGAAATTCAAATTTTGCCCCGTCCCTCCCTCGTCACTTGCGCCAGTCGATGACGTTATATCTGCGTTATCCCTGGTATCTTGTGCTGCGTGAGTAGCATTTCAGCAGGTTTAGTAAAATGAAATGTCCTGTCCTTTACCCGCAATTCTCGGCCACGCCCTGCTTCATACCACAGTCATGTTAAAAAACATTTCAGCATTTCAGATCAATCTGGCACGACGACATGTTCCACTCATTCACTGCGTCATCAAACTACGCCTTTGTTATTGTTTTGAAGAATTTAGCGACCCCTAGCGGCGAAAAGAAATACATATTGTGCCTTTAATATAATATAGATTTGGAAAAAATGTCATTGCCGATATTTTCTCCTTTTTATGCCTAAATTCATTGGGGGGAGTTTTATCATCTTGAACATATCTGCCAAGTAAAAATATTTTAAAGATGTACATATTCCTTTCCTGGAAAACAAGAAAAAAATTCTAAGATCAGTTCAGCTACACACATATTCTCACACACCTAATTCACTCATGTTCATTCACATTTGCATACACAAACATATGCACATGCCCACTGACGCACTAGTACTCAAATGCACAAGCACAATCAGTCACACGCACACTTTTAATGGTACCAGTACACAAAGAAAAAAAAAAAAATGTAACTATCTGAAAACATGACAAACCACCTTTGTCTACATCAGGTAACAATGCAGAGCCTTCTAAAACACAAAGCATTAGGAAAACCATGTTTCTCGTTCCTAAGATTCAGCTGAAGTAGAAAATGAAAACCGGAGAATGACAAGCCATGATTTATACCTCCAGAAGTAAAGATAACAGAACAATAGCGGTGGCCCTCCAGTAAGTACACAAAGAGGATTGTTGAGGTTTTTTAAGCTTTACAGCAGGTTGTCACACTGAATTTTTCTGCTTAATATCGCACTTTCCTTTCGATGGTCAACGTGGATCATTAAAACGGTGAGCGAAGACCAAAAGTGATTTTATATCACTTATCTGCCATTCTTTCATTCATTCAATCAATCTGTCATTCAAGTTCCCGTATTTTATTCTTGGCTAAATGATCAAGACCCGGGTATCTCATTAGTTGTGCGAGCAGAAAGTCTTTTGATGCAACCACTCACCCTCCTGGTCAATATTTCCTACCTTCAACCATCTTATTAAGTGGCATTCCAAGAACAGAACAGGCCATCAAGGGCAGCGAGCTGTCTTTCCTGGTATTAGACCGATCCTCTAATGTTTAGCCGGCTAGAATGTGTCCAGCGTATTATTTAAATAGTCTCTCTCTTGATGCTTTTGTGTTTTTTCTTTATTCCAAGCCACATTATTTTTGGTGACAACTGCATGCTGGAGGATACGACCCTCTCTGCCAACTCTTCCTCTTTAGCCTGATTCGAATACGGAGCTTTGAATTAAGTGGACAGCCCCCCTTAGACTAACAGCAGTGTGCCTTTAAGAAAGCGACCATGCCAGAGAAAATAATTTTGATTGACGTTACAAGGAAATTTCCAGCCCGACTGATTTAATTGTGAATGCCAGGGGGCATCATCGGGGGCCAGGTAATAGCTCTTTTGCAGGGTGATTTTTTGATCTGGGCTTCTCCCTATGGTAGCGTCCGCACAGGCTCGGAGGGCCAGAGGGCAGAAGAACAAAGAGAACTTTATGCCTGTGAATTCCACTTCCTTGCCTTTGAAAACAAAGCTTCTGGAATGGGCAGTTAAACTGTGGAAGCAGATTCCCAAGCTCATTTGATGTTAAGTCTTTAGTGTCAAGAGTGGCATATTCATTTATGAAAAGCGAGAGAAAGAGAAAAAAGAGCGAGCGAAGGAGAAAGGGAGGCAGCTGCATCTTCTAACAAACAGGCTTGCTGTGTCTTGGACGGAAGAGGTGTGGATGGCTTTTCAAACGGGCCTGGAGGATTAGGGGATGAGAGCTTAATGAGAAACGCATCGGGCGTCAGCTGACTGAGCTGTCAGATGGCGTACTGCGGTGAGATGGGGGTGAGCAGGAACGGGGTGAGGGCGAAGGACACCCGAACCTGCTCCTAGAGCCGCCGCCGTCTGGTCAGCACGTGACCCGTCATGTGTTCACGGGTTGCAAGCTCAAATCTCGACACCAATCAACGCTGACCCTCACATCCAACTGCTAGTCAATCAAACCTGCTGAACGCCGAACCACTGAACGCCTGTAACGCATCAAAACACAGCTTGCATGAACAAATGCGTATATGAACGCATAGGCAGAGATAAAACCAGGCGAGTCAGTATGTGACAGTAAAGAAATTTTCCCATCGGTTAATCGACGTGTGACAACACTGGTAATACCGGTGTCACTGGGTTGCGTTTCCCTCTTTTCCACCTCGCGTACGAATGCCTCTGCAGCTGTGCGCATTTTACTTTCGCTTTCTAATTAGTGGCAATTCGGGGGTGGCATTTGCTTGAATGGTGGGTCAATATTCGCTTATATTAGACATAGAACTTTTATTAACGAAACAAATGAGCATGGCATACACCATGCTATAGGCCTAATATAAAATAACAAATAACTTACACACAGTTTAAATAAAAATATTGCCAAATAGGCGCCTTTTTACATTTTAATTTGAAACCAAATCTTGCAGCATGTCTCGTCAGTCAGCTCGCGTCACGTGATTAATGAAATCTGACTCCTGCTGCTGATCTGTGCTGCCACTCATTCGGCTAACACTGAATCGAGCGGACGCGTTCAGTTTTTAATTGTAGTGTCTGTTCTCTAGCTGAACTAAATGATTTTTAATTTAAAAAAAAAAAATTATTTTAGAAAGTCAAAACGACGGTGGGCCGGTGCCGGGGTGGGCAAGTGATGTAATATGTGTGCGGCTGAACATCGTGTAACGCCGACTATCCCAGCAAGCCCAGTCAGTAGCATCTTGCACAGTTAAGAAAGTGAAGATGCCGGGGTGTTTATGTGCAGGTGCTAATGTGGTTTGAGAGTCAACTCTCAAGTCTACACAGATCAAGTCTCGTGATCTGGTTCAGGTACAAATTAAATTCACACGTCCAATCATTTAGAACAGTAAAAGTTTGAGTTATTTTCCATGCCAGTAGCACAGACAATGAGAAAGAGTTGTCTTATAGCTAGCAGCACTTATCATTTTGTCAATAACCTGAGCATTGATATGGCTAACGTAGCCATCCTTTAGCAATCATTTTCAAACATATAAACAAGTTCTTGCAATTTTACTTATGATGCCACTGAATACAAATGATGAGATTTTTTAAATATATTTCCATACGATATTCCACCAAAGTTCTGTGAAATAGGGAACAAAAAACAGAAGCTTTTAACAACATGCTAAACAGATACAGCAGACACTGTAATTGAACTGGCTTTCATTTCTTGTATTCAGGCTCTAATTGTTTTAAGTGTATGACAAGTTGCAAGACAATTCAAAAGTATGCATATGGTTTTACGTCGGCAGATTGTTGTGAAGTTTCATTATGAATAAATCACAGATTAATAACTGGCTAAAGTTCATGACTAACACGTCATCGCTTTCTAAATTTAAAGTTTAACATTATATTATCCATCCTAAACACGCATACACTGCTGGAAATGTACTTCTTACTCTTACACATGTTGTGACATCTCATATTAAGAGATCATCTTCCCACTTGCCAAGTGTATGCTTTGAAAGAAAGGTTATTTTTTTGTTCTTCATCTCATGTAAACGACTCGATTTCTCGGTTCTAATGTCGCCAATACCTGTGTGTCCAATAATTTGAGGAGGAATTTGAGATTTGAATGCAGATTTATGCATTGACTTAAAAATGAGCTGCCAGATGCAGCACAGTTGTTTGCGCTCATCGTGATCTCACTGTATGTACCATGTTATCCTAAGGCGGTATTTGCCAGACGCCTTTGCATAAAGGTTATTTGAGGAAGAATTTTGATTTTAAACAATGTCTGTAACATTTTTAACCACAAAATGATGAAAACAAAACACTGGAGGGAAGCAATTGAGATTGTGTAAACAAACTTTCATCAAATGAAACTTTCCCTTGTCAAAACATAACCAAAGGATTCTTTTGCGTGGATTGTAAACAGGGAGTTTAATGTTTTGTTGGAATCTTAACCTTTCTATTGTCCTTAAAAAAAAAAAAAAAAAAAAAAGCAAGCACCTGTGAAATTGGGTCAAATTTACAAAAAAACACATCTTAGAATAATAATTAGTTTTAATAATAATAATAATAATAATAATTTTTAAGTATTATGCTGCATACCATTCTGAATGGTCAAAGGGAAAGGTTTTTTAAATACAGATATTACATACAAGTCAAACTGTGTAATACAATACAATTTAATAAATAGAAATAAAATTAATAGAATAATTTTGCAGTTACGCACAATGTGTAAAAAGAATGTGCTTTCAAACACTTTCGGTATTTTACAATATCCCACGTAACATATATTATTACTATTTTAGTAACGTGAACGGTGTACGGGTCAGATTGACAGCTGAATAACAAAAATAATAATAATTAAAAATATTAAATCAGTATGTTATGTTATGTAAAGGGTAGTTCACGCAAAAATTTACTCACCCTCGAGTTGTTTCAAACCTGCATGAATTTCTTTCATCTGCTGAACACAAAAAAAGATATTTTGAAGAATGTTGGAAACCTAAAGAATACTATGGAAGTCAATCCATAGTATTCTTTCTATAACTGGAACGTTTTGGTTACCCATATTCTTCAAGATATCTTTTTGTATTCAGTACACAGAAACACATACTGGTTTGGAACAACTTGACAGTGAGTAAACAATGACAGGATTTTATTTTATGATGAACTCTTGGTAATCTCGTTAAAGCATGCTGAACATTCTGAAAGGTTGAAGGTAAACTGGCCATAGCTGAAAACCGAAACTCAGAAAATCAAAGCCTCTTTTATCATTAAATGTACCAAAGACATGTTCCAATACTAAAAACAATGTGGCGGACATAGCATATTCCTTTCCGGGAAAAGAAAATGTTACCAGAAGACATTAGAACGGTTAATAAAAACAGAAGGAAAGTAGACAATTATTCTTCAGTGAGTAAATTTACACTGAGAAACATCTCTTTAATCTCCTTTCTGTGTTGATAAAATTTACATTCAATTTACGATCATTTTCAGGATTGCTACTTTACACACACACAAATGTGTTAATTTGCCATCCTGAACATTTGGACACCCATCATCTCAATGTAATGATCGAAATCTCACGTCGTACAGCAAGGAGCGGATTTTGGCGCCCATAATTACAATAACATTCCAATCACAAGCTATCTACTTAGCGATATTAGTGGGTCTGGTCTGATGGAGATATTATCCCCGGTTATCTCGCGCTGTTATTTTGGGATAGTACGGATCAAAGCTCCCATGCTGGCACACTATGTAACCTGCCCAGCGCATTTGGAACGTGTGATTTTAGGCGATGATTATTTAACCAGGGCAGCATTGTTGATTTTATTATATAAGTCAATAATCTTCTCTATTCCCCAGATTTAGTTAATCTTCCTAATTACAAATTAGCATTCTCCACATACCAGTCCTAGATTTCCAAATTAACACCCCCGCTTCTAGGGGACGGTGAATCAGCCATGCTCTCTAATTCCTCCATGGACTGTCTGACGCACAGCAGATTTCTCTCTCCACCTCCTTCTTCTTCTTCTTCTTCTTCTTCTTCTTCTTCTGTCATTTTCCCCCTCAATTGTTTGCTTCAGAGAGGAGGGTGGAGGAGAAAAGAAAAAAACCGAGACTGCAGCATTGGCATCCTTTTTTCCATCACACACACACACACACACACACTGCTGGATCAGTGTGTTTTGATCAGGAGCATTAATAACAATTAGGAATCTAAATGGTGAGGTGGGGCCTAACCGTTTCCCCCTGTCTCTCTTCATCAGGGAGTATTGGCAGTGCTTGAGGAACGTTAGGTGGCGCTGCTTGGAATATGACAGAACATCTAGATGAGGTCTGTCAAAATGTTTTGGATGGAGTGCGGTAAATGAATTCTGATAGCATGTTAATATGAAGCATTGTATCATTAGACTGTGGGATCCTCAGATTTGTTGTGCGGCTTATAATGAAGACAGAATAAGACTCTATCTGGCAGTGAAAATTATAGTTTAGCAGAAAATCAGTTTTAGAGACTTAAACTGTTTTTAATTCATATTGTTTATGCATTATTTAGGAGTTTTCAGAGCCGTTGAGCATCATCACGACTAGATGATGAACATAAATAAATAAAATAATAAATAACGACCCAAACACACAAAAAAAAATCTTTTCATACTATTAATTGCGTTACAACAGAAACGATCGGAAAACTCTTGCAAATGCTGTTGCGCATTATCAAACATCAAGCATTAGCCAGCCGTGTTTACAATGCGGCAGACATTCCTCCAGTGGCCAAAATGTTTGATTTCCCCCAGAACCGATGGTCAAAACACTGAACTTTTCCGTCGCTATCCGCGCCGTCTTTGAGGGTTTAAATCCCCGCTCTTCCAGCATGAAAGCGAGAGATGAAAACACACTCTCAAAGTCCCACGTCAAATACAAAGTTAAGGGCAACAAGGGTGGAAATAAACAGATTTGAAAAAGCAATCAACATTTCCCTAAAGCTCAGGAGCTGATTTGCATCAGATTCAGAGATCATGTTTTATTTATCAGTAATCACAACCAATCAGGAGAGAAATTAATCAATGAAAGCGTTAGCAGGAGTGATATCCGGCCATCTGGGGGTCACACTTATCTCGCCTTCAGCCTGACACGCCGCCTCACTCCCGGGCACCCGCTCTTGCCCTGATCCGCCCCCCACCCGCTTTCCACTGGGCTTGTCATGGGCTCATATTTAGGTGACTGATTTTTTTTTTTTCTCCAATGAGCTCTAAGGAACTCCATATGGCCAGGATCAAAGGTGTTGCTGGGTGCATGGTTCTGCTTTATTGCCAGCCGCTGCTGTTAATTAGAAAACAAGATCAGAGGCAGTATTAAAATCCAATTAAATTGATATGAACAGATTGCCAAGTGATGTTCGCTAATGTATAATTGAGCACCATGCAAATTTCAGTGGCTGCCTTTTGTTTTCGCATGTCTCTTCGTCTATCTCTCTTGCACAGAATGAGCAATGGAGCTTGAAAGTTTTTTTTTTGTTTTTTTTTTTTTGGCTTCTGCTAAAGATAAACAAGTTAATGCTATGAGATGGGGGCACTGCTTTCATCAGTTAAGCTAAAGCGATACTTTGCCTGGTGCTACGGGGCTGATGGCTAGGGGGCAGAGGGGCAAGGAGAGAGAGAGCCGACCCCACAGGGATAGAGATTTGAGAACGCCTGTCTGAACATGCCCACAGGACAGGCTGGAGTGGATCAGGGACTTAAAGTGAATCATAAGGAAAGCCAGCGGCATATCTGTATCCGTTTTTATCATCAGGTGAGGTGGCATTTACCTGCATTGATAATTACACCGAAAACCAATCTCAGGTGGATTCTGATCAATCTCGGAGCGGTACGATTGGTGGTGTGGTGTTCAAGGCCACACAGTCACATTCAGGACTTTTTTCAATATTTTACAATAAAATTGATTGCCGTTCACCTAACAGACCCCGCAAAAACTGAAAGGTGAAAGGTTTCTACAATATCTTAAAGCACTCTGAGCACAAACTAAAATGACACCAATTATTGGACAAAACAGAAAGAAAAGTAACAACAAAATAAGGTTAATATTAATTAACTACATGAACTTGCTATAAAGTTACAGTAAGGGTTAGGGTTTGGTTTAGTTACTTGTAATTATTATATAGTAAGCACATCTAGTAATGCGCAACCTTAAAATAAAGTGTTACCAAAAGTAATTGTTTAGAATTAACCCGTTCAGAGGTATTCATCTGTGTTCGGGTGCATCTCATTACTCAATATGGGTCACCACAGTCAGATCCAGTATATGTCAAAGAGGCATCATATATATTGACAAATCTAGTATTCACTTCATTGAGCCAATGAATCACGATACTACACAGCTGCATCTATTGAATTTGTCACCATACACCAAAGAGAAAATCTTACAAAATGACCAAATATTTCAGATCCAATACATGCAATATATCATATCAAATCTGCCATAGCTGTTTGTTAGTTTGTTTGTATTTATTATGTTGCTAATAATAGGTTCTACTTAAGATGATGATCATCTAAAAAAAAAAAATCAGAGTCTTTGTGATGTTATCAAACTGCACATAAAATTGCAGTTGAGATATAGGAAGAGGACGTTAAGCAGTCTCTTCTCTCTCTGTATTTCCTCTCTAAAATCTGTTAACAAAAAGTAGCAAAATATATCAAATATACAATAAACATACTGTGAAATACAATAGTTTACTTACAACATCAGTATTTGAGTCATGCAGTAGTAATTCTAACCGTGTCGTATCGCATTAAAGCTGCTTTGAAAAACAAGCTTTGCATTGAGATGCATCATGAAAAGCTTGATACAAACTACATGTGAACTGTATGATTTCGCAATGTCATTAGTGTTACACTTGAGCGTGTCTTGTGCTATTTTTTTGAGCAGGGGTGAAAATCATTTTGAACTGGGAAATCTTACAAGATTGATTTTGTCGCTAAAAACCTTACAAGAAGGTTTTTTGCCTTTGAAACTGGATGTGTGAACAAACTAAAGTGTGTTCCCAAACAAAGGGAGACGTTGTTAAGTCTGAAAATGGGATCACATGACACATTGTTTCTCACATGCCTTCACACCTTCAATGACAATGTGTTGTCTTCCTGTTGGTGACACATCCTGATTGCGTGTGCGTTTGTACATGCTAGCATGCTTTTATACATGGATCATGTCTACACCCATACATTCATATAGGGTTTCATTTATATGCAAATTCCCTGCAAAAACACACCACAAGACCAACACAACGCATTCCTGACAAACAGCACAATTTCCAGCGCTTGTGCCTAATCAATAGACATCCTACATCACCACGGTGGTGACAAAACTGTGACGGAGAGGAACTAATAAGGAGCATTGTTCACTTGTGAATGACATGACTGCACTGCCTGGAGACGTGCACTTCAGTGAGCCGGGCTACCGATGCTTCGAGGCCCCGAATCTGACAGGGGGTACCGGGAGCGCGGAGTGGCTGCAGCTGTTGGTCTTTGTGTACGTGTCCCTCCGCCCCCAACGTCAGCTGAAAGGTCCTTGCAGTCAAGTGAATAGCGGGCGAAAAAAATTCCTTCATTCCCACAAAATAGCACGCTAATGTCAGGAAATAAAACTCGAGTATCGGAAATTGCGCCAAAAGCTTCACCGTAAATTACAGATAAAGGGAAATATGCTTTTTTTTTTTTTTTTTTTGAATAGCAATAAAAAACCTCAATAATTTGCAATAAAAGGGATATGTGAAATATGTAAAGGGATTGGTGTGGCACAGGAGCTCGGAGACAGGGGTGGCTTTTTTGGGGTGCGAGGGGGGTTGAGTTCGGCATTGAGAAAGTCTTTGAGAGCAAGGGTTCTGATTGAGGAATCAGTGCTATTCACGTGAGGTTTAAATAAACCAAATCTGGCCCAGGAACTGTCTGTAGTAAATGAAAAACATGATTGAAGAAACTAGACGTATTCACCTCTTCAGATTGTCCAAGGTACGAGCTCTAATCAGACCGATTGTGAAGGTTTTGTTTTAAAAAAACAGGTAGAACATTGGTCTCATGCATTTCTAAAGCATAGTTTAGGGAACAGTTCACCCGGAGAATGAACATTTGGTCATTATTTGACTCACCCTTATGTTTTGCCAAACTGTTTTTCTGTGGCAAAATGCAAAAGGAGAATTTTTTGCCATTTTTGAATTATGCTCATAGCGACCACATATGTAAATTTCCAACGAAACACTATAAAACTACATACTACTTGTGCACTATATTTCAAGTCTTCTAAAACAATACGATGCCTTTCTGTGCCAATTTCCTCAAAATTGATCAAATATTGTGGCTATGATTCCAGCTGGATGTAAAAGACAACCAAAAGTCTTTTTTTGAAAGCTGAAATGGAGGGCACACGGAAAATATTGCCTTCCATTTCAGCTTACATTGTTATATTTTTTGAGTCTGTCTTACATAAAACTATTATATAGCTATAGTAGTCTAAAAATACATTACATAAATCAAACAGACCACTTTATAGGCGGTTTTACAGTGTCTTTTGGAGAACAGAAATGTTGTATTGAATATTTCCATTTTTTAATGATAATTACTGTATAGCGAGTAAAAAAAATGTACAATTTGAACGCCTTTAGATCACAAAAATTGACCAATTTTATGACACGACTAATGATTCGAATACAATAAGTGACACTACCAAGGATCCTGATCATCAACACAATGACGTAGTCAATGATATCTCAGTGTTTGTGAGATGTCACAGTACATCACCTAAACCCCTTCCAAACCTCTCTGCCTCCGTCTCAGCGTGCATTTCACACGCATTAATGTATGACTGTAACATAACTGTCCGGCCATTACCACTAAATTATGCACTGGAAAAATTCTCTCTTTATTAAAGTCATATTTCGCAGTGGCAGATGGTTCCACGCTGAGCTGAAGCAAGGAGCATAATTAAACGCGACACTTTCCCCTGATCCAGTTTCCAGAGCGGGCCTGGGCGGTGGGGCGTTCGCTGTGGAGCTGTGCATTGAGTCTAGTACCTAGATCTGCCACCTCTGTCACTGATTGTTAACATCCAGACAGCCACATGTATAGTACGTGTGCGTGTGTGTGTGTGTGTGTGTGTGTGTGTGTGCGCGCTCCTTTGTTGGGATATAAATGCCTATGTGTGTATGTATGCATATGTGCCAGCTGAGAAGATTATCTGTCTGTCTGTATATGATTGCATATTTTTTGTCAAAACATCTCAACACCTGCAGTCATATTTTAACACATTTAGACTTGCTATTCTTTCTATAGTGTGTAAATCTTAGTAACACTTCACAATAAGCTTAGTTAACATTAGTTAATGCATCAATTAGCATTAACTAACAATGAGCAATGCATTTGTTACAGCATTCATTTTTGTTTGTTTGTTAGTATCTTTGTTAACAAAGTTCACTCATCCAGTGCGTTATTCTTCTTCACACAGACAAAATATGGTATGTGATGCCTAAAATATTTAACACACTAATGTGTCATAAATCACGCAGGTTTGTGTCAGATTTGCTTTAACCAGTTTAACAAAATTAATGCAATACAAAGCTTTTTTAGTATGCACTTATTAACCTGAATGTTCATATGTAAATATTGACTTCATGTTAATGTACCAGTCAAGTTGTTCACTGCTGAAAAAGAGGGATAAGTTACTTTCTACAAACTGTGAAAGTCCCGTACCAATAAGCAGGAGGTCGCTCTGTAAACGCACCTGTCCTTGATAGTCTAAAACTTTAAAAAAAAAAAAAAAAAAAAATTTATAAATGCTAAATGTGTAAACGCACCTTGACTGTCTAAATATTTCACAAACAACAAAAAGTTTTATAGTTTCTAATGAAAAACTTCATCTGGTTCCGACCAGTATTGAGGAAAGCCACTTTAAAAAGTATTACATTACAATATTCCGTTACTCCCTAAAAAGTAACTGAATTGCATTACCTTTTTATGAAAAGTAATCCGTTACATTACGTTTGCATTACTTTTTCTCACTTGGACTGGACTTGCTTGTTTGTTTTTTAATAACAACAAAAAGAAAAGTTATATTTTTGGCAAATTTTAAGGCACTTTCATGCCAAAAGTGAAATGAATAAGCCTCAGGCTGAAGGAAATGCATATTTATGCCTCTACAGTAGAGGGCGCAGCTCAAACAAACCTTTCAGCTGTGCTGATTAAAGAAGAAAAGGATACAGGAGAAGGAAGTTCAACACTTTTATTTCAAAATCTAACCTAAAGTCATTTCTATTTAGTATGGTTGAATTAGGTAATTGAAAGTCGTCAGCAAAGATGTAATTATTGTAATGTAATTTACAATAGTAAATTATTACAGGTTTGTGTAAAACTCTGAGATTGAATTTCACTGTTTTTATTCATTTTGAGGAATACTGAATATTTTTGTGCAAGAGAGATGAGTAAATGCATGTTCACATGTAGTTTAGTCCAACTACAATAACAACACGTTCAACATAAGATGACATAAAATAATCTGTAAAAAATGAACACATCCTTTATGAGAGTCAACATGAACTAAAATTAATAAATGATTTAGAAGTATTTTTTTTTAGTTATGTAAACAAATGCTCCATTAAAATAAAGTTTTGCTAAAACATGTACGTATTTTATCTATGTGTATCTTTCAATCGTGCAGCAACATTTTACAATCTAGGAATTTATTATAAGGTCTCCAAAGACTGTGCCTGACCACAGACTCGCTCAGAAATAAGCACAGAAAATGAACCACTTTGAATCATTCATTAAACAACACTTGACTATTTGACTATATTTGAAAGCTACGACCCTTTTGGTTTACATCATAAGATAAAAACTCTTTTGGTCCTCCTAGACTTTACAAATGTTTAAAAGCCGTCACTTGCCCAATCTAAAAGAGATCGTTTAGGAGTGCATTTACAATAAAAACACACCTCCTTCAGCATTAAATCAGAGGTATTTATGCAGCTTTCTAAAATAATTGCTTCTAAATAATGTCAAGCAGCTCCCTGGATTAAATTTCCCACCAGAGTAAAGAACTTCCATAGACACTGTGAATAATTTGTTTTGATCTGTACATATCAATGTTACCAGCCTAATGAGCTACTTTTACAGCATGTACAGGAAGCTGATTAACACCACAGCAGTTAAATTGTCTGCACTTCCTTAAAAACACGTCAAGACTATATGTCAGGTGTTATTGTTTAAACATACATACATTTCTCACAGTTTACCTCACATATTCCTAATGCAGGACCATTGCATCATCATAATGACAACAACAAAAAGAACGAATTATAAGCTAAAGTAAAAAACAAAGAAATATCAAACTTGCAAAATCATTTAAAACGGTCATTAGATACACAAAACATCATACACAGAGCAACCATGCCTTCTGGTCTTGAATGTGTATTCATTTAGTATAGTTTGATAAAAAGTGTGCTCAACACCGAATCTAGATTTTACAAAATCGTTGGTAAAACGTCACTGGCCCGATTTAAACATTCAAGCGATTTCAAATTCTTCAAGCGCAATGAGATGCAAAAAAGAACTGCATACTTACACACTCAAAATGCCTATATTCATGTAAACACGATCGTTATGACTTAGGTGAAAGTAATCGGTGTCAATATACTGAATCAGTCCATCGTGTCTTAAAGTGACAGCTGCCTAATATAGCCTACCTGCTGCTGTCGGTGTCATTTTTTAATCAAACAACAAAAGACAAAGACAAAATCACTTACTGCTCTTGACTGAATAACTTACTTGCTTTAATAAAAGTCAATGAATATTTACAGGGTTCATTTCATTACTTTATTAAATTTCTGTAGTATTTCATTAGCATAGATCTACCTGTAAAATGTAAAGCACGGTTTCAATTCATTTCTATGTTTGAACTATTGCATTTGTCCTATTGCTGGTAATTAACCGTTTAAAAGTTTGTACTTGCATTAAGCCAGTTTTAGTTGTGTAATTTTTATTTATAAAGTAATATTTTTCTTATACGTTTTTTTATTTATTAATTTACTGTAGTCAGGCAGAGTATAGCCCAAAGAAAACATTCATCCATTTGAAAACATGGATCCATACAATAAACTGCCAACAATGCAATGTGTAAAATACAATAAAAATGCTAAGAACGTCAAATACACATTCATTTTTTGACAGAAATGAAAACGAGGGAAGTATAGTGTGCTCAGTGGATTGTACAATGGTTGCACTGACCTTTCAGTAGACAAAAACTCCATAAAAAAGTTTTGAAAGTGATTTTGATCTATGAACTTTATATACTCTGCATGCCATTGTGAGGTCTGTCCTTCAGTCCTGTTCTCATCCATGTAAAATTGAATATGGCATCTACCCTGACCAAAGTCTATAGCCAACCACCTGTCATATAAAACCCACACGAAGGCACAGCTACATAGAGACTTTCATAGTCTTTTCAGATCCCTATATGCAATTTCCATTCACCGAAGTAACCTGGTTACAGCTGAATTTATATAAATGGATCCAGTAAAGTCCTGCACTACAGTTTTTCACATTAGAAAAGGTGCTTCATAGAAGTACATCACTTACATTATATGCTGATACTATTTATAAGCCAGCAAGATACTATTAATGAAATAATTAAAATACTATTAATTTAAAAAAAAATGAATTAACTTAATTTTTATTTGTACTATGCCCTTTCTGAACTCGAACTCGATCTCGATCCGATTGATTAAAGACTCTGACTCGACTCGAATAAGGTGGACTTAAACCCAACACTAATATCTTTAGAATTTGATGCAGAAGAGCAGAAGGAGGAAGTGCAAAGGGCACTTGAACATGATTGCAGAAGCAATGAAGGAAATATGGGATGAAGGAAGCCCCAATGCTACTGTGTAACATTAATAATTGTGTTTTTGTGACATGATACCTGACTTCCACCTTGCGATGCCACTTTAGCAGCTTGAATTTTCTATGTGGGAGCCTTTTTCCAAGTTCATATTTTTCTTGTATAATGACACCCCCAAAACACCTTAAAACACCCTCTATACAGAGCAGAACATTTTGTGTTATTTTCTGCTCATTTTGTGTTTTTACATACTGAGTGAGACACTTGCCTCTTAAATACAGCTACCGGCAGGCAGAGATGAGAAGAAAATAGAAAAAGATAAAGAACTCTCAGACAGAGGATATGACACCTAATTGGCCCAGATATCACAGCATGAAATATTCATGATGTGATATAAAAAAGGAGGACTTTTAAAGAGAATATGGTTTGTAATGATGAGGTTACAGCATTTTATCTGGCCTTTGACTGCTGTGAGCTCCACTGACACAGTTACTAAGAGCACACAGGCTGCCTCCCACCACATCCACGTGTGTGTGTGTGTGTGTGTGTGTGTGCGCGCGTTACCTGCATTAAACTGCTGTCAGCACTGAACATAACACACGACAGGTGAACTCGGGCTGATTAGTATATTAACATCATCCATTGCTTCTCATAATATGAGTCATAGTACAAGAAAATAAAAAAAGCTTTGTTGAAAGGGTTATTACAGGTGAGTGAGTGCAAGATACGCCTACCATTTAAAATGACTACAGCAAATGACGTTTCAAAAGAAGATGAAACTTGCAACTCATAACCCTTTCTTATCCGCTGAGATTTAGAGAATGAAGAATAAATTACAAAGCCTGAATTTAACCTACAGTATTTAGGTTTGCATATCAAAAATCCTCAACAGAAATTCTTATTCTTATTTAGTTTTATTTTTAAATACTTTTGTACTTTTCACAGTCCAAAAATTAAAATTCTTTAATTAAAATTAATTACTCACCCTCATGTTGTTCCAAACCCATAAGACTTTCGGTCACCTTTGGAACACAAATGAAGATACTTTTAATAAAATCTAAGCGATTTCCATCCCTCCATCGGCAGCTATGCAACTGCCACCTTTGGCGTTTCAAAAAGTTCATAAAGAGATCGTCAAACTAATCTATATGAATTTAGCATTCATAATCTGTATGAATTAATTCACAAATAAACATTCATCACACATATCAAATTTAAACGCATGCTTACTTGACGTGCAAGAACTTGGGGGTTTGTTCTCACATACCAAGCAAGAACGGTTGAGCTTCTGTTTAGGTTAGCAGATCAATGTTT
Source organism: Opsariichthys bidens (assembly GCA_037194245.1). Classification (NCBI taxonomy): domain Eukaryota; kingdom Metazoa; phylum Chordata; class Actinopteri; order Cypriniformes; family Xenocyprididae; genus Opsariichthys; species Opsariichthys bidens. Next base: position 23,328,992 of record CM074286.1, on the reverse strand, counting down.
ATATGTGTATAAAAACCTAAATTCAATCTGTTCATCATTTAAACTGATCATGTCTCTTCAGAAAACTTAACACTAAACCACTCGATAGGAGTTGAATGATCTCTTTATAAACCTTTTGAGCAACAAAGTAGTTGCATGGACTGCTGGGGGGGGGGGAGAAAATCTCTAAGTTTCATTTAAATATTTTAATGTGTATTTCTAAGATGTTTTCTTGTCTAACGAAAGGTTTCTCTTCTTTTGAAAAGACTGATTATGAACTGAATAAGAGGACAATTCAAGACAAACTATTGTGGCAGAAAAAGGCATTATATACACTAAAAAAAGTTTTTATACATAAACTTTAAAAAAAAAAAAATGATATAATATACATATATAAATTTAATTAAACTTTTTATATCTTTATATATCTATATCTATCTATCTCTCTCTCTCTATATATATATATATATATATATATATATATATATATATCACTATATTTTTTTTAATCTATCTATCTATCTATAATATGGTTATAGAATTAGCATATCAAAAAGTTGAAACTTGTATATTATATTCATTCATTACACACAGACTGATACATTTCAAATGTTTATTTTTTTTTTTTAATTTTGATGATTATAACTGACAATTAGAGAAAATATCAAATTCAGTATCTCAGAAAATTAGAATATTGTGAAAAGGTTCAATATTGAAGACACCTGGTGCCACACTCTAATCGGCTAATTAACTCAAAACACCTGCAAGGGTTGTTTCAGTCTAGTTCTGTAGGCTACACAATCATGGGGAAGACTGCTGACTTGACAGTTGTCCAAAAGACGACCATTGACACCTTTCACAAGGAGGGCAAGACACAAAAGGTCATTGCAAAAGAGGCTGGCTGTTCACAGAGCTCTGTGTCCAAGCACATTAATAGAGAGGCGAAAGGAGGGAAAAGATGTGGTAGAAAAGGTGTACAAGCAATAGGGTTAACCGGGCCCTGGAGAGGATTGTGAAACAAAACCCATTCAAAAATGTGGGGGAGATTCACAAAGAGTGGACTGCAGCTGGAGTCAGTGCTTCAAGAACCACTACACACAACTGTTTGGAAGACATGGCTTTCAGCTGTCGCATTCCTTGTGTCAAACCACTCTTGAACAACAGACAGCGTCAGAAGCGTCTCGCCTTGGCTAAAGACAAAAAGGACTGGACTGCTGCTGAGTGGTCCAAAGTTATGTTCTCTGATGAAAGTAAATTTTACATTTCCTTTGGAATCAGGGTCCCAGAGTCTGGAGGAAGAGAGGAAAGGCACACAATCCATGTTGCTTGAGGTCCAGTGTAAAGTTTCCACAGTCAGTGATGGTTTGGGGTGCCATGTCATCTGCTGGTGTTGGTTGGTTCATTTTTCAACAGGACTTGGCACCAGCACACAGTGCCAAAGCAACCAGTACCTGGTTTAAGGACCATGGTATCCCTGTTCTTAATTGGCCAGCAAACTCGCCTGAACTTAACCCCACAGAAAATGTATATGCCAGACCCAACAATGCAGAAGAGCTGAAGGCCACTATCAGAGCAACCTGGGCTCTCATAACACCTGAGCAGAGCCACAGACTGATGGACTCCATGCCACGCCGCATTGCTGCAGTAATTCAGGCAAAAGGAGCCCCAACGAAGTATTGAGTGCTGGACATGCTCATACTTTTCAGTTGGCCAAGATTTCTAAAAATCCTTTCTTTGTATTGATCTTAAGTAATATTCTAATTTTCTAAGAAACTGAATTTGGGATTTTCCTCAGTTGTCAGTTATCATCATCAAAATGAGAAGAAATAAACATTTGAAATATATCAGTCTGTGTGTATTGAATGAATATAATATACAAGTTTCACTTTTTGAATGAAATTAGAGAAATAAATCAACTTTTTTATGATATTCTAATTATATGACCAGGACCTTAAAGACCCCCTGTGGTGAAAAATCAAGATTTTAATGTTGTTTATGCGTATATATGTGCTGTTTTTAATATTCTTTAAGAAACAATGTGCATTCTTATGTCGACTCCATTGCGGAGTAATTTCTTCTTAAAACTGTAGTGCACCAAAGACAGTCTCAAAAACGTGGTCTGAAATCATCCTTGTTCTCTACGTCACAAATATTTTGTAGCCCGTCAATGTGCGGGCGGGCTTTAGCATATCATTAACTATGCTGAGAAGCAAGAGGGTTAAGTCAGGTTATCTCAATATATTTTTTTGTTGATATGAAAAAAAAAAAAATCGCTACATTAAGTAATATATATATTATTATATATATGATGTAAATTATGATGTGATGATGACCTATTGACGTTCTAAGTTGTTCAAAGCATTAAGGATGCTGATTTTTAGAAGGCAGACTGAGGTGACAAACAGGAACATGGTTTGTGTAACATTAGCAACACATTATTAGCTGTTCGATAGTCACCCAAAAGGCTAATCACATTAATTACCATTATGTGTCCGACGTTGTAGAGAGCAATACATAAAAGGCATTAATTCTGATAAATCGACTTATAAACGAGCCTGTATAATTCACTCTTCCTCTTCTTCTGAATCAGTTTCTGTTTCCAACATATATGGCTGAATTAATACAGTATTTCCACTTGCTGTTGTGTATCGTTTACTACAGTAAAGCATGTGTACTAAATGAAGCAAGGGTTTAGAGTTACATTCAAGCTATTTCAAAAGGCATGAAGAATTTTTTTTTTCCACAAGAAAACATTTGGTGATCAAAGAGGAGTTTTAAGGGATAAAATAATCGACTACGTGGTATTAAAATATTGTGACAGAAAAAAGGATTAAATAACCATTACAAAAATGACTTTAGCACACAAAATATATAATATATACATAATATAAATAAGAGATGCCTAATTGTTATATTTTGACAGAAATGCAAATAAAAACTTCTCTCTCCGTTTCATCAACTTGTTTCAGAGTAACTGTTATAAACAAACATATTAACACACATTCCCGAAATTCTTATTTTAAATGATTATTATATTAATTAGTAACTTCCCGAATGTTATTAATTCATATAATCACTATTGATATTAAACATCAAATTGGTTTCTTAGAATTTTCTTAACACAAAGTACAAATTCACTGCATTTTCCTGCCCTCTTTTGATTGACAGGATACACGGCCCTGACTATCGGCTGTTTTTAAACTATTAAAATTCAGATCATTGGCCGCTATATCTGAGCATCTCTAATAAATAACTAAATAAATATTAATCAAATAATTTAACTATAATATTATATACAAGCACAGTACTACAGTATCGTGTATATAAACTGTAGTACCAGGTGTGTCTTGTTACTATGTACTCAAAAAACTGGAATGCTGTGCTTTAATGGTAGCAAAATACTTTATGGTGAAATGTAATTGTAACTTATTTATGTATTTAATTACAATTATTTAACGCATTACACTGACAACACAATTTTTTTAAATAAACCTCTAGCATGAGAACACTAATATTACCAAGACTATATTTTGTTTAATTCGGTCACCATTGGTTATGTCTCTCTGCTCTCCAGCACTTACAAGATAGTACATCTCTTAGCTGTTCTCAAGGCTTTCTTGGAAAGATATGTAGTATGGAAGTATGGCTAGAGTGGCCTCTTACTGCCCTTTGCTCAGAAACACCCATACAGTAGTGAGAATACAGAAACACACACACACACACACAGGCACGCTAACAGGCATCTCAGGAAGCCAATGAGCCAGTGCCAGTGCCAGGGATCCGTACGGATGCCAGACTGCCCCCTGCTGTAGTAATCTGGAAGAATTACATCAAGAGGAGTGAAAAGAGTGTGTGAAAGTGTGTGTAGCATTTGTGTGAGTGAGAGAGAGAGACAAAGAGACAGGCAAAGAGACAAAACAAGAGAACGGGAGAGAGAGAGAATTTTTTTATAAGGATATAAAACTCATATAGGGCTTGTCACTTGTGTGTGGCGCGCTCTCTGGGTTCTGCATCACAATGAATGACATCACACTCGCACAAAAAGGATCTGGCGATGGGCGCATTAGAGTCCTTTGTGAGTGCAGACCTTGGCACATTTCACCTTAATGAGTGGCTTCCAGCTCCGCTCTACTCAATAGTCTTCTGTTTTTTTTTTCCATTTTTTTTTTTTCTAATGGATTGCTTTTATGATTTGCCTGAAACTGTTGGCTCGTGCCTCACGCTCTCTGTGTTACCGGCTTGGCCTTGGTCAGCCGCAGAAACGTGTGAGACCAACATTCTCCCCAGTCGTGCCACAGAAAAGAAAGACGGGGAGGGGGGGGGGGGGAGAGACGAGGTATTCAAATAAGAGAGAATAAAATGGAAAACCAAAATGGTTTTGGTGCTTTGTTTTATCTGTGAGTAATTAAATCCATTTTCCCCTTTCCTTTCTTCCATTTTTTTCTGTAAAACCAACACTTGTAAAATTTGGCCACATAATTGTCTGCATGGTAGACGCAACTGCAGCCAAACTATACCCATAGGACTTTGAGCTGCTGACATCCAAACCATTTTGTAATGGAATGTATCGGAATGAGCTCTGAGCTGGATATGACGATGCTAACAATGCATGTAGATTTGAGAGCACGTCCCTGCCTTGTAATCTTTCCCCGAACCGTGCTGCGTCCATTTCATTACACCCAAATAACTCTTTAAGCTTAGAATACGACACATAATCGGTACAAACTTCTGAAATTAAATGCATTATAATTGATGAGTTAAATAAGAAGAAAATGTATTTATTTTGCATGCGGTGAGTTTTGGAGTTCCAGTTTATTTATTCAAAAACCCACAAATTCTGCTACAAGAGTCACAAGGGCCATTAATGGCCACTGCGAGAACCTGACAAGGGCAGTCGGGGAAACACAGCCCTGAATGAGTCACTATCCGGACAGACCCACCATTTCTACCTGACACTGATTTCTTCATCTGACAGTAATTTCAACCCTTACAGTTAATGAATAATGGAGTGAATGTGCTTAAATTCTGCAGACAGAAGTCAGTTTAACATAACCACTGCCATCAGCGCTGACATTAATTGCTCCCTAATTCTGGCAGTCGTGGCTCTGAGAGGCCTGGAGGAGAGAGTAAGTGCATGAGTAGAGAATGGATATGAGCCCCTGACATGCAAGGAGAGTGACAGTTAGGGCCAGTAACTCGCAGGGCGAGCAAAGACCCTACGAGTCCAGTGAAGGGACCCTGTCTGGCAAGCCAGCTTCGGAAAAGTGGGCGGAATTGCTGTTGACCTCCACACTTTGAAATTAATAGTGAGGTCACTTTTCTTCTCAATAAGTGCTCTTTAGTGATCCAGAGGTGTGGTGGCTCTGGTACGCTCAGAGTGTTGAGAGCAATCAGGTGAACTGGACAGGTTTGAGAACTAGAATTATGACTAATGCCACTGCCATCTTGAACATTTAAAGAGTAGCATTGCTTAAGAAGCACAGTTTCCTTTAAATGTGGATGCAAGGATGTATACTTGCCTTTTAAAAAATACATAAAAAATAAAATTAATAATAAATGGACAAAAGCTTAAGTTAACAACATAGCCATGCTACAATAATACATGCACTACAGTGTGTGCATAATTATTGGGCACGTTGATTTTCTGATTTCATTTTTTTTTTTTTTCCAATTCCAAACCATTTTAATCTTAATAACTACTATTAATTTCGTATTTAATCATTTTTAAGTCATATATAATTGTTCATGAAGGCTGGAAATGAAGAATGCCTTCTATGTTCAGGTGTGCAGAATTATTAGGTACATTTTTCTTTTCCAGATAAAATGAGCCAAAAAAAGACATTTAACTCAGACTGAAAAGTCAAAAATTAATGAAATGCCCATGAGAAGGATGCAATACTAGAAATTGCTAGGTTAAGGCATGACCATTGGACAGTGAAATGCTCATTACAAAATAATTAAGATTTAAGATAAAGATGAGGAATTAAGTGTGAAACCATCAGGAACCCTTTAGTTTCCAGTGCCACCGTTTTCCAGAACTGCAACCTACCTGGAGTCTCCAGAAGTGCGGGGTGTCTGGATCTCAGAGACTTCGGTTAGGTAAAGAATCCTACAAAATGACCCCCACTTAATAAGAATCAAAATACATGAAAGACTGAGATATATATATATATATATGCATTAATAGGCATTATAGACAGACAGATTGAGAGTTCACACTTGTAGTTCGGTTGGTTTGGTTCGTTTGGTCCGGACCAAAAAACAAAACAAAACATATAGTCCTGGTCCGCTTAGCGTTCACACTGGCATTTTTAACAGCGAACTTTAAGTTACCGAACCAAAGGCATAGGGATACGGTCACGACCTGATTGGTCGGCTTTTATGACATATATTGGGCGACGGAGCTCGCTTACCGAACATTCAAAACAACGCTGTGCACTGGATTAAATGCGATCATTTTATGCGTGTACATATGCTTTATTTTTACCAGCTGAGAACTCAAGAAGAGCTCATAAAATGTTCAAAACATTCAAAACAGCAGCAGGATTTCCTCCGTTGTATGCAGAAACAAATTTTGATTAGGCACTTCACCTCCTCGTTGCTCCACGTTTGCCCTCGACTCATTTTGGATACACCGATCTTTCCGCGTCGTCAAATCAGCTGACTTGTAGCGTCGCATCTTGAGGCATCACATCCTGTTTTTTGGTTCGTTTACATGTCTTTGGTCCGTGTGGCGTTCATATATCAATCGAACCGCACCAGAGTTCGTTTGGAAGCGGACCGAGACCCATCTTTTTAGCGGTCTCGGTCCGCACCAGGGTTCGGATGGCAGCGTTCACATGTGAACCGCACTAACTGAGCAATCGCACCAGGGTTTGTTTTAATCGAACCAAACATGACAAGTGTGAACGCACCCTTAAAGGACCAGCACCTCATCCTCTTGTACCACTGTTTGAAGAATTTATCTTTCAGAATCTGACAGTAAGTTTTTGGGGTTCATTTTTAGTCCATCTCCTACCCTGAATCCAACTTGCAGATTTTGACTAAATATGATCTTCCAAACCTTACTGCCAGATTCTGGAAGATGAGTTCTTCAAAGAGTTGTAGTAATAACTCTGCACACACTGTACTGTTAAAGAGTTTAGGGCTAGTGTGCTTTAGTTGTTGTTGTTTTTGCTTTGAAATAAATTGATTATTTTATTCAGAAAGAATGCATTAAATTGATCAAAAGTGATAATAAAATGATCCATTTCAAATAGATCCTGTTCTTTGAACTTTCTATTTCTATCAAAGAATTCAATGCTTCATGGTTACCACAAAAAAACAAAAAAAAAATTAAGCACCACAAATGTTTTGAATGAAAGGATGGACGGGCCGATAGATAGAAAGTAGATAGAAATATAAAAGTAGATGTAAAAAAAAAAAAAAAAAAAAAGCACAATATATACATCAAATAAATGCTTCTTTAAAATATGACATCTATCATTTTTTCACAAGAAAAAAACAAAAGTAAATAGAATCATGGTGTTTTGTTCATGCCTCAGCATTGAAAGAAAGACTGCATTAACAGTCATGAAGCAATACAATATGTGCCACTAACTGACTTCCAAGCAGTGCTTGTAGGCGAAACATTGTGCCTTATGAAGGATTCAGTGCCCTCAAATGTAAATGAGGTAGCCGTCGCTTTTGTCCTCTTCGGTTGATACAAGGGAAAAGAGCAGCCACCGTGGCCCCCTTCTTTCATCTCCACCACACAAGAGGTGGCGGGTGACATCGGCTTCCTGTCTAATTACTGGAGAGCACTATGTCTGGCCGAAAGGACAGTCTTGTGCCATTACACACGTCCTACTCCAGGCCACTTCTCACACTCTTTCTTCCCTTCCGTTTCCCCCTCCCAAGGCTTTCCACTGTCAACTCCTGCTATTTGCTGCTCCTTTAGCCGGCCATTAAGACTGGCCCCTGTCCAGGCCAGATATTCAGACAAAGGTCTCTGACATGGCCATATGCAACCCAGCCAGTAGCTAGAGGGCTGACAAGAGAGAACTCTCTTGCATTTAATGACCCATTGCCATAGTCTGCCTCCTCAAACGTCATTGGCCTTTAATGACTGCACGGGCAAACTCAAGTCAGAGCCAAAAGGCGAGTTTTTTGAATGAGGCAGACTTTTACCATAAAAGTTACCATATATGTCTTTTCATGAGGCATATTCACATCCGCTACATTTGCACTCCATGTGGCATGGCAATTATGCATAATTACACTGAAGGGCCGATGAGACTGGGAGATAACCTCGGAGATACCAAACCCCCTCCCAGCCTCCGGCAATGGACAGCCCTATTGTTTCACAGCCTGGACTGAGGTAGTATGATGCTGGTGGGATGTAGTTTTCATTGTCATGACAGCGGGGTTGAAGAAGTTCAAGGTGTTTGTAGAACGAAGGGTTCACATTGGCCCAGAAGCTTCCAATCTGGTGATCCGGGGCCCTTTTGACCTGATCATCTGGTCCTGGCTGTCCAAGCACGTTCACGCTCTGTTTCCTGATACGGTGAGACAAAGGGGCCAAGATACAATCTGACTGCTAGTGCGTGCTGAGCAAGCCCAAGTGATTATCAAGCCTCCAGAGCACCTCAGACACCCTGTTTACACCTGTTATTAAGATCCGTTTCAGGTGACCCGATCGCAAGTGGACAGTGCTGAATACAAACATGAACCAGGTTCGAGACTTTTGTGATCGGATCAATATTTTGGATTGGATCACTAGAGATGAAATTTAAAGAGATGGTTCAACCAAAAGTTAGAGCAGCATGATTAATCTTTACAAGACTCAAACACAGATGCGATCTTGTTCCTTAATGACAGCGATTCAGCTATGTCCATTAAACCTTTGACAAGTACGATCACAGCGGAAAAATGCTTCACAAACCAATTTTTGCAACCACACCACAATATTTCTGTTACAATAATTACAATTATTACAAGTACTGGGATAAGATCGGTTTGATGCTGTCTACAGTGATGATCAAAGTAGAGTGAATCATCTTTCGAAAGTAAATTGAAGCTTCAAATAACGGTTGTGTAACAATTAAACGTTTATACTAGTTGGCGACAAGTGACAAAATTAAAAAAAATATATATATATAGTCATCAAATAATGAAACAAGTGAACTCTTTATGTGCGAGTCACTGAATTATTCATTCAAACAAAGGTTCACTCAGAACCTCTGGCACGCTTAAAAATTCTACCGCCAGTCCATTGGGACAAACATAATGTGGATCTACGTATTTATTCAATCATGTGAATACTCTTGTGACTAACAATACATTTTATTATAGTAGTCATACCTTCACATCGCAAATACTGAATTGAGTTTCGTGTCTTCTTGCTTATGAACAGACAAAATTCTCAAAATATCCTCATAAACAGTCAGTTTTGTCTCAAGAAATCAAACAGTTGAGAAAGAAAATGCATGTGTAACAGTATATTGGATCTGTGTATTTGCTTGTCAAGTGACAGCAGCCTAAAAAACCTGCTGCAGTCCGTGTCATTAATGTTAATTAAAGGACAAAAGAAAAAGAAAACCATTCATTGATCTTGACTGAATAACTTATAAATTTAATAAGGATGAATGTATATTAATAAAAAAGAAAACTATGCAGTGTTATTTTACATTTCATATCATTTGATTTAAATTTCTGTACCTGAACTTTCATTTGTATTTATTTGTGCTATTGCTAATTTGTCCTTATTTTATTACTGACTGTTTACTTGTCTTTCATGATGTATGAAGTGAGTCTAGTTGTTTTTGCTGCGGTATTTTTTTTGTTAAAACTATAGGCAAGGGTTCCTCTGAAAATGTTACGGCTGCTGATTTGTGTTCATATTCAGCTGCAACGATGTTTTGCAAAAGTAAATATGTTTGATATCTAAATGTTTGACACTTTTTTTTTATTATTTACCTTATTTGAATGGAAACTGGGAATCGATAATAATCAGAATCAATTAGCAGAAACGAAAATTCAAATGATACCCAACCCCAGTTGGGAACAACAAGAATGTCATACGTTTTATTTTTGGGTGAATGATTCCTTTAACACCACTTGTATACTCCATGTTTAAGGCAACTAGATAAAGTGTGAAATTAATACATGGTTATATTACAGTACCACTCAGTGTAATCTGTCAAACATTATGCAATTCTCAGCCACTGGGGTAAAAGTAAGACGTGTTTACACAGGTACATTTCATATGCAGAAAGAATAACACAGCGGCCGGGTCATATTAAAGGGCTAAGCTTTTGCTTTCCGGCCAGTCTTCAGGGTTTCCCGTCAGAGCCAAGCGAACAGCCAAGTACCCGGGTAGGACAAACAGTACGGCTTCAAGGTGGCACTGTGTAGTCTGAATCAGCGCTCTCCTCACGCCCTGCTGGTCCCCAGGGCACCCGCGCCAAGGCTGCTTTCATTTGCACCCACCACCACCACAAAAAAAAAAAAAAAAAAAAAAACATGCAGGGATTTGAATAATTCTGCATCGCAGTCACACAACAAAGGTAGGCAGGAGAAAGGAAAAAAACTATGGAAGCTGAAATTTCGCAGGCTTCTCCTCTTTGCTATGCTAAGGCTTAGCGCACAAGCAGCGGGCAACATTTCAGGTGCAGCAGAGAAAGGCTGATAAAAGCAAGCGTGGGATTACACTTCATGACCAAAGACATTCATCTCTCCTTTTTCTTCATTTCTCCTTCCCTTTTTTCCTTCCTTTTGTTCAAACGGCATCCTCGGCTTTTCCCTGTCAGCTCATCAGAGTAAAGCCACTCAAGCAGAATGCCTCAGCGCTGCTTGTATAATTAGCTGGACATCTCTTTCACCTTGCTGCACTGATAGTGGAGTGTGAGGCTTATGTCCCCTGAGGCATGTACAATCCCCTCCACCCCCACCCTCATCAGGCCAAACAAAAGTCTTCCTCCACAAGTACTGTACTGCCCTTTAAGCCCAATGTACACTGTACAATTGCAAGGCTCGAAATTGCGACTATTTTGCTCCCGAAATTTGATCCGTGAGACCACAAAATATATTTGGGCACATTTGTGCAAATAATTGTTGTGGTACGACCTGTTTTCTAGTCACCCATACATCGGAACAGTTTTATTTTGGCTGATCTCTATTCCGGACTGGCACACAAACTGCACTGCAATCATTTCCCAAAATGTCAAATGACTTTCTTCAGAAAAGTTTCAATGGCATTTTCTTTTCCTCTTATCTCCGAATAAAGTAGTGTTTATAAGCGCAGCACTGCTTTGTGAACAGCGGTAACCAAGGAAATGCTATATCACTGCTGTTCCACAAGCGCCACCTACTGAGAGTGGATTTACATTTTCATTCAGTCCGTCTGCTGCTTTTGTTTTGTGCAGGTGTCTTACTGTATATAGCATAATTACACTAGTCCAAAGTCAGACCATTGTGTTTTTCAGGATTTTTGAAACCTGAAATTATACAATCTAATTTAATTCAAAAACAACTACTCGTGCTCATATGTGTGTATTTTTGTTTGGATCATAATTAAAATGCAGTGGTGCCTGTAATTTCAAATGGCTGCAGATTTTTGGCCTGTACTAGAGCAAATAAACAACAAATAAATCTGCTTAGACAAATATTAATGACACAGACTGAAGCACTAATATTGGGATGCTGTCAATTTAAGACTGAATGCACAGATACGATATACTGTTACGCAAACATTTTCTTTCTCAACTGTTTATATTCACTTAAGACATAACCAACTGTGTTCATGAGGATACTATACCAAACGATATTTTGACACTTGTGTAGGCTATGCTCCATTTCGGAGCGTACACACAGAATGCTAATGACAATAAAGCAATGTTATTTTGTCTAAAAACCAAAATTAAGTCCTTTTTAATGCTACAAGAGAATTGTATGATAATGAAAATTGATTTTTAGAGATTTTCTGCTTATCACAAAATTAAAAGATTAGTTCACTTTAGAATGAAAACTTCCTGATCATTTACTCACCCCCATGTCATCCAAGATGTTTATAGGTCCAAATTGCAGTTTCAAAGCAACTTCAAAGGGCTCAAAGGCCTCAGTGTCTACAAAGCGAACATGCAAAGAGTAAGTCAAACGCACTTAACAAAAATGTCGGACGATTTTGAAGTTGGAGTTCACAACGTGATTGCATAATGCGTGGCTTTTTTTGTTGGTTTAGAAAATGACCGATCGTTTCGCAGGATAAGACCCTTATTCCTCAGCTAGGATCATGTAGAGCCATCGAAGCTCCGTTGAAACTGCAATTTGGACCTTCAACCCATTGTACCCCGGTGAAGTCCACTATATGGAGAAGAATGCTGGAATGTTTTCCTCGAAAACCTTAATTTCTTTTCAACTGAAGATAGTAAGACATCAATATCATGGATGACATGGGGGGTGAGTAAATTATCACAAAATCTTAATCTGAAGTGAATGAATCCTTTAACAATGTTGTATTAGTTCTTAAATAGCCTAATTAATCATTTTAAGTGTCAGATCTAAATGTAAGTAAGGGAAATAAGCATACTCAAATATCCAAAATCAGGAAAAATGCAGTATTTATTGCATACAATATGAAGACAGTTTGCACGATAAAACCCTTTCGCTTCTCCCTCTCTCTTTCTAGAAGTCATGTGAAAGGGTTTTACTGCGCAGACTCTCTAACATGCCCTTAATGCCGACTTCACAATCAACTGACTAATCAACTATTTTGACCTATGTTTAAATTTTACTAAATTATCCTGTGTCTAAACTGGTCTCTCAGCCCATCCACCTCACTCATTTGCTCCTGGTGTATGCCCAAGAAACAATGACACATCTGAAATAGAATAAATGACTCAATTATGAAGACGGAGCGTGGCAGTACTGCGATGTGGAGGCAGGAGCGGTGTGCGCGATCGGCGGCGTTAACTCAGCAGGGTGTTAATGCAAAATGGGCCAAACTCCCCAGCAGGGGCAGCTGCTGAATGACAACCACCCAACTCTGCTGACGGCCCCGATCAGCCCCGTGCTGTCCAGGCAGGAGGTTCCCCCTGCAACCACTGACACCACAGGATTCAGACACAGCTGCCGTACCACCAGGACAGGTACTCCGATCCATCATAACACACATTCTCTGTCTGAAGCGGTGTCTCACTGAATAGCGTGAACTGTGAACAGAGATTCGCATCAAATTGTAGGACAATAGAATAACTTTCCCGATAATTTCCTATCATCTGGCTGCTTTCTAAGTCATTAAAGGTGACATATCATGAGAATCTGCTATTTACTGTGTTTAGGTGCTATAATCGGTTCCCCAGTGCATCTACCAACCCAGAAAACATGAAAATGGATAACCCAGTAACTCATTTTCTGCTCCCCTAGTGACGCAGGAAGGGGATCTTACTGTAATACCACCCTTGAATCTGCACGTTTACAGCCACAGCACCGCCATTTTGTTTTTGCACGCGACAACAGTGTAACAGTTTCCACATCTTTAGAGAAGAGTAAGAGTTGTTGTAGTAGAATGTTGCTTTCATGCCGCCATTTTACACTGGACTGCTTCACAAACAAGGGTCAATTCAATGCTGGATTTGCACAAAAGATTAACATGACGACACATGCCAGTCGATCAGTTGAATTAACTCTACAGCAACTACATAAATTTATCCACTAACCAATCAGAAATGTCCAGTTGAGTTCTAAAAGTTGTAACTTCTGAACCCTTCAATCAGTGTCCGACTTCGGTTTGAACAATGTAAGGCTGAACACCGTTACTGACAATCATCACTTTGGCTGTGTGAGATTCTCCAGCTTTGTTGTTGTTGAGCAACCAAAGCGTAAACTGTTAAAGCCTCGCTCTCTTGTGGAAATTGGGTCCACAGCAGCTCGTTTGCATTTAAAGGGACACACACAAAATGGCACACACAAAATTTTGCTCACACCCAAATGTGGCAAATTTGACAAGCTCTAATAAATGATCTGTGGGGTATTTCGAGCTGAAACTTACACCAGACACTTACATTACATTTTGTGAAACGGGGGATAATAGGCCCCCTTAAAAAACGCAAAATGACAAGAAAAAAATAATAATAATAATAATAATAAAAAACATCCTTTTAACAGTGTGTCTTAACCAGTAGCTGATAAGTGACCAATAATGAAGTATAAACTATTTTGACCAAATAAAAATTTATTTTAAAAAGCAATCACTTTACATACAAGTGAATTTAGGCATAACTTTATAATAAACGGCATGAAAAATAAATATTCATTTTGAAATTTTCCAACAGTGTTATTCAATTTAAAGCGAGCTTTAGATGAAACCAAAAGGTATTATAAATGTAAAAGAAGTAATAGAAGTAATGAGCATGACCAAAGAAATATTCAATACACACACACACACACACACACACACAATATCGACTGATACCGAGAAAAGCAACAAAAAAAATATCTAATATCAGGCTACAAATCCCTATATTATATGAGAACAAGTTTGGTGTCTGGAAAAGCATCATGCAAGTCATAAAAAAGAGATCAAGAGAGCATGCAAACAGATAAAACTCATCCACACTTTTCTGACTGGCTGTGGTTTTGTTGTGCAGCATTGCATTTTCACTTTCAATGTGGATGGCAAAATTGCTTGTCACTAGAATCTAGTTACATCATGTCTGGTTAAGACACAGACAATAATATGAACACATTCAGATGCTAGTGGGGGTCTCTTGGTTAAGAAAATGATAAATGAGACCTAATGAATGTGTGACTGCTGGAAGGTGATTCAGAAGAAAATAATATCAGCTCTATGCATCATGAATCTGATCTAAAGCGCTTTAATCGTGACACAGGATGCAGTCACTTCAATATAGAATGAAGTACTTATTCACTTAAAACTGATTAATATCCGGAAATGAGGTTGAAAATGAGATTAAAAACAAGTTGAAGCATTCAGTGCCTCCTCAACAGCATGAGAGAAAAACTCATTTATAGAATAAGCATTTATCAAAAGCAAAGGCAAATTTATGTATACTGTATAAGTTAATTTGTGAAAAGGGAGTACTAAATATTAGTAGGTATGATATGAGAGGTTGCGAATTGTGGCGTCTCCCCACGTCATATTCAAAACACATAGACAAGATGCACTGCAACATGCAACATATTCCAGTGGATGATCAGCATAACCAACAAATAAAATACATGACAGCATGTTTAAATAGCCAAAAATGAATGTTCATAGGCTTTAATTAATGTTGTATAGCTTTATAAATCTCTATTGGCTAATAAAAAAATCCATGTCAGTTTGAAGTCATCTATATACTAGTGTACTTTTTCAGATATACACATTGAAAATGGACAGTTTTTGTATTCTGGGAAAGCAAACAAAAACACGGATGATGACATCCAGCCCTAAACAGATTTTTGCCCAATCAAATGCCCTTTAGAATAAGAATGTCCTCTAATACTAGCAATGTGAACTAAAATCTATATTGGGTCTGGCTATTTAAAAAATGATATGTCCAGCCAAAATGTCCCATTTCAAAAGGAAATGCATCAAGACAAGGGATGCAAAGAATCGCAAAACACACGGTTCGGATTAAGGATGTTATCAATGAATGGACGATCGATTAATTGTCGAAAATACATTTAATCGATAAAACGTATTGATCATCGATTAAGCAGGTTCATGCGCGTACGTGCTGCTCAATCGCAAAACACGTAAAGCAGACACGGGGAACAATGAAGCGAGCGTGCCGGACTTATGTTTGGGACCATTTTACAGCTAGAGTTTCACCTTCAACAGCAACTAATCAATAAAATCGATAATAATCAATAATGAAAATTATCGACAACTATTGTCAACGATTAGTTGCATCTGCCCACCGTGTACGCAAAAGTCTTGTCAAATTACAGCACTGAATAACGCATTTCTGTGGACAAAATGCATTTAAAAATTGTGGAGGGAAGAGAGTGAGCGTCTGCGGGAAAGGTGAGTGACCCAAACTGCCCAAAACATGAGAACTCTATATTTGAAGCTTCAAGCGAATGCATTAGCTCCGTGTTTAACACGGCTTGCCCTGTCGGGCGCTTGACAGATGCGTGCGCAACCTCAGCGCAAACGTTCATTCTACGCCTGTACAACAAAATACAATTTTCACAGAAATAATAATAATAAATAAAAAAAATATGGAGGTTGTTCCCCAAAACACAAGTTCAAACAGTTCAAATTAATTCACTCAAAAACCTGGATCTAAATTAGATCAGTCACCTTCAATTTGCTCAATGAGCATTCATACAAAATTCAAACAAAATTCTCTCTTCCACATGTAAATATAATTTGCAGTTATTTCACACAATTTCATTGCTTCACAAAAAAATTATTATTGTTTTTTTTCCAACTTCAAAAGTCACATGGTTCAAATTCAAGTGCACAAATGTCCAGGGTTCAAGTCCCTGTTCGGGCGCCACTCTGTAACGGTGGCAGATACCCTTAACGAAAAATAAAATAACCTTTTCCCTCCTCGGGCGCCAGACAGTTTTCTAACTGCCAAAAATAAAAAACAACAACCCAGATAGCACAGTAACCACCAATTACAAGAACAACACAAGAAATTCCCAATTACTTCAAAATAACAGAAGTTTATTCCACAAACATATGAAGAAATAAAAACGATAAGATGATTTGTTCAAACAAGGACAGTATCAAATGCAAGAGAAAGAAAAAACACAGAAAGGAAAACCCTCACAAACAAACAAACGAACAAACAAACCAAAAAAAAATATATATATTAGGCTGGCTACTGTCCCCAGGATTCGCCAAACACTGTTCACATAAATTAAAAGAAAAGCAAAACACTTTCATTTAACGCTTTGAAAAAATAAAAATATCTTCGCATACTAGCGTCCATTCTTACATAATCACTAAACATATCACATCAACATAACGTCTCAATGTGTACCGTGGAATGTAGGTGTGTGATGTCGTTCGTCTCTGCATGAATGTTTGTTTGAGTGAGTATGCATGTCAGCGTTGAGTACACTGACCAGTTTGGCAGGGCCGAGGGGATGATCGTGTGATTCTGCAGGTTGATTAGTTTTCACGTCCTACACTTGTTTGGTGAACAGCCAGTCGTCAAAAGCGCGCCGCTCAAGAACTCATAGATTCCGCGATGCACCCGACTTTAAGCACCGTATAAGGATCGGAAACCACTCCAAGCCTTCTTCTCGCTACTTCACTTCAGAACACCACCAAACTTTCTCTCCCAAAAAACCAAGCCGCCATGCCTCGCTGACGTGTCTCCTTTTCATCTCTCTAGAACAATGAACCACACCCCTTTCTGCCGCTACTAATTAGACACTCCCTTTCCGTTTTAAAGTGAAAGTGAAAGTAAAACTCCCCCTGTCGTTTACTGCACTGTCACACCTGTATCCTTATCAGTAAATGTTTCAAATACACACGAGCACTTCCGTTTTGCATAAAGGTTTGTCCTGACAGTCTGCGTTAAGCTTCAAACTTTACGTAACTGAATGACGTGCACTCGCGTCGGACATACGGAACGCGGTAGAGGGAGGCAATTAATGTTTTGCTGAAATATCTGTATTTTTCAGTTTAAAAATCTGTATGTCATTCAAGTATTTCATGGGAGTAGGAACTGTAACGGGATAACAGCATGTAATTGAATAAATGGAAGACGCTTCTATTCTTTACACAGGATAAAGAAATGACGGAAAGAGGTTGTGTGTGTTCCTGCAGAGCATTTCTCTTGCCTGTTGGTTAATACTGAGTGTGTGTGATTTTCTTTATCATCTTTATTATCATTTGTTTTTTTAATGTAGAGATTTAGACTATATTCACTATGTACAGTGCTTAAATTTATTAGACCAACTTCACCCAATGTAAGGTTTGTGCCGCAGCTGCCCTAAACTAGCGGTACTGGTGATTACCAAAATCAGTTTTATGTTTCTGTAATGGTTAATCCAGCAGTATGTTTAGTCACAATAGTATTTCTAATGCTAAAATATAAATATTGTTGTCATGAATTTTCAAATTTACTGCTTTACAAGAAAGACAGAAAAAAGTAGTAAAGTTCTTTTTTCAGAATTGTCAATAAACAGCAGAGACTGTGGAAAGGTACATAAAAACAATGCCAGCAAGAATGCAAGCTGATATCAAAGCCAAAGGAGGCCAAACAAAACATAAAGTTTTTTGGACATTATGTGTGAATAATGACTTTTTGTCAGATGCCTAAAATATTTGTGTTCTCTTCTCTGTGATAGATGGTCTAAGAAATTAAGCACTGTATGTTTCCATGGGATTCAATGGGTACGTTTGTTTGAAGGACATTGGATGTGCAATAATAATTTGTCGTCAATGTAACAATTTGTATCAGATTAATCGAAAAATAATCAGCCAACTAATCGATTATTAAAATAATCGTTAGTTGCAGCCCCAATTTGCAGCATTTTGTTTTGTGCAAATGTAGGTGGAAATATTGTGTTTATTTGGTATAGGCCCATCTATATCTGATTTATCTCATACAGGATGCAATTGGTTATGAATTAATCCTGTAGTAAAGTGTGCCGGTGACCATCTTCAGGGCATGCAGCTCAAACAGCAATGCACAACTGATAATGACTGCAACTGGGGCTGTCATTTTGCATAATATTATAAAGAGAACAATTTGTATGTGTCTAAAACACTGAATTATTTGGGTTTAGTTGCCGTTTAGTTGTTTCATCGTGTTGCTCCAGGAAGAGCGTGTCAACAAGACTCACAAGTTTTGATTAATTTGCAAAATTATGTATTTATCAGATTAATCTCATACAGGACGTATTTCTATTAGTTAAATAATGCGCTAGAAGTGCTGCAGTGTTCCTTCAGTGTGCGCGGCTCGCACAGCTCAAACAGCAATGCACAACTAATAATAACCATTATTGGACTGTCATTACATAACATAAATCGTTGTCAATTCATTTAGTTGCCGATTTCAGCGCGTTGTTCCCGGAAGAGTGCGTCCACGACAGGAGTAGACATTCTGACAAGCAAGTATCTGACGCGGCGCTGATGACATGTTGTAGGCTATGAGTCGTTATATTTGATTACTAAATAAACTAAATAAATCAACTGATTTTACAATCCTACTGGCCCTTTATTTAGATTAAAAGTCCTTCTCATTCATTTGGTGAGGTATTTTGAGCCGCATTTGCACAGCCTGTCATGCTGTTGACTATATGCCACTGCAGTAGACCGATATCGCAGTATTAAGGCTAAAGATTAATTGATTGTTCATTTAAATGACAATCAATCATGGGAACTCGTGAAAATTGACATAACTAGTTTGGATCATATTATGGTTTTTGAGTCACAAACATTATTAAAGACAAGTGAACAGTTAGGAAAAAATATGAACAAATAAACAAATTACAAGCATCGATAAATACAATAGAGCAAAGATAAAAAAAAATACAATAAGGCCTAACAGTAGCATTCAGGTACAGAAATGTAATAATTCACTGTATAAATTCATATTAAATTAATCTTTGTTAAAGCTGTGCTTTGTTGTTTGATTAACATTGATGACAAAGACAGCAGCATGTATTTTTAGGCTAATGCACGGATCCAATATAATGTTACACATACAATTTTTTTCTCAAGTGTTTTTGTTAACTGAAAACATAAATGACTGTGTTTACAAAAGCACTTGCTGAGACAGATATTTTGAGATAATTTTGTGTCCATTCCAGCATAAGGAGACGCAAAAGAGAACTCAATTAGATGTTCGCACACTTTCTGAAACGTGCCTCTGTGTGGTACGTGATAAGTAAGGTACGTTAGAGAAGAGAGAGAGACAGTAAGAGACCATGCGACATCACCGCAGCAACTAGTTCAAACACAACACACAGGGCAATGACTAAACCTTCTGAAGTCTGGCTACATTTCACAAAACTAAATGCAAAATGAGACAACACTATTTGCAATATGTCCATAAAAACTTGAAACACACTTACTCTAGTCCGTATATGACCCATGATCCACATTCCAAGCATTATTAATTTCATTATGGCGTTCCGCACAGAAACCGCTCTCATGCACACACTGCATGTTGCTGTTACATACTAACAGACTAGGGATGCACCGAATGTTCGGCAACCCAAATTATTCGGCCGAAAAAAGCCAAAAAAGCACTTTCGGTATTCGGCCGAATAAGTAAAAAGGCCGAATACATTTTGCCGAACAATGACGTTTTTAATGATGTTTTAACGTTCATATATCGCGTCTTTTCCACGCGCATATTCTTTATATCCTATGTAGGCGCGCGGTAACCGCGCGCAAAACGGAAGGGACGCGCATGCGGTGCGGCGCGCTTGTTTTTTTCGGGCGCGCCTGTGCCGCGGCGAGATGACAACATCTCAACTTTTCAGAATGCCGCGAGCGCACCGCAGGTCATGTGACAAGAACCAACCGATCATCTTCGACCTTTCCGTAACAAAACATGGAAATCTCAGCCGAACAGCTGATCATAGCTGTACAGGGGGGTTGTTATGTCTCATTTACATAAATATATCTAGTAGTAAAGCTAAAGCAAGGGCTAAAAATCAATGTATCCCTTGCTGAAACTTTCTCATCGTCAGAAACCACAGTTCATGGTTGCATAGCAACGACAGACGCCACAGAAGCGCGAGCTCCCGAACGCTTGCAAAAGGAGGAAGCGACGCGGCCGCGCTTTACACGCTTTATTAGGCGCGATATGTGAAGTAGGCTTATGTCTAGGACAGTTATTTATTTGTTGTGGGTTCATCCACATTTTTTTGCACTATTCAATGCACATTTGTTGTTGTAGACATACAGAGTTAAATTGTTTCAGCAGTCAGTTATAGGCCTAACATAGGCCATTCAAGAAGAACATAGGCTTCAAAGATGGCCAAATAATTATCTTTATTTTTTATTTTACTAATTTATTCATTTTAAGTTATATTGTGCTTTGTTTGTATAATATCTGCTAGAATGTTAAAAAAATGTTCAGTGTTAAATATTTTGAAATTATATTTTTGTTATTTGATTTATTTCTCTGAAAAGCAACACAAAATAGTAAAAAGCAAATTTTTACTATTTAATTATTGTAATGGTGAAAAAATTGGCAAAATAAATGGAAAAAATGCAAAACACCGCATTCGGTATTCGGCCTTCGGCCTTCGGCCAAGCATTTCATTATTATTCGGCTTCGGCTTCGGCTTCGGCCAAGAATTTCATTTCGGTGCATCCCTATAACAGACATGTTCACAAGTCCCCGCAGTCCAAGTCCAAGTCAAGTCCTTGAGGTCCAAGTCCAAGTCAAGTCCTTGAGGTCCAAGTCCAAGTCAAGTCCTTGAGGTCCAAGTCCAAGTCAAGTCCTTGAGGTCCAAGTCCAAGTCAAGTCCTTGAGGTCCAAGTCCAAGTCAAGTCCTTGAGGTCCAAGTCAAGTCCATGTTCTATTTTTAGCATTATTTTTTCAGCTATTTGTTATTGTAATTAACAGTGTATTGAAATATCAAAACAGACTACTTTTACTTTAAACTGCCTAATAAAGCATACAAAATACTACTTTTATCATTACTATTACTTTCCAACTTTATACAAAATTATACCATTTAAGACCACCGCAATGAACAAAAGTGCTGTGTATTTTGAGTCATTTACCACCAGCGGTAACAAAACGTAACAGTAAACAACACAACAAACAAATTTTCCATCTGCATGTATTGTTTGTGATAAGGCGATATAATAATACACTCCGACTCAAAAACCGATCTATGAAAAGGAGTAGGACAGGGTCATAAAACACGCAAGGAAGTGGTCTTCCAATCCAGATGCAAATTAACTTGGTGAATCTGGATAATATATACATATATTAGCAAATACTTCAGGGGAAAAAAGAACATGAAAAGGTCATACTTCTGTGAAAACTGCAAACATGCCTCTGCAGCATCTTTTTGGATTAATTGACTGCTTTTCAAATTAAATAACAAATATTTATCACAAGGTAATGCCTGGCTGTATATGTATTATTTGTTTCTAATTTATTAAACAGAATTTTTCTAATGGGTGATCAATTTGCGTGCCTTCAGTCGCGTCACGCGCTTGTGATATTCGCTGCTGCAGCACATATTTGGGAATGAATGAATAGTAAAATGTGGTGTTTTGTGGCATCATGTGGGGTAGTAAAAAGAGAAGGTAATTGGGAATGCCAAGCCAAAAGACTTTTATTATTCACAAGTCTCCAAGTCCAAGTCTCGAGTTGTTTGTTCGCAAGTCGCAAGTCATTTTTATTTACGGCTTAAGTGCGACTCGAGTTTACATCTCTGCATACTGATTATCGACAGTCATATTTTACGTATTAGTCAAACACCATATCTGACAGCATCGTGGGCAAAATGAAACAACACCTTTGTACTATTGTGCAGAGGAAACACACTGACAGCAAAGGTGAACAACAGCAGAAGTGAAGATCACAGAAACGGACTACAGTAGACACAACAGATTATTTTGTCTAGTATGTAAACAAATGTGTGAGGCACCGAATTGCAGGTGCCGATACTGGTACCGGTTAAAATGTGAGAGGTACCCAACCCTTCACATGACGAACCATGGGGCCAAAAAAATGCATATAACAGTCGCTGTGACGACTAACCTATGCCCCTCTCACACCACACATGCATCAAAGTAGCCGGAGCAACTTTTCTCAACAAATATGTCGAGACACCCATGGGAAAGTGATGTATGTATTCAATCACCCTCAAAAACCATCCCATCAGGTCTAAAAAATAAACACTTATAAAAGGCTTGCTTACCATAGTGAATCAGGGTACGACAAAAACATGTGATGATGTATTGAGTCATTATTTAAATTTAGTTCATTTTCAACAAAAAACAAGTAACAAAGTGTACGTTTAAGTACGCACTAAGTATTAGATGACGCCAAAGGTAACCTAAATGAAAAAAAAACAAAACATAAGCAACATTACAAAAGATCTATGCTGGCTATTTAAACATGGGGCAAGCTTCTTGATACGTCCAATACAGACTACCTGTTTATGACCGGACAAAACAAGTCGTAAAAACCCTAGTAAATATCTTTAATGGGGTCTATTATGTCTGAGATTTGCTAGGATAAGCACAAAAAATTAAATGTTGTTTGAATGAAATGGTGCTACCACTCAACAGTGTCAGAAGATAAAGCTCTCTTCTCTTTGACTCTCTCTTCAGTTTTTTTTTTTTTTTTTTTCTTTTTCCTCTGGAGGCAATCACTCACAACCCCTCCTCTGTGTGGTTCTCCACTCGAGACCTGAGCAGCTTTTCAACTTCATCTTGTCAATACAGGGATAAGGAGTCCGCCTGAAAGTTCATTAATTCCTGAGTAACCTATGCTTCAGTTTTGCTAATACCCAGTTCTATTGATGTTTTCTTTCCCATGGAGTGGGCCAGGTTAACCCCTACACCCCACCCCAGATCCCTGCCAGAAACAGCACATTGTCAAGCCCCGCATCACACCACAGAGATGTACAAGGGGCACAAATGGGGCATCATTATGGTATGACCCAGTGCAAGGGAATGCTGGGATGGTTGTGTACCCAGACCCACCTGCCCTGGGAGACTCTCCACTCAGCCCTCGCCTTACACAGCTTGGGGCCTGGGCAGGATGTATAGGCCCTGACCCCTGAGGTCATGTTCCGTGTGCAAATTCAAAAGCTTGACATCTGTTGCCTGGCTTTTTGATCGAGCAGAGAAAGAAAAGCTCAGACCGCTTGTCAGCTAAACACTTGTCCTACGTGAAATAATATCCCTGCAAGCCACCTAGGTCATAATTAAGGGGTTTTGTTGTTTATTTTCTTTTGTTTTGCTTTTTGTTTAGACCAATGAAAAGAGAATGTAGGATGGGTTTAGTTTTGCTGGGAAAGGGGTCCGCTCTTTGTTTTACAGGACAATGGTGTCCATAGAGCCTATGCAGGGAGGGCTTCTGTCACGCTGGCCTCATCCTTATTCCTACTGTATCATATTTGTTATGTGGATTCATAAGGCCTCTAAATTATTAACATGATTAATTTACTACAAGCCTTCTGTTCTCTGATTGTTAGTTCATACTTTTTTTAGTGCAATTCGAAAAACACCCACCTTCAGTTGGTCCATGTGCATTTGCGCTTTGAAATCTTTAATGACTTTTTTATAAAGTAAACGCAAGAATAGCGTTTATATGGTTAGTTAGATTTCAGGAAGAACATTTCGTAGACTGAAGCAACTTGGATTTGGATGCAAGTATCATATATAAAACATCAGGCTTTTGAGGAACGCTTATCTGTACATCTCTGAATCATCATTGTATTAAAGTGCTCATTTCCATTCGAAATTACAGAGCTTTGATCATAAAACTAAGCATTTTAATATCATCTTGCCATTATTGGGAGATACAGAGTGATAAGTTATATTTATTTGCATTTTATCCAAGTAGTCTGCTGTTGTTATAAAGATAAGCCATCAGAATTTCATTCTACTTTTAGGCCATAAAAGCCTGACGTATGAAATATGATCAAAAAAACGTATGTACCAAACATATGTATTGTCTAAAGGTTCAATAAATCGCTCCATTTGAAAAACAAAGCCTTTCGACTATTTTACAGGGCTAAGCATTTTCCTCAGGCCCATATTTGCATTTTCACAAGTGGTAATGCTCTTAAATCCACAACATTTTATGAGACATCAAACTGTTTCGAGCATTAAAATAGTTTGAAACTGTTAAATGCATTTGAATGCTTTTTTACATTAAATACAGCATATTCAGATGTTAAACAAATGAGTCACTTTGAATACCACTGTTTCTCACAGTTTCATTTAAAACCCACCAGAATGTGGGAGAGACAATAAGTATGAAAATGAGTTTTGGATCCTAGCTCCCTCTCTCTGAATGAAAGAAAGAAGGAAAGAAAGACAAGAAAGAAAGAAAGAAAGAAAGAGAAAGAAAGAGAGAACTGTCCTGTACGTTGAGGAACTTTCCCAACTGATGAGAGGCTTATCCTGTTTAGGGTGCGATAGACCTGTATTGTGGCTTTTGAAGGTCCCTGTATTTTGCTGCGGAAATGTTTAATAGTTTCCTGGCACAGTTGGCATGGTTACCAGTGTTGAAAAGCAGCGACTTAAACCTTGTGACTGAATCGCTCTGAACCTGCGATAATCTTCGGCCAATCTCCGTATTAACACCCAACTTCTACTCGATCTGCCTTCATGCCCCCATCCAGCTTCCCCGCACACGCTCGCTTCCAGGAGCCTCACAAAGGCTTTTGTATCGGGATAAATGGTGTAAAACCGGGCGCCCTTGGAATCGTTTCCCATCAAAGCCCTTTTATTGCCAGACATGTGGCATTTGTCTTTTTAATTTAAAAAAGAAAATATCATGCAGTCTGTGTTGACTGCCGAGAACGTGCCGTGGTTGTTCGGCATGATGCGAATGATGAAAATATAGATGAGGGGTTTAGCGTTCTTCCGTGGCGAGCTTACTGGCCCAGAAACAGTACGTAGGGCGAGTATGCGAGCCAAAGCCTTTAACAACCCCTGCCATGATTAAAACACTATATTAAAATGACATGGGTGGTGGAAACGCATTCTTGCCCACAGCTTCTGAACCAAAGTCTGCGTTATTTATTACCATGGCCTATATTGACCGGGTTACATTAGCCATTTTCATTTCTGTATATACGATGATTGCTTCAGCCTGACCGACAGTTTAAATTATCACACTTTCAAAGTGCAACAGCTAAGTGTGTTTGGGCATATTCACGGTAACATTTATAGAGAATGTGCATGATTTATACCGTCTTTAAATGAATCTGGTCATATTCAAAGTAGTTTGTAACTCGGCACTTACATACTGATGATGCCTGCTGTCGTTTGCATCTTAAATGGCGGGAGTGTGGCAACTGGAAGCCTGTACGTCTCCATCAACGGTGTCAACTGTCAAGACGAGATAAACAACATTTCCCTCGTGGGTAATACAGTATGTTACAGGAGAGTGTATAGATTGTGCTGTGCTTTCCTCCATTGGTAGAGGACTGTCAACAACGGTGGACCGATAACCATTTCAGGCAGGTACCATGTTTAACGTACCGGAAGTGAATCACTTGTAACGTCGACGACACCTCTGCTGAATCTGCAGCGTCTGGATTAGAACACAGACATAATAAAACACATAGACGGAACGTTCGCCGCTTTGGAACGTTGCAGCGATACGTCAAAGCCTCCGCCATATTGCTGAGGGCAAGATTGAACTGTCAACAGATGCATGTGAACTAGCGGGCTGCGGTTTTTCTGGATAAACACGAAAACAACGTTTACATTTATCAACCGATTTCAGTGTTTTATGAAGTACGTGGGGTACGAAAAGTTATATCTCGAGTTACTTAAAACCTCGATAGCAGACTTTAAAAAAATATTTATTTTAATAGTCAAAGCTCAGACTTGTCCCGTATTTGCCTGTTTTATTCTTGGATAAGAATTGTGAAGACGCCCAGAATGAGATCATTGAAATTTTCACATGAAATGAAACAAAGATTTCTTATTGTGGGAAAGGCATTTTCTGTCTTTTTCTGGTGTTTAGAATTGACCACCATTGTGAAAATGAAGCAAATCGTCAAATACAAATCAAACACCTTCCCTTCTTCTTGCCACTTCCCACTGTCTCCTCCACTCTTTGTCTCTCAGAAACCTTCAATGTGTGAGAAAAGTAAGCTAGCCAACTAACTGACATTACAATAATTCACAACATGTCAGTCACCAAACCGAAACGAGTGCTTGTCTTAAAAGTCGGTTTAAGAAAATAAAGATGTATTTATTTTATAATATACGCTAAAAACTATAATGTAAACTCAAGTCTAAACTTTCACAGCTAATTAGCGACATCGCTAGCTATTTTCTGACTGACTCCAGTGGTCAATCAACTACTACCAACATAATTATATAATGACCAAATACAACCCGAAACAAAGGTTCAGCCTTACCTGTGAAAGCTTATTCCCCGAGACCTGTGTTCAATTGTGCTGTGATTTGTACAGCCTCAAGCAGCTCACGAAACAGGCATTTTTATTAATTCCAGTTATGGGAACGTTGACCTGCACAATATGGCGGCGCGTTGACGTACGAGCCAGAGGCCAATGCGCCGTCTATGTGTTTTATTATGTGTGTGGTACAGCTTCGGTCGGAAGTGAGGCAAAATCTCAGGATAAATAACAGTAAATTAAATGTGCTACATATCAAATGATGTTTTATTAACGTCTACAACCTACCCTTACAATGCTGCAAATACAATTATTAAATAAATAAATATTAAATGACGCAATATCGATGTGCGCATGCCCATTCTTTCCAGTCTTTACCCAGCGGGCGACGAGCGTGAGTATTCCGAATCGATTCCCAAACGAACAGGCTTATCGAGATGCATTTTCGCTCTACTTTGACGTCCTACACCGAACGGTCTGCGCAACGCCGATGGACCATCTTGATCAAGCCTAGTGACTTTTGAGGTGCCTCTTTTGGGATGTGGGGGTTCTAATTTCACAGGATTGTTAAAATGTTAATTTGTATTTATTTGGTTTTAGCATTTAATTAATCATTTATTTGTAATAACCTCTTCAATGGGCTATTAAAAGTGTTGTATATATGTTAAATTACGTTGTTTTTTTAAATGTGACGTCATTTTGTGTCCGTTGCACCGTGCGTCAGCTCCTGAGTTCAAGTCCACCTCCGGTGTTGGGTAAGGTAGGCAGTTTTTTCTATTTATTATTATTTTTCTTCCGCTGTGCAGCCTCTCTTACAGTAAATAAAAGAGTAGCCAGCTCAGTAGCCCTTTTATACCCTATTTAAAGGCTTAATTTATGTCACGTAGACCGGTCCGTTGCAATGCTAACAGTATGTCAAACATGTGATGTGTTGTCAAATGTCCCGGTGTGTATGCCGTTTAAACGATGTTGTTACAGCACCCCCAACCTTAAAGGTCTTCCCGCGGCCTGCTTTTAATGGATAAAAAGGAAATAAATATCCCCCACCTGTCATTTAAAGTGAATCTTGAAGCTACTGCGGTAGTTTAATTCTCTGAACTAATGATTCAGAGGATTCGGTTCTTCGAAGTGGTTCAAACACACAGCGCGAAAGGTGTATTAGCATAGTGAATCAAAACGGCTCTGAATTACTCTGTTATGTTACTTAATTAATGTGACTCGCTTACTGGACGGTATATTATTACAATGACTGTGTTCGATTCGAGATGAACCGAGACGGTGTTCTGTTGTTTCATTGGCTCGTGAGTTTTCACTGTTTGATCAATTGATATGTTTTATTGTAAACAGCTGAATTTTACAAAAGTAATTAAATTGATATTATAATTTTCTTAATTGAATGGAACATAATTCTATATTTTGTTCATATGTTTGGCACTTATTTAAATACACGCAGTTGTCCAGGTCACTAAAAAAGTAATGCGGAAGTCATTTAAAGTCTGTGCAGAGGTTTTCCGAGAACTTCTAATTTGCTATATCTGTTCTGTAGAAGTCTGAAATTCTCATCAGCTGGCAACACACATGATGAGGGTAATCTACATGCAAGAATTTGTTTTATCCAAATATTTCTTCCTCAAAAAAAAAAAAGAAAAAGTTAATTGAATCATTAAGAGGGATTGGAATAGATACATTTCTTACATCTCTACTGTCAACAGTGCACCCAGTGAGAGGTCCAAAAACAGTGTCTGAGCAATACATGCTAACATAACAGGAAACTTCAGCGAAAAACACCAGATAACAAGGACAAGTGGACTCCTGCCGTCAGCTCAGTTCAGAGACAATGCATGTCTGCTGCAAAGACATGTGTCTGTATTTCTTAACAAACAAGCGGACACCCAGAGGTGTGGGCAGGGTCTGATCAGTTGTCAGTCGGCCCTTGAAAGAAATCTACTTCAAGTGTGCATTTCTTTACTTGAGCCCTAGAAAATTTGTGGTCACTTCTTTGACTGTCATTGCTCTAAATATTCTTTTCTCTTTTCTTGTTGCTTTATTTTTATTTCTTTGGGGGTGGGGGGTAAAGTTCTCCATGACAACGCCTTTCTTTCTCATCTTTGGCTTCAGTTTGAATGTCACCAGTTTCTCAGGATTGACAGAATAATATGCACTCATCATTTTGCAGACGCAAAAAAAGGAACTGTGAACACTGGGTACATTTTTGGGGGTATTTGCTTCTTTTTAATCAGTGGAGGAAGACTGACATGTCCAATCATAATAACACATCAACTGCTAAATGGGCCTTTGCAATCACTGTCAGTTCCGTTCCATTAAGGAGTCCTGTATGTACGGACATCAATCAGCTTTTTGTGGTGTTATTTATTTATTTATAATTTTATAATTTAACTATTTATCTATTTATTCATTCTAAATAACTGAATTCTGCACTTTGACTACATGCCCTTGCCTAATCAAACAATACTGCCAGAGCAAATTGCTTGTGTACAGGTTGTCTAATTTTGCAACAATAGAGTAGTTTGTTTTGTTTTTTTCATAAAGTGTTCTGTTGTTTTTATTTAAAACAAAGAAAATGTTCTAAAATCTTCATGGTTCTTGAAAAAAAGATAATCACGTGCAATCGATGATTGCGTATTTCTTGCAGAATTAAAAAAATGGAATTATGTATGTTTGATGTACAGAAACAAAAAATGCATTGTAGTTTTACGTTGTGCTTTTTAATAGCCTCTGCACGGCTTGCATAAAATTGTATATAAAATAAATTAAATGTAAAGATCAACTGTGGAAAATCTTGTACTGCTACCTCAAACGAAGCAACCATGAAATGATTTGCCTTCATTTAGAGGGCATGCAATCCAATTTAATTGTTGCATACTTTAATTTTTTTTTTTTATCCTCCAGAAAAGAGCATCCAGTGGCTCTCCTACGTACTAGCAAACGGATAAAGCCTACATGAAAATGTAGCTAAATCATAACCCACTGACTGTCCTGGAAGTTCATCAAAACTAGATCCTCAATATCCAAAAGACATGTTTCACTCACATGTAGTTTCTGTTATCCTGTGCTACACCATTTCAAAGCAGTTTGTGAGTATTGCAGTGTGAATAACAATAATAATAAAAATGAAACAATACTGTGGAAAGATGTCAGCTTTTTTGTTTTTGTTTGTATGAAAGTTAATGGAAACCCTAAGGGGACACGGTCGTAGTGAAAATATGAGATGGGAAGATATTTCAGTGCTTTTGTGTTCTCTCGCAAAAGTATTGTGCTTTTCCTGAGGAACTTTGCAGTCATTTGTAAAAGCACTGAAATGTAGTTTTTTGTCTCCAGCCTCTTATTCCATCACAATAGTTTTGCGAGCGAACAGCAAAAGTTACTCGGAGGAACGCGAAAGTTTTGCCAGAGAACGCAAAAGCATTGAAATATAATTTTTCCTCCCATCTGGTTTTTGTACCATCACCATGTCCCTTTATGGGCTTTGTAGAAATTCAATATTCTTCCCCTCACATTCAAAATATTGTCTTCTGTATTCTGCAGAAGAAAGAATTACATACAGGTTTGGAAAAACATTTTTGACTGAACTATGCCTTACAGATGATTTAAAAAGCCTTGATCAATAGCAATCAATAATCTTCATCTTGCAAATATTGACATTCATTGTTCAAGTGGATGAAGACATAATGCATTAAAGGGTTAGTTCATCCAAAAATGAAAATTCTGTCGATTACTCACCCTTGTGTCATTCCAGACCTTCGTTCATCTTCAAAACACAAATTAAGATAGTTTTGATGAAATCCGAGCGGTATCTGACTCCTCCACAGACTGCAACTTTCAAGGTCCAGAAAAGTTCTAAAGACATTGTCAAAGTAGTCCACGTGACTGCAGTGGCTCAACCTTAATTTTATGAAACAACGAGAATATTTTTGTTTTGTTTTTGCGCACAAAAAGTAAATTTATTCGACATTGTCCTCTCATGTCAATCTCTTATGCTGATTATGTTCAGTGCATCCAGGTTCTGCTCGGTATTGTCCGACGCTGTTCACGTGAGCTGCACGACGCATGCGTGTGACACGCATGCAAGAGCCGGGCAATAATGGGTCGGCATTCTTTTGTTTTCGTCGCTTCACAAAATTAAGGTTGAACCACTGCAGTCACATGCTCTACAATGTCTTTCGTACCTTTCTGGACCTTGAAAGTTGGTGGTTAAATTGCTGTCTACTGATGAGTCAGAGACCTCTCGGATTTCATCAAGCATGGCTTATGTGTTCCGAAGATTAACGAAGGTCTCACGGGTTTGGAGCAACATGAAATTTAATTGTTGGGTGAACGAACCCTTAAAGTATTAACCAAAAATGTATCAAATGAGAAGTAGACATCATGCCAGCCTATGAAGTCTGCACACACCACACCTCGCTTCGATGACCTTGGCCTTGTGCCCAGCTGGCTCGCAGGAGGGTCAAAACTCAGAAACCCGTCTAGCCGCTCGCATCCATTAGTCCGATTGCTAGCCAGCAACTTGGCGTGGCTGAGATCCCCCTCTCTCCCTAACTCAGCAGACAGGTTGTCAATTTATCACGGAGAGGTCACTATCTCTCATCTCTTCAAAGTGTCGTCTGATTCCTGAGCTCTGCAGTGAGGATTCAACGGGCTATTAAGCAAATTACTGGCTGGTCAGTTATTGCACTTTGTGCACTGCTCATCACATAACTCAAAAGGCCTGCTCATCTCTTTTTGACCCCCCTCTCTGCATATCTTGCACTGCTAATTCATTGATTAAGTGCTTGTAGCTCTTGTTGTTGCTAGGGATGTCAGGGAGTAGGAAGGAAAAACAAAGCACCGTTATCGGAATCGAAAGCAGCAGGAGGGTTTGTACAGGCACACTGGCACATGGGATCATTTCTTATTTGTTTGTGTTTGTAAAGCATGTAAACAATATAGCTCAGTAAGTATCACTGGTAACACGTAGCTGGGAGATTGGAGGTAATCAGATTAAGACCACACGCTGGCTATAGACAAAAAGCAGCAGTATAATACTCATTTGTCCTTTTTCCTCTCCAAAAGCTAGTAGAAGTAGAAGAAAAATAATGAGAATTCAGGTAGGTGTTATTGTTACCTAGATTTACCGATCAATAGTTTTGGATGCTGAGGAGACTGAATTGAAAAGTAAACGGTCATATTTGTTTAGTTAGCGGCTGGTGACACTACATTAGAGGTCAGTGGCCTTTCCAACATGCCTTTAAGATTAATTTCTGGCAGTAAACAGAGAAATAAAACACCATACTTGTATTTAACGAACACGGCTGTGTGTAAACTACTTAAAATGCCTCTCTTTTTCTTTTAATGCTAGCTAAGCCTCTATGCCAGTACCCTCACATTGAGCTATATGGTAAAGACTGTGTCATTTTGTGTGTGTGAACATGTGTGGGTGTGTGTATGTGCATGTTAATGTGTACGGCGTATCTAAACCCACAACAGTGTCTACTACCTTAATGCTGTTATTTAAACTAGGACAGAGGAGAGGGCATCCCTAAATGAGATTAACATTTCTTGTATATTGCGTATAGGTATACAGAGGCCTTGATCGTCGTGGAATGGAGCTCAAAGATTATCAGAACAAATGCAAGCCTAGCTCTACAGCGACAACATTTTTATTGACATATCTCTTTAACTCAGGCTGATGTTGGACAATATCATCGTCTGCACTGATACAGTGATATGTATTTTTTTTCGTTTTTTTATTTACAGTATTTACAATACAGATGATAACTAGACACAGAACGGCTGATTGCAGTTTTACTTCTGAGCACCCCGAAATTTGTATTAAAGTAATCCACTGTGGACGACTGGAAGTATAGAATGAAAATAGTTTCGCAAAAAGAAAAATTAGGTCTCACAATGTTGATTTCAGCCAATTATATGAGTCGCGTACGAGAGTTTCTGCTGGCCTCAAAGATACCCTTAGCTTGTCATAATGATTACTGAAATAAGTTCCTTTTTCCTCTTTATTTTTGCAAATTACTAACCATCTTTTAAGAGGTCAACACACCCTGTCTTGATTGACATACTTGAATGTATAATGAACTGCTCGGCTGTTTCCCACAAAAAGCCTCAGCTGGATCTCAGCCTCCAAATTCCAGCAAGCTGCCCTTGATGTGCATGAGACCGGGCTGACGCACCCCTATCTGCGCTAATCATTACCCGCCAAGGCCTCCTCTTTTTTAATAAACGAGATAATTGGCTATCATTGTCTGGCTGGCTCTGTTTGGTGAGTGGGAATGGAAATGGCAGTGACCAGATGCCTCGCTCCCGCTCTCAAAGCTCTTTAATTAGAGAGGGCCCAGCGAACCTGAGGACCACGCCATTACAAAAGCAGGGAAAAGGGCAATTAACGGCCGAGTGGTCCCCTCTCCGTCCATCTGTCAGAGCGCAGGTGAAAGGATGATGAAGGAGGTCTATCCTCACAGGCCCATATGGAGATCCTTATGGGCAAAGCCTCTCAATGTCTTTCTTTTAAGATACATAGTACTTTTTTCCCACCCTTTTGCAATGGCATTAATAACTGCCTGGGAATGCAATGAGACAGCTGTGTGGTCAACAGACAGGCAGTCTACCTGTCTTGTTAGATGCTGTACGTGTAAATGGATTTTCTCCATGCATGGTTCAATGTGATTTTTTTTTCTTACTTTCAAACAATGCAGTCATCAGACAGTCACCCCAGAGATTACAGGGTGAAATTTTATTCCATACACCATTGTGATTTTTTTTTTTTTCCCCCTTACAAAAATTTACCATAGAGTGTTAGCAGCATACCAAAATACAACTCTTTTCTTGACAGGATATACAATGTATACAGAATGCAAATTTTCTCTATGCGTAGAACACCTGCATAAGATACTACATTTCACATATATATATAGAATGCAGTGCACTCAGCCTGACCGTCCATCTCTAGTATTTTTTTTCTCTCTTTTTTAACTCATTAGTTGCATGAATTTCCAAAATTTAATTTATTTAGATAATATATTTAAAATATTTTCAATATATCATAAAAATAAATAAATACATTAACGGTTCTCACATGAACTAAAAAGATCTGAAAGTGTACCCTGCATTGCTATTCGGTGTAATAAACGAGCGTGACCAGTGAAGTCTGATTCCCGAAGTAATTGCTGAATTCAGAACAACATAGTACTATTTTTACCAAATCATTCTATGGCAGAAATGGTAAGAGTAGTATGTTAGTATGCAGTTCCAAATTCAGCAAATTACTCAAATAAGCTGATTCTTTTTTGTGAACACTGAACTCTGATTCCCAAGCAAAAAGATGTGTTCGCCTTGAAACAGTGCTACACTAGTCTCGCCGACTCCATGGCAGCTTCCATTGTCTGAATGACATGTAAAGCAACCAATCACTGTTCATGTTGTACTGCGTCATGTTTAGGGTCATGATACTGTTACATTGATGTCCCCACAATAACAGACATTATGTAAAACTCTTGGGCATATTTTAAAGAGTCTATGCCATGAACTTAACATATACTTCACATACAAATTGCAGCGTTTAGTTGATCCTGATAAGAGCTCATTATCACCGTTGTAAACACAATGCCATTCTTCTTCCATGAGGTGGTTTGGCTTCACAGCATCTTTGTTTCAAGGCGGACCATTAAAGAACGATACACACATCTCTAGGACATCCTATAGAATTCAGTTTCAGAAGTGCTGTTGAGTGAATGCGGAATCACCTCTGATTAGCAACGGTGTTCATGCGCGCGTCAGATTTGTCTGTGATTGGCTACAATGATCAATGCTTCAAAAACATGTTGTAAATAGACATCAGTGATGCTCTTCACTGAGCGCTTGCACAGATACTCACGGGAGTGTTTGAAAGCAGCCGTCTATCAGTGGACTGGTCCAGATCAGAGGTGTTTACGAATACGCTCAACAGAGCTCAAAGCGTCACATTTTTAAATTTCAGCACTGACTTTGAATCACGGTCGGTACTTTTGACAACACCGATGACAACTTTTGAAAATCCTGCCATTTAAGTATGCCATATGCATCAGATGTTCAGCCAACGGTCCGTGGGCGTGACGTCTGAGGCTGAAACTAGTGCTGCGCAGACTGATCAATGTATGACATTAAAGTACCGTCAGAGTGATCAGAGAGCAGACAACTCCGTATGCTTGCAAATCGCTCTCACTGTACTTCAAGACAAACACGCCTAAATACTATAATGATCCTGTTCTTTTTAGTTAATCAAAAATACTTCTGAACAGTTCATGAATTAATCCGTTTTCACTTACTTCACCTTAAGTCATTCATTTAATCATGTCCAGCTACAGCCAAGAAATGATACTGTGTTTTGTTAGTTTGTGAGAATTGGACACTTATCGTTGTAGTTGCTGCGCATGACTCGTCATACATATCACAATGAGTAGTTAAAGATGCACGTTATGACAAAAAAAAAAAAAAGAGGAATTTGCTCTGTTCATGTTTCATTAATTTGTCCCAACTGTAGTTGCAAAGGAGTGTTTATTTATATAAACGTTACATTGGCACATCTGAATGGTTGCAGGCAGGTGCGGTGGACATGGAAAATAATATAAAGAAAGGAGAAAAATCCTGTACATTTCTATGAATTGCAAGAAATCCAATGTTTATTGCAATAGCAATTAAAGCTTCTCTGATTAGCCATTCACATTCAATGTCTGCCTTTATGAAGGTTGCTATCTCAACAACTTTACCTTGAGCAACATGACATTTCCTTGGGAGAGGTTTAGAGATACCTCACATAGGTGCGAAATAATTCACCTTCAACAAATCCAACATTATTAACATGCTCTTAATTAAGACCAACAGTAATACACAGTTGTGAACATGAGGGGGGCAGCCATGTATTGTTGTGAAGAGATTATTCATTTGAAGCTAAGTGTATGTGATCATTAAATACTGTAATGACTGTGAACAGTGCGGCAGAACGTCCAGGGAATGATTGTTGTTGCACTGAATTAATCCAAGTTCTCCATGCAGTATATTTACTTAAGCCATTAAAACCCATGACAGAGTGCCGTCAGGCAAAATCAGTGATATTCAGATGACCTGCTTTTTGTCTGAATGTTTCATTGGCCCAGTGCCCATTCAAATGTCTAAAGCCATTGCTCTTATCAAACAGGATCTAAATGCAAATTTGCATTTTCTCAGCAGCCAGAAAAAAGGTCTAGCAGTTTACTATTTAAATAAAACTTCTCAGCAATTTGATGTAATTAGATGGCGCAAATTTAAGTTCTAGGTTTTTTCTTCGACTGACATTTGGTGTTAGTTAACCTACTAAAAGTGTCCTTTTTATGTATTGCCATAGAGCTTATGAATATACAAAACATGACAATATTATACAAAGAATATATGAGAGGCTTAAAGAACATAGGTTGGGGAGATGGACATGAGTTGTGTCCCACACACTCTTGCGCTTTTGAAACCAGTAGTTAACTGTCGGAACATCCGATGGCTCTCCTGACCAGGGAAACGGGACTCTGGTAGCCAAGCATGCACTGAAACGTGTTAGTTTGGTGGTGGTTTGACAGAGGGGGTTCTGTGAATACTCAGCCCAGGGAAGGAAACAACTCCAGTTGTGCTGGTATTGGTGGCAGTAGGACCGCAGGTATCTCTCGATTTCCTTGATTTTACATTCAAGCCTTGGTTTGAGGATGGTATCCGGATGAGAGGCTGACAGAAATCCTCAGCAGCTGGAAGAAGGAATGCCAGACTGGGGAGATAAATTGTCGTCCATGGTCGGATACAATGTGTCCAAGCAATCCAAAGTGACGGAAGAAATATTGATTCTATTGCTGTTGGTAGACCTCTTAACAGATGGCACAGACTGAACAGGCTTTGGTGTGTCAGGAGACATCTTGGGTCATTTCAGGCCATCCGTACTTGTTACAGAGGAGCAACAGGGTTCACTGGCTGCATAGGTGTCCAGAGCCTGTCCATGAGGGACAGGCGTAAGGCTGATAGTATGTAGAGCCGTCCCTCAGGACCTCCTGGTGGACCAGGTTCTGAGCGTGTGGTAAATTTGGTAAATTGATCATCCAATGACCACTGGATGGGACTCTCGACGATGGCTGGGGGGAGTATAGGCTCAGGTCATGAGAGGTCCAGTTTGGACCTTTGGATCAAGGCATCTGCCTTGATGTTCCTATTCCCTGTGGTAAGTAACGACAAAATTGAACCATGTGAAGAACAGTGTCCAACGTGCTTGACATGGGTGCAACCTTTCTCTGGGGTACTTGGTTACGATCATTGGTTATCACCTGGAACTGATTCTTGGCTCCCTCAAGCCAGTGTCTCCACTCTTCAAAGGCGAATTTAATTGCCAATAGCTCATGGTTTCCGATATCGTAGTTTCTCTCTGTTGGGGACCGTTTTCTGGAGAAGGCACATGGTGGATCACTCTGCTGCTGCGATAACATGGCTCCACCCTTGGTCGTGGACGCATACTTCCATGATAAACAGCCATTCAGGATCTGGATGGACCAGGGCTGGAGCTGAGCAGAAAGCTTCTTCGAGCTGTTTGAAGGCTATTGTTGCAATGGGATTTCAGGACTGAGACTTTTAGAAGGGTGGTGAGTGAAGTACTGATTAGGCTGAAGTTGGAGATAAAGTGGTGATAGAAGTTTGCGAAGCTCAGGAAATGTTGAAGATCCTGGCATTTTCCATCATCACCCTCATGTATTCAAACGAGATTGTTCCCGTAACTGTTCCAGGGAGGCTAGGACCAGAGGAAGTAGGAGGCAGAACTTGGTTTGGGCATTCAGTATGCAGTAATCAATACGCTGCCTCAAGCCTCAAGCCTCCATCCTTCTTGCCAATGAAAAATAAGCTGGATGCGGCAGGGGAAGTCGATGGTCTAATGAACTTCTGCGTGAATGCCTCATTGATGTATTCCTCCACAAGGGATAAATTTTACCTTTGGGTAAGGTTTCCCCAGCCAGCGGGTCTATCGCATAGTCCCATGGCCGATGAGGTGGTAATTCCGTAGCCAACTGCTTGCTGAATATATCTTGGAATGCCCGGTAGTCATGGAGGATTTCAGATTTGATGGTGGATTCAGGACTCTTGATGGTGGTGGAGTTAATTGTGATTTTTCTCGATAATTGAACCCTTGAATTGTCATGCAGGATATGACGAAAGTTTCATGACGTAGGACAGACCGTAGTCAGCAAAATACTCACTAGTGCTGGGACAATACATAGATTCTTGATTCGCAATACAATGATTCACAATACAAATGCTCACAAAGAGTGCTGGACAGCGATCGTGCTTTGGCTGAGTTATGTAGGTGGTTAAATATACTTGCACCTCAGCTCAGAATGCTTTTATGGCGCGAGATTAATGTAAACACAGCCCACTGCACCCTTGTAATTTGCTTCAAACTTTTCGAACTTTATGAATGATTATTTTAGGTTTAGGTGGTGTGTTTAAAGGAACTGGAAGCAAGCAGAGGATGTAGCCATGGTAGATTCATCTTGTGTGTGCATGTTTTTTTTTTTCTCACCACCAGGGTGTGAAATCTGAGTGTAAAATCACTCACAGAGGATTTACTGTGATGTTCACTGAAAAGTTCATCATCACAGTTAATGAGGAAGCTGTAAGACCTGCTTAAAATGACTGGTGAAAGCCACCAACAAACTGGTTGCTGGTCCGTTGGATTCCCAAATTAATCGCGCCCATGGCAATGCACGCCAAGAGAGCAGAGAGATGATATAGCAATCTTTCCTTTCTCTGAAAGGAACCGCTGAGGTTGCTCGAAGAATAGGAATCCACTGCAATCCTCCTCTTCGCCTGAGAAGGTCGCTGGACGAGCCATGGGACTCGCAGAGGGAGACCAAGAAGTCACAATGGTGGATTGTACCAATGACTGACAGACAGCATTTACTTGTTCAGTAAACTGATCTAGCTGGCCTTCTTCGCTTGCTTCAGTGTCATGCTGCATGTTGGTTGGTCTGGTCTTCTATCAGCATACAAAAGGAGACAAAAAATGGGTAATTCTATCAAACAGGTATTTATTTGCAGTATGTAGGAGAAACAGGTGTGCATTCATTCAATGGCAAGATGGTAGACTCAACTTCAATAGTAATCGTCTCTTTGTCTTTGCAGGTGCTGGGATGGCTTGAGGCTTTACAGAAGACAGCAGATGATGATGGCTCCAACAGCAAGACTGCAAGGCAACAGGAGTCCATATAGGCAAGTAGCTCAGGTGAGTAGTCGGGTAAGTCGAAGGATTGTGAACAACAAGACCAAACACTGATGGTGTGGTAGAAAACTGCTTATATACTGTGATTGTGCCTGATGTGTTGAATTAGAATTCCGGTGAGGCTGATCAAGTGGTTGGAGCTGAAGGGTCTGGTGTTAATGATGGCCTTGAATCTGTGACAACTATAAACAGCTGTATTTTTATTAACTAACGTTAACAAAGATTAACAAATGCTGTAACAAATGTATTACTCGTGGTTAGTTAATGATAGTTAATACATTAAAGCTGCATTCCTTAAGTTTCGCCTCTTTGTTTGCCTCGCCATCTCTGCTTGAAACCTACAGTTGCAGTTATTTGCGGAATTATCATGTGGGTTGTGCATCGGCACGACTCCTCGGCGCAGATGAATCTAATGTTTTGAGGACAATGTATGGCTGGCAGTCACTGCACCGTTGGATACTGTACTTCAGAATCACAGAATTTACTCTTGAAAGTAAGACCAACATAAGAGTTTTCATCTGAAATATCATCTGAACAAGTAACATCTGCCGCTTTTGATTTGACAAACTGAGGGGAAAAAAGCATTACAAAAAATTGCGCTTCCAATGGTGATTTAAATCTAATGATCGCTTAGCTCATATAACATCAAACCGTGCAAATTTATATTATTGTTATACTTTGTTCTCAAATTGTTCATGTTAACAACATCAGCATTGCGTGACTGCGTGTATTTAGTGTGTATTAGCTTTACCTGTAGATTTAAATTTCTGTACGGCATAATCTCTAACGTTAATTTGTCATACCATAAAATCCGCCATCAAAATATGTTTAATTATTCCAGCTGCTGTGAGAAAAGGCTATAAATGATCTGTCACCTGCAGCATCCTCACATGCAATATAGCTGGGACTCCTTTATGTAAACACATGTGACGTTAATGACGCAAAGACAAACTTCGTCATGCTCGAATTTCCCGCAGAAACCTACCGGTACCACTCAGATTGGAACACGTTATTACAAGCTTACCGTTGTGAATCGGAATAAGGTAAGGAGACAGTTTTGAACACTGGCTGGTTATGTACTTGAAGGCTTTCAAATTTAACCAAAAATTATCCTAAAATTCAGTTAAATATTTCTCATTTTTATTTAGTAAACAATGAAATAAATATTAATTAAAACTATAAAGACATATTTTTTGTGGAAATACAAATGACAAAAACACAACAAAATTACTACAACTATAAATATAATAAAATATGTATTTAACCTAATTAAAATATTAAAATAAAAACTATTAATAGTATATAAATTATACTAAAATAACACTGCTTATAGAAACCAAAACTGTTAAATATATATATATATATATATATATATATATATATATATATATATATATATATATATATATATATATTCAACTTTATGAGTTGAACCTTGGGCTGCTTTTAAAGAGTATTAAATAATTCCCCTATGTAAGCTGGACACTTTGTACTTTACTGGTACTTTTATGGAGCTTTTAAAAAATGTTAAAGGATCATGTTGCATGAATTGCATGGAGAACATTAAAATTTTTAGCTGAACTATTTTTTCAAGTCTTGACAGTATCTCCTGTGATGCTGACATCATCAGTGCAGAATATACAGTACCCCAGTAGTGACTATTTGTGCCATGTAGTATTATCAGATCTGTATGTGTAGATTCTTCAAAGCAGCTTTTGGGATATCGATCCTGTCCGATATTGGGATATCGATATGTCCACACACACTTCGAGACATCCAAAGATCCAGTCGGGTTGTGGAAAACAGAGCGAAGAGGAGACATTTAAACATGTCTGCACCTGACATGAGTGGACTCTTGGTTGTGTTGATTGTATGTTTTTTTAATGACATAACTGCTGAAACACTGGACAAGGATGAATAGGTGTGTCATCACAGCTGTGGTACTGACCCAGAGGAAGGCTTCAACCTTCAAGTAAAAGAGGCCCATGTCGATTTATCATTCTAATTATCTGAGGCAGGTCTGGGGCTGCACTGCCCAGCGACTGTCTGACTAAGGGAAAATGCACCAGCAATGCACAGCTAAAGTGAATATTAATAGGGCTGCCGGTTGCAGACGTAGGATGCATTTTATTACGAAGACTAATGGTCCACTTGAGCAAACCCTCATTGCAATATCTCAGCTTGTTTGACCCTTTCTGGCCTGCTTTGAATATAATACCAAGATCTGGTCAGGTCACCATCTCAGAACTCAATATCACACAAGGCAATTTCAAAGTTAACCCTGCAGCCGCCAGCATGTCACGTCCTTTCATAAAGACCCTTTACGACGCTACTCCCTGTTCTCTTTTGGACTAAAAATCCAAAGTGTGCTTCCACACTGCAAAAATGATTCTAAAAGAAATGTTGCTACCTTATTCTTCACTGTAAAGGTCTGTCAACCATAGCTGCCAGTTTTTATTTCATTTACATTTTTGTATATATATTTTTATTTTTCCTCATTAATGTACACACAGCACCCCATATTGACAGAAAAACACAGAATTCTTGACATTTTTGCAGATTTATTAAAAAGCAAAAAATGAAATATCACATGGTCCTAAGTATTCAGACCCTTTGCTCAGTATTTAGTAGAAGCACTCTTTTGATCTAATACAGCCATGAGTCTTTTTGGAAAAGATGGATTTTTGGACACCTGGATTTGGGGATCCTCTGCCATTCCTCCTTGCAGATCCTCATCCTCTCTCTGTCAGGTTGGATGGTAAACGTTGGTGGACAACCATTTTTAGGTCTCTCCAGAGATGCTCAATTGGGTTTAGATCAGGGATCTGGCTGGGCCATTCAAGAACAGTCACGGAGTTGTTGTGAAGCCACTCCTTCATTATTTTAGCTGTGTGCTCAGGGCCATTGTCATGTTGGAAGGTAAACCTTCGGCCCAGTCTGAGGTCCTGAACACTCTGGAGAAGGTTTTTGTCCAGGACATCCCTGTATTTGGCCACATTCATCTTTCCCTCGATTGCAACCTGTCGTCCTGTCCCTGCAGCTGAAAAACACCCCCACAGCATGATGCTGCCACCACCATGCTTCACTGTTGGGCCTGTATTGGACAGCTGATGAGCAGTGCCTGGTTTTCTCCACACATACCGCTTAGAATTAAGGCCAAAAAGTTCTATCTTGGTCTCATCAGACCACGGAATCTTATTTCTCACCATCTTGGAGTCCTTCAAGGTAGTCGAAGGACTAGTCGGGTAGTCGACTAGTCCTGTGGGTAGTCGTGGCCTAATGGAGAGGGAGTTGGGCTTGTAACGTGAAGGTTGCGGGTTCGATTCCCACGCCGGCAGGAATTGAAGGTGGGGATTGTGAATAAACAACACTCTCTCCACCTTCAATACCATGACTAAAGTGCCCTTGAGCAAGGCACCTAACCCCCAATTGCTCCCCGGGCGCTGTCGCAATAGCTGCCCACTGCTCCGGGTGTGTGTGTTCACTACTCACCGCTGTGTGTGTGCACTTGAGATGGGTTAAATGCAGAGCACCAATTTCGAGTATCTCCCGACTGCATCTCTGGAGCTCAGCTCCAGATCATCAGCTTAGTGATCTTTGGGTTCTTCTTTACCTCTCTCACCAAGGCTCTTCTCCCCCGATAGCTCAGTTTGGCCAGATGGCCAGCTCTAGGAAGGGTTCTGGTCATCCCACACGTCTTCTATTTAAGGATTTTGGAGGCCATTGTGCTCTTAGGAACCTTAAGTGCAGCAGAATTTTTTTTGTAACCTTGGCCGGATCTGTTCCTTGCCACAATTCTGTCTCTGAGCTCTTCAAGCAATTCCTTTGACCTCATGATTCGCATTTGCTCTGACATGCACTATGAGCTGTAAGGTCTTATATAGACAGGTTTGTGGCTTTGCTAATCAAGTCCAATCAGGATAATCAAACACAGCTGGACTCAAATGAAGGTGTAGAACCATCTCAAGGATGATCAGAAGAAATGGACAGCACCTGAGTTAAATATATGAGTGTCACAGCAAAGGGTCTGAATACTTAGAACCATGTGATATTTCAGTTTTTCTTTTTTAATAAATCTGCAAAAATGTCAACAATTCTGTGTTTTTCTGTCAATATGGGGTGCTGTGTGTACATTAATGAGGAAAAAAATGAACTTAAATGATTTTAGCAAATGGCTGCAATATAACAAAGAGTGAAAAATTTAAGGGGGTCTGAATACTTTCTGTATCCACTGTATATGTACGTATGTATGTGTATGTATGTATATGTATATTAAATAAAATAAATACTATAATTATAATTTATTTATTTATTTATTTTGCAAAACAGTTTTACATTTCTCCCTGTCCAAAAGTGCAGTGGGTGTGTATTGTCAACAGTTTCACTGGCTATGAGGTGCTTCCTCGCACACACCCACATGTAATGTCCTGTGAATATTCTCCAGCCTGTCAACAAAATATTTTCTCCCTTAAGAAACACAAGACTGTTAAATCACAGCTTCACTGCCTGGTCTTGTTCGCTAGGAATGTCGTCGCAACCAGAGAAAATGGTATGCGGTGTGTTGGGGGGTGAGCCAAAGGGAAACTGTGTGTTTTATAGCATGTACAGTACATACAAATATCACAAAGCATTCAAAAACTGCCCTTTTTCTTTTAATCTCACTACATTGGAATATTGCAATAACCGCTCAATCTGATGCCGGACCGCGATTTCAGAAAGGTCAACTTATCTTTCAGACGCACATATGCATGCAGTGGAGGGTGAAAAAAAATGTGTAATGATAATTC
The DNA here is from genome assembly GCA_037194245.1 of Opsariichthys bidens. Taxonomy (NCBI): domain Eukaryota; kingdom Metazoa; phylum Chordata; class Actinopteri; order Cypriniformes; family Xenocyprididae; genus Opsariichthys; species Opsariichthys bidens. The sequence goes on along the minus strand of CM074286.1, from coordinate 23,284,922 downwards.
ACTGCTCAGACAATGAAAACGAGAGACAAAAAAGATTTTATCATTAAATAAAATATATACATGGAAGGAGAGGCTTTGGATTGGACGGGGCGAAGGAGAAGTGTTTTGCTTATCAACTGGAATCGGGAGATTGAAAGACACAATCGCCAGACGCCCCCTTCCGAAACGGTCTCCCCCCACCCTCCCATTTCCATTACTGCTTCGGGATGCTTTCATCATCTAATTTGGGTGCAAAAACGTGAAAAGCTTCGCACTATTAAAGTGAACTCAGCTAAGGTTAAGAAGTAAGGTGCCTTTTTGTACAGATGCTTTCACACACCTACATGTACACCTCTCTCTAGTTGTTTCAAAAGCTAGTGAGCTGCATATAAGCATTGTAGGCTGTACCACAAAGCATGTATTTTAATGATGAAATATAATATATAAAATACTCCCAAGTACTCCAAATGATAAGAAAGCAACACATGTATTATTTGTGGAAAAAGACAATCCCAGAATGCTTAAAAAACATATTAATCATAAATAATACTTTACAATAAAACATTTCCATTTGTTAGTTCATGTTATTTAATACTTTAATGCTAACAATGAGCAATACATTTGTAAATGTAAATATGTTAATTGTTCATGTTAGTTCACAGTGCATTAAATAATAACAAATACATCTTTTGATTTTAATATATGAGTAAATGTTGAACAGTAACAGATTAATATAGAAAAGAAAAAAGAAATTTAATATAACAAAGATTAATGCTGTAGAAGCATTGGTCATTCTTAATTCATGTTAACTGAAGTAGTTAACTACTGAAATCTTATTGTAAAGTGTTACTTTATGAATATTCACATTTCATTCAACTCTAAAGACGTTGATTAAAAAATGTTGTTTTTAAATGTGTGTGTGTATATACATTTTATTTATATATATGCATGTATGTTTATCCTATGTGAGTTTTGGCTTTTAGGGTACTGCAACCTTAGCTTAACCAGTCAGCGCTATTCTATTAACTATATTCTAAATTCACTAGCTATTTTCCAAATGTTTGCTATAGATCTTATTGTGAATGGTTCATCCATCCATTGACTTTGTAATATTTAATCAAAATGTCATAACTGGATTTTCCAGTGAAAATGACTGCGTTCTCCCTGCTGATGAATGCCGGACTTTTCTAAACATGTGGTTTGCTTAAACCCTACCCCTGCAATCTCACATTCATCTACCTTCATTTTTGAGTACAATGCCCACTTTTCAAAACCCAATCAACAGTCAAATGATTTAAGTCTTTATTTAAGCTTTTGGATCATTTGTTACACTCAGATGTATGTCACACTATGGAAGAAAAGATTTGTCGCTAATTCCAAATCATCTTTGCTGAGTCCGAAAACCTGTACTGTCTGAGTAAGTATTACATCTGAATTTGAATTTACTTCGCCGTTAAACAAGTACGCTCTATATAGTATGAATATTGGGAGTATGAAAGAAATTCGAACGCATTACATCCGTCATGTTGTTACTGTCACATAACCTACAATTGTTAGCTGCGTCACTTCACGGCCATTCATAAATCACCTCCCATGGTCTCGTGGGATAGTAAAGTGTCCAGCGGATGCGCACTTCAGCATCTCGGCAAAAGTCATCTGTAGGTCATCTGGGGACTTTTCGCGCACTATGTATTCGGGCACTCTTTTGGCGCGTACTGTTTTTCGCATAGTATATAGTAGGGAAGTATTCGATTTCGGACACAGTACATGACTTTAATCAATTGAAGTTGAGTCGTGTGGATTCACTGCCTATGTTAAGCATTCTAAATCATTCACTTATGAAGTTTAGGATGCTACCTGAGAGGGTAACTGCCTATGTAGACAGTGAGCCAGCGGACTAGGTTCTGGAAAACAGCTTTTGTCTCTTCTCTCCTCCATAGAAACCACGTAATATTTAAAGAGAAAAAAAAGTGCTTGACTTTTTTTTTTCTTTTCTTTTTTTTTTCTTATGGTTCAAACAGGAGGAGGGGCTGGATCTAGGGTTTCACTCCGTCTCTGGCTTGAGGGCTAGCAGGCAGCTATTGAGAGGTATGTAAACCACGGGAACAGGTCAGGGCAGTTCAGACACAGAGTGGTTTCTTAACCCCTCACTGTCTCAGCCTGAGACTCTTATATGTTCTTGACGGACCTTAAAGGTGTAGAACTGGCAGCCAAGCGGAAACTGACCCATTTGACATTTGACCCTGGGGTCAGTCACGAAGAAAATTGAGTAGATGAGGTGATGGATTCTGTATGTCTGAAGGGAAAGAAATAATGGGTCCCAGTGGTTTTCTAGAAAATGTTTTCCGCAAAATTTTACAGCCACAGGTGCTGATCAAGTAAATGATTTACATTTTCTGTTAAAAAGAAAAAGAAAAGAACTGAGGCTTGGCAGTTTGCACATGTACACCTGTATGATGTGCTGTGGTGCTTATTTGAGCAGCATGAGTTTAAATCTCGCTCATTTTGTTTCCTGATTTCATAGTATGTTAAAGTTTGAAAACCACTCGACTGGGTAATAATTAAAGACAAAATCAATTAATCAATGAGCAAGCCATTTGTTCAGGCATTACTGGGCAGAAACATTCATTGCACACACAGCAATAGCAACAGGTGGAGAGGAATGACACCTAAAAAAGAAAGATTTAAAGGGACAGTTCACCCAAAAATGAACATTCTGTCATTTACTCAACCTCAAGTTGTTTCAAACCTGTACGAGTAGGTCTTCAATTTCTGTACCTGAAAACTACTGTTATTTCTACCTGAAAAACCTTAAAAGCACTGATTATTTCATTTGTGTCTTTGTTTTATTGTATTTATTTATTTGTGCTATTGCCTGTGGTTTATTTGTTCTGTTTGATTAATGATTGTTTACTGTTACTGTTAATGACTTTAATAATCTTTGAAATGTATGAATCTGTGGTATCAAAAATTGAAGCGAGAATTGTTCAATTTCACTGGTTTGGGTGTCATAACCTTATTTATTACAATACAAGGATACATGAGTCAAAAATAAAAGCTTATATTTTTTGCGGTGGGGCCAGTGAAAATGTAATCATTGAATAGAATCTAGAATCAAATCAAACTGAGATCTTGGGAACTGGAATCAAATCGAATTGGGTCATCTGAATTGATACCCAGCCCTATGTATGAGGTTTTTTTTTTCAGCTGAATACAAAAGAAGATATTTTGAAGAATAGGTTATGGGCAACCAAACAGTTGATGGACCCCATTGACTTCCATAGTATGGAAAAATAAGCAAGAAGAAAGAAATTCATACAGGTTTGGAACAACTTGACCTTGAGGAAATGATGAAAGAATTTTCTTTCTTTTTTTCTTTAATATTGTGAACTAACCCTTTAAGGTTTCATTAAGGCCAAAAGGTTGGTTGATTCTGAGTGAAAACATCTACTTTATTTGTTGTAATAATTTGGTATTGTAATTTGTAAATTTGAGTTATTCAAAATGAAGTGGGAGAAATGTAATGCCTTTAACTGTACCTGGATTTGTTCATTTCTCTCTCTCTCTCTCTCTCTCTCTCTCTCTCTCATTTGCTCCCTCTATGTTTTGGACGAGTGCTTAGTTATCACAGCTTTTTAGCGTCTTCTGCCAGATCTCTCATTTTGTGGCCTTTTGATCATAGACTGGTCAGAGAATTTGGCCACAAAAACAGTGTTTAGTAACTCGATATTGAGAACAGAGCCAAACGGGCCCTGTCAGTTCAATAGGGAAAAAAAACCTCAGATACATACAAACCTACCCAGGAAAAAGGCTCACACAAATGCACACAAGCAGCTTTTAAAGATCTAGGGTCTGGATCCAGAAGCCGAAAGAACACCCCGTTTAACAGGGTCCTGGTTTTACAGAGGCCTGTCATTTAGGTCAGCTCATTGCATCGGCCCTTGTGAGCCACCGACAATCTCTACTGAGAGAAATTTCCTGTCCTTGACTACATACAGCTCACTTAGTCTGCGCCTTGCCTCAGACACACATAGATATTTAGAAAATGTGCAGGGACTGTTTGCTCTAGTGTGGAACAGGATTACTGTGGTTTTGATATGTGAAGGACTTCATTTGTAACATGATATTTCAGTGGATTCGTTGTTAAAAGCCGTCTGACCGCTTTGAAGCAAAGCTGAGTCAACGGGAGACACTTTCTCAGGCTCTCCGGCTCATCGTCATTTCACATTAGGACAATTGATAGGTCTGAGCATCTCTCCCCTGAAGGCGTGTCAGGATAATTGCATTGTATGTCAATAAAATTAATGCAGTGATGATAAAGACTGAGAGTATAATATTTTCATGCAAGCAATTTACATTTCACATCTGCATTTTGAGGAGGAAATGCCTCTAACAATAGATCTTTTTTGACCTATGGCGTACCTAGGGGCCGAATGTGCTGACCCCAATCTGGAATCTTAATAAAAAGGTCTGCAAATTCTGGGCAAATTATCCACCAAGTCATTATGAACATTGCTGTTCCCTCTGGGAAGAGAAAAGAAAAAATGTGATACCGCTCAATACGGCACACGGGGGAATTAATCTGTGATTCTACAGCAAAACTAGAATGAGACCATTTGAATAAATAACAATCTAAACCTATTGAAAATTGGGTTGAATTGGGTTAAATGTTTGCCCAACGTGTGGGGCAGTTTTATTTAACCCAGCTATTGTTTAACAGTTACTGTATGACTGGCTTAAAATGAACCCCAAATAGGTTGGGAATTAAAAATTAGACACACTTACTTTTGATTAACAATAATAATCAAAAGACTATTGAAAGGTATTAATAAGTCATTTAATAAGTGTTTATCGTTTAAGTATTATTCATTAAAAATAGTAATGTTCATTTATTAAACATCAATTTTAATTTCAATAGTTGACTTCAATAAAACCAACCAGTAGGTTGGGCAAACATTAATGCAACCCAATTGCTGGGATTGTCCACTTTCAACCCAACTTGGGTTGCTTTTAACCCAGCATTTTTTAGGGTGTACATTTGCAATTAATTCTGCATGTAGAAATGAAAGCTCTAACTTTTCTATTTGTCACTTGGGATGGTTACATTCATAGTGAGATCCCAAGTATTGATTATAAAGTAGAAAACTTTGTAAGAATCCACAAATGAGTACTTTTCAATAGTTAAAAAAAAAAGTAAATCTACTTAACTTTATTGTGCAGGTGCTCCCAGCATGATTAATGGGCATTTTTCACAATTTCCCAAGCCATGTTTGAAATCGACCCCTATACCCTTATTTATTATTCCCTACATTACTCCACTAATATAGTTCACTTGAAGGAGTGAATGAAAACGAACACTGCCGCATTTTGTCGCTTAATAATCATTTGAAACTTTGCATATTGGCAGCTCCATTTGTAATGAAAAGATTTATCTGGAAATCTGTCATGGAAACTAGCATGAATAAACCTTAATTAATCAATTTAATAGGCTTAATCAATTAAAAAGGAATTATGATGTTGTACCCACATTGGACCAGTGGTCACATGCAGACGCCATCTTCAACATGACCGTCACAGTGCATCATGGGTATGGGTATCGGTTGTATATCCGTTCAACTGTGGTTTCGGACACCACTACAAATGGCTGTCCCCTCAAATAGTGCCCTGTTTAAGGTTATGGGGGTGATTTTGGATATGGAGCCAGTGTTATTTGCTCTATTGTTCTTGTTGATGGGTTTTTTTTTTTTAAACCTGCAGTTCATTTTCAACTGACAATTATTCACTTGTGAGCAAAATTAGTTACCATTATTGTGTTTTACCAAACAGTATGGCTGTTTTATTGCAAAAGCCATAACAGACACCAGTTTTTTTAAATAGTCTTTACAGTTAAGTGATTTACAATTTCGTTTTTTTCATAAAGATTCATTCAAAAAATAAATCATCCTCTAATTAGAGCTGAATTAATCAGAAAATGCACTGCAAAAGATCTCTAGCGGGAACACCAGAGCATGGAATTATTTTTCCTGCGTGTGGACGTCAGCCCGCCGGCTGAGGAAACACAAAACACGAGCTTATATCACGACAGCACAACACCGATTCGGAGTGAGGTTTTTATTGCATTGAGAACAGTATCCATAACAATATTTGGTTTCAGTCAAGAAGTCATCACCCTACTATTCAGAACAAAAGTCAATAAAAGCGTTATTGCTGCTCAGGGACGTGAATTGGCTCGCTCTAACTCCAAGCATGGCTGTGCCACACTGTACGATAATCTAATTGTGATGATGAGTGTGAGGTCAAAACGATGAATGAAAAATGACTTGTCTCTCTATATAAGAAGCCTCAAACATGTTGTACACTGCTGGTAAGCTGCGTGTCATGACCTGATATTGAAGGTTTTTCTCGCTTTCTTTAAAAGAGAAACTCAAGGTTAGAGTTTATATGAGGTGAGTGGCTCTTAAATCTGTGCTTCAATGTGCACCATATCACACCGTGCCTCAGAAAACACCTTTCAGATAACAATGAACTGGAGCTAGTTCATGAGATGTTTTTCCCCAACAGTTCAGGGTGATAGAAGGCAGGTTAGGTGCTTCTATTCACACTGCCCTCAACAGAACGCCAAGTGTGTGACATAGAGATGTCAAGGCTCGAAGCGAAGATAATGCAAAAATAGCCATCTCGAAGCGTGCGTGCGTCTTACAAGACATCACACCCTCACACACTGGGAGACGCCGGCGAAACTTATGTTATTGCTTGAGAGCACTTGTCTATTTTTCAGTGTGCTCCTATTGACAGGCTTTACTTTTGTATCAATACAAGGCTGACTACTTTCTTTCGCTCTCTAAGAGTGCGAGTTGAAGGTTAAGGGAGTCTGAAACCTCACTTATGGATGTCAAAAGTGCTGTTTTACTCCTCAATACAGCGTAACTGCTGAAACCGAGCCAAGGGCTAAATATGTGTAGAGCAGACAGAAAATTAATAGGCATCCACATTTTTCTCTGTATGTTCTGCAAGATGGGTTCAGGCCCATCAAGGCCATCTGGTCTTAATAGAACATCAATTGATGTGAACAGGAAGAGAGACCAATTTGTTTTCTCACTGGGGGGTTTGAGGCCGGTTTGTAAATCTTACGTCCGCACTCGCGCTCACTCGCTAGTCTTCCTCATTCTTGGCATTGCAAGTTGACGGCTTTACAGTAGACAAGCCTGAGGCTCCCTATAACGCGTGTGTGTGTGTGTTGTGTGTGTGTGTGGTGTGTGTGTGTGTGTGTGTGTGTGTGTGTGTGTGTGTTGTTTAAGTGGACGCAAACGGGAGAGGGCAGATTTCGCACTTCCTTAAGACGTTCTCAGGGCTATTATGAAAGGTTGTGTGCATATGCATGTGTGTCTGTATGCATTCAGGCGTCTGTTGAGGGTTTTGCCATTGTGAAAGGGGTTGAGGGAAGGCATGAATACCCTCAGTCAGCCAGCTGGCAGTCTCGGGTCTTTGTACAGCCCAGCTTTTCATATTGTCTGCTCAGTTTACAAATAAACATGGCTAGGGATGAGGCCTACAACAAACAGATAGCCCCATTCATTGTGCCTGACAAGCTGCGGGGAAAGCCCAGGTCCCGGTTTCCGCAAACCACTCCATTTTAACACACGCTTTCAGCCAAAAACGTGTCCTCTAGCTTTGTTTGTGTACATTAGATAGCATGCACATCATTTTTATCACTCACTCCCATCACCTCTCTATCCGGGATGTTTAAGTTTGGTTTCTTACATAGTGAGGTGCTAAAAATCAGAGACTATGTGATTCTAATGTAAGACTTAACTAGATAAATATTATAATTTTATATATATATTTTTTTTAATTATTTAGAAGTATTGTATTGAATTTAAAAGGATAATTCACACAAATATGAAAAAAAAAAACACACACACACACACATTTGGTGGTAGCCTTTGACTTCCATGGAATTTTTTATTTTTTTTTTGGAAGTCAATGGCTACCGTCAACTGCACTGTAAAACCTGATAAGTTCACAGTACTCAAAATTATTGTAGGCATTGATTACCTCAAAAAAATTAAGTAAAGCAACTTAAAGAATTGTAAATAATTAAGTTAAGCTGATTTTTTTTTTTTAAATTCTAGTTTTGTTTAATGTTTAGTACTTAAAAATATTGTTTACCATACATGATGTTTCTTATTTTTCAGTTATTTTGATGCAGTGGTTGTAGAACCCAGTATATTCAGATAACTCAAAACATTTAAGTAAACAACTCTATTATTATTTTATACTACCCAAATTCAGTAAATACAGTTTTATCAAAATATTGAATAAACTAAAACTTAATCTTTGCGGAGAAGTGTTAGTTAGCAACAGCGCACGCTAATGTAACCATCAAAGAGACTATCACTATTTACTTGCATGAACTGTTAATTAACATGCAGTTTATGTAGTCTTGATGTTGCATAGCCCATTCTTGACCTAACCACAGGCACTACTCTTCACCACGATGGTATTCCCTGTTTGAATCTTGTGCAAAAACACACAAAATAACACTCAATTTCAACATTTATTCTCCCTTACAGAGTGTACTTGAAATCTGCCGGAACCGGGAACACTTCCTATAACACCGGATGTACTCGTTACATCAGAAGAAGAATGGCGTCTACGCTAACTTTTGTCTCTCTGCTTATCCCGAGGTTTACCAATTAACGTGATTGGCTGGATCTGGGCCGTGTCCGGATCGGACGGGGAACCTGTGCCTGTGTGCGGCAGCAATGTGGCCCTGTGGTGTCGGCGGAGACTGTGTTAACTAGCCCATCCTTTGTGAAGACCTTACCGACTCATTAGCCAGTGGCACATTTCCAAACAAACCGTCCCATACCGGCGTGATCAAAAAGATCTTAAACTAGATGGAACTAGATTAAATATTTTGACTGTTGCGATTCCAAATCGGTTTAATGTCCTGTAACTCTGCGGTATCGGACAAGTGTTCACTGTTGGCCAGAGGAGAACTGGTTTCTCCCAAGGTTTTTTTCTCCATTTGTTGGAGTTTTGGTTCCTTGCCACTGTTGCCTTTGGCTTGCTTAAGTTGGGGAGACTTGCGTCGTTGCAAACTGAGCTGAGCCGGACGATTACGTAACCGTTTTCTCCAGTGCTGATATACATAAATTAGACTAAAAACTACTGATCTTTGCAACGGAATGCAAGCGGTTTTGCACCATTTTCTTTGGGAGCTGCTGTGCAGCCAAAAATGATTTGCCAATTATTAATGTAATGTTGCTTTGACACAATTTGCATTGTCAAAAGCACTATATAAGTAAAGGTGACTTGACTAACATTGGCAACGACGTGACATAAACTTAAAAACAAGGGTTTACTCAACAATAAAAGCAACACAAAAATAAAACTAAACTCGTTCAGCAAATGTAATTGTTTTAAGTTGCATCAATGATTTAGAAGACGTTAATTGCATCATACTCAATCTTTATAAGTTGGAACTAATGTTCGGGTTTACAGTGTGTGGGGTTACCAACATTCTTTAAATTATCTTTTTTTTTGTGCTCAACAGAAGGAGAAAACTCACACATGTTTGGAACAACATGAGGGTGAGTAAATGATGACGATTTTTTTTTATTTTACTATTGAATTTTCATATTCGTTTGAACTATTGTACATTGTAACTGTATTTAATTTTTTTGATAAATTATATCAGCATAATAGTTTATGACAAACTAATTTTTTTTTTCATATTAGATATGTCCCTTTGCTTTAAAGTTTCACTCAAAACTCACCCTCATGCTTTTGAAACCCATTTGATTTTCTTTCCAAGTAGTTTATTTAATTATTTATTTATTGTAGCAGAAGGTCTAAGCTACTGTTTTCCATTAAATGAAAGTGAATGGTGACCATGACTGCCAAGCACGATTCTCAAGTGCAAATCACATAATGTTGGAATGTAGAAAACCTTTAAATGGTGATTCTTTGGGTTTTTGGAGCTCAATCCCTTCTGGTCACCTTTCGATTTTAAAGCATATCAAAAGGAGCACCATGTACATTCATCAAAATTTTGACATGCATACACGTACAGCCACTGTGTAAAATCTCTTCCTGTTCTCCAGAAAGATAGGAGATTTTTCAAAGAACATATTGTGCTTCAGTTGGAAACATTTGACCATCTTTACAAAGGAGTCACATGATCAATGGAACAAATTTGCACATTTAATGAGCGACTTAAAAATAGGACAGAATCTTATGTCTTAATACATTTTACATTTATTTATTTAGCAAATGCTTTTAGCAGAAGTGAATTGCTGTTTATTTACAGGTTTAAATTAGATTTTCTTTTTCCTGGCCTCAGACTTCTGGATCGCACTGTACGGTTCAGCTTTTATTGATAGCACATGGCCTGCTACGAGGTATAAGCACAGATAAAACATGACAAAAGACCTTTTGAATCAAATGCTCTCTTTTCACGCACTCTAAGTACAGCCTCTCTCTCTCTCTCTCTTTCACACGTTCCCTCTCGCTCGCTCGCTTTTGCATATTTTTTTTTTTTTTTTTTTTTTAAGGGAAATAATAGCTGGTTGTATGGATCCGCCTCCTGGCCAAGGGAGCTACTTTGTCTTAATTACCTCAGGACGAGTGAGTGGCCCCTGAAGCAATCATCTTTGTTTGTTAAAACAGCCGTTATCTGCTTCGGTAAGGTCCATAAATAAAACATAGCCCATATTACAATGTCATGTTCCTTAGGACTCCAAAACCTGGAAACTGATCACAACAACAAGAACAAAAAATCCCTGAGCGCTGCACATACACACACACACACACACACACACACACACACACAAAGAGAGATGATCTCTGTACGTTGTTATCTGATGTCAGCTTGTCGAGACTGTCAGCGCTGAGTGATCTAGAGCGAGCTGATTGTGAATATCCACAGATGTAAATAACCTTTTTCACTAGTTCAAGGTGGGCCATCTGTCCACTGTCATTTATTTAGTTTATTACTATGAACTGAGGGACAGCACCAGTGTCTGCTGCAGGCAGGAAAAGCAATAAATAATGACCTTTCTGTCTGAATTATAATCACCAAAGTGTTGCCATGGCACAGATCTGTGGCACTTGCTCTTAGCAGCAGGGAGGAAGCATCCAATCATATGTCGGACATACGGATCCTGCCCAGCCCTGGTGTTCAAAATTGTTCCTTATGGAAATAGATTCCAATAAAACACACCTTGCACGTTTAGGTCTGGCACGAGTTGCGGAAAGCATCTTCAGATACAGTTGCATCTTTAAAAAAAAAAAAAAAGCAAAGAAGTAAAGTACTGCATGACATGACAAATTAAACATTATATATATATTACGCTTATATATATATATATATATAGATATGTAGTGTATTGTAAAATCTATGATTTAAAAAGAAATTGAACCTAGGAAAGTTTCTTTAATCATTTTTAAATTATTCATTTTTATAAAAAATGATATTTTAATTATTTTACTTTTTGTTGTGGGAGACCGAGAAATTAAAAATGTATTACCTTATTATCAACTATTATTTTTAATATACAAATATAATTTGTGTGTGTATATATATATATATATATTTTTTTTATAACGTTTGAATATTGAATGTATCTTTTTTTTTTTTTTTTTTCCTGCACATTTCGGAGTAGAATAATTTCTCAGCTTTCATTTCAAATTGTCATAAACCCCTCGATCTTGCAGGGAATAAGAATTATGAAAATTATCTTTGGCTTATCAACTTTTCTTTCATAAAAGGAAAGTGGAACCAGGTATGTGCAGGAAACAAATTTTAGCAAGAAAAATGATGGCTCTGAGATTCAATCCAGTCTTGAAAATCTGCATTCGACAGTAACCTAGAGAAAAACTGGCTGATTTCAATCTCTTGCCTGTGATGTAAACCGAATCACAATCACAGGAAATGAATCCAATCATGGAGGGGTGGTGCAACAATCTAGGTCAGTTTTGGAAATGACTGCTACAGGCAATAAGATTAAGGAACGCGCCGATTCGCTGAAAGACGAATCAGTAAATCAGCTCTGAATGAGTAACACTTTGCCTCTGTTCTGTGTCTTGTGTGCAGCTAATGTTTATTTTTCCTGCTTATTTTTTTATGATGAGAGCATAAGAATGAGGCATTATGTATCTTTGTATCAACAGTACAGTGGATGAATTAGAAAAATATATATATTTTCTCCGTCTCCCGTTTGCTAACACCCCCCTCCCTCCCATACACACACACACACACTCACTCACTCACACACCTTCCTTCCCATTTCTACAGCTTAACTTCATTGTCTCAAACCCTTTCTTTCATCTTAAGACAAAGATTTATGTAAATCTTTGGGCCCGGCGTTAATGCGAGCCGCAGTGTGAGAAATAGCATCCCTAAATCGCAGTATTGTTGTTGAAAATGACAAGGCAGCCCCATAATCCCACAATGCGATCATCCAAATGTGTCATAATGCTCTGTGTAGGCAGGCAAATCTGAATATCAAAAAGACACCACGCACCTCGCCAGAGCCTTCAGTTCTTTAGAACCGCTTTTTTAAGAACTCACCCCGTTGTCACTTAAGGAAAGGCAAAAAGTATAGAAAAAAACAGAAATGTGACATTTGAGTGACTGGTTTGGTGTGCTGTTAAAGGAATTTTCTTTCTTTGTCTCAGTGTCTCGGTCCTTTTTTTTTTTTCTTTGTATAGTTTTTTTCAAGAGTGACCTTCTCAATCCACATCTAGACGCAGCGTTTTTCTTTTGACTTTGATTTAAAAAGTTTGATAACTGAGAATCACTGATATTTATTGAAGTTTGTTTGTCCTATGGTGCTATCAGTGTTTCTAGATAACATTGTTTCAGTCATTTATGTTTCGACAGTTATAAAAGTGGAAAAAGTTAGATCAGGATATGTCATAAGCCAGACTTTCTGAAACCCATGTGCTAATCGCTGCATCAAAGCATGTTTTCTCATGCAGAACAGATACATTTGTTTAAATGAGTTATTTCTTTTTACTATTTACATTTGACTAATTCCTACACTATAAAACAATGTACTTCAAATAACGTAAAATTTTTCATTTCAATGAACTCAAAATTTAATAAGGCAACTTAACTTACTTTAAGTTAAACCAACAATACTTTTTTTTTACCGTGTAGAAAAGATTTTCATTTTACAATAAAATATTCAAAACTGATTTTCTTTTTACAGTTAAATATTATATCTTCATGTGCTGTTTTCTTGCCAAGTGCCGATGTTTATGCATCTGCTGCAATTCCGTACGACTCTGACTCGAAATGCTACATTTGTTAAGCCTCAAATTGATTTAAACATATTTGATTAGTTTCCTTGTCATTTGTCATGCCGATCTGTCTGTCAGAGCGAGAGAAGAGGAGGAGAGAGCGACTGCTGTTGGAAACAGCCATGAAACAGCCATGCCAATCAATTGGACAAGGACAAGTTGGTTGAATAATAATATTAATAATTACAACACAAGTCTAGGGAATCCCTGATTTGCCATGACTCCCTCATTGAGCTATCTTCCACAGAGACTCCTTCGTTCCAATAATTAAGAGCACCATTCCACTTTTCTTTTTCGTTTTCTGCGATTCCCCCTGGATCAGGTACAAGTCCAAAAAAAAAAAAAAAGAGCAAGAGAGAGAAAGAAAAAAAGATTCCACACCTCACTCTGAGCTCTATTTAGGAGTTTGAATTTGCCCCCTCCCCATCCGACAGTAAAATCTCAGGCCGTCACTTGAAGCCTGGTGGGGGATTTTGTGGGAAAGAATAGCCATGTTGATCTTGAAGTCTTAAGTCTCAGCGTACCTGTCAACACTCCGGCTCAGCAGAGAAGACTGTGGCTTAAGTCACTTGAAGTTGCCTTTTAATGAGAGGGGAGGTCTGCGCACGCTGTCAGACTGAGCCGAAATAATTCCATACCTTCTGAATAACCCAACCGTGTCTTTTAATCCTGCTGCTGTTTATGTAATGGAAATAAGCAGGAACAGGTTAATGAGAGGGTGAGCTCTGGCCTACACACACACACACACACACACACACACACATGACTGGATCTGGTATGAAAGTGATATGTATGTATGACAGACTGCTTCTCTTCCCTTAAACATATTCTAATCAAGATGATTATAATAGAACTTTTGGAATATATTCAATTTTCATTCAAACAGATGATGGCACTTCCTTTTCCTCAGTTAGACTCTTATGTCTAATTCAAAACTTTTGTTTAGAAATTCAAAATACTACATATATATATATATATATATATATATATATATATATATATATATATATATATATATATATATATATATATATATATATATATGGTCATATAATTAGAATATCATCAAAAAGTTTCACTATTTCCATTCAGTGAAACTTGTATATTATATTCATTCATTACACACAGACTGATATATTTCAATTGTTTATTTCTTTTCATTTTGATGATGATAACTGACAACTGAGGAAAATCCCAAATTCAGTATCTCAGAAAATTAGAATATTGTGAAAAGGTTCAATATTGAAGACACCTGGTGCCACACTCTAATCAGCTAATGAACTCAAAACACCTGCAAAGGCCTTTAAATGGTCTTTCAGTCTAGTTCTGTTGGCTACACAATCATGGGGAAGACTGCTGACTTGACAGTTGTCCAAAAGATGACCACTGACACCTTGTACAAGGAGGGCAAGACACAAAAGGTCATTGCAAAAGAGGCTGGCTGTTCACAGAGCTCTGTGTCCAAGAACATTAATAGAGAGGAGAAGAGAAGGAAAAGATGTGGTAGAAAAAAAAGTGTATAAGCAATAGGGATAACTGTATCCGGAGAGGATTGTGAAACAAAACCCATTCAAAAATGTGGGGGAGATTCACAAAGAGTGGACTGCAGCTGGAGTCAGTGCTTCAAGAGCCACTACACACAAACGTATGCAAGACATGGCTTTCAGCTGTTGCATTCCTTGTGTCAAACCACTCTTGAACAACAGACAGCATCAGAAGCGTCTTGCCTGGGCTAAAGACAAAAAGGACTGGACTGCTGCTGAGTGGTCCAAAGTTATGTTCTCTGATGAAAGTAAATTTTACATTTCCTTTGGAAATCAGGGTTCAGTGTAAAGTTTCCACAGTCAGTGATGGTTTGGGGTGCCATGTCATCTGCTGGTGTTGGTCCACTGTGTTTTCTGAGGTCCAAGGTCAACGTAGCCGTATACTAGGAAGAGCACTTCATGCTTCCTGCTGCTGACCAACTTTATGGAGATGCAGCTTTCATTTTCCAACAGGACTTGGCACCTGCACACAGTGCCAAAATAACCAGTTCCTGGTTTAGGGACAATAGTATCCCTGTTCCTAATTGGCCACCTGACCTTAACCCCACAGAAAATGTATATGCCAGACCCAACAATGCAGAAGAGCTGAAGGCCACTATCAGAGCAACCTGGGCTCTCATAACACCCGAGCAGCGCCACAGACTGATGGACTCCATGCCACGCCGCATTGCTGCAGTAATTCAGGCAAAAGGAGCCCCAACGAAGTATTGAGTGCTGGACATGCTCATAATTTTCAGTTGGCCAAGATTTCTAAAAATCCTTTCTTTGTGTTGATCTTAAGTAATATTCTAATTTTCTGAGACACTGAATTTGGGATTTTCCTTAGTTG
The DNA here is from genome assembly GCA_037194245.1 of Opsariichthys bidens. Classification (NCBI taxonomy): domain Eukaryota; kingdom Metazoa; phylum Chordata; class Actinopteri; order Cypriniformes; family Xenocyprididae; genus Opsariichthys; species Opsariichthys bidens. Next base: position 23,269,259 of record CM074286.1, on the reverse strand, counting down.
TCAGTTATAATCATCAAAATGAAAAGAAATAAACATTTGAAATATATCAGTCTGTGTGTAATGAATGAATATAATATACAAGTTTCACTTTTTGAATGGAATTAGTGAAACTTTTTGATGATATTCTAATTATATGACCAGGACCTGTATATGTGTGTATGTATGTATGTATATATATATATAATATGAAATCAGATTGATCCCCTTGACATACTCCTCTCCTGTAAATTTCCAAAAGTGTATAATATATACAGGAAATTTACGGGAGTATGTAAAGGGAATCAATCTGATTTCTTCACATACTTCCTCACTTCCCCTTCCATCTCTCAATTTGTCTGTATTTTTTTTTCTTCCCTGCTTTTTCCTCCCTCACTCCATCTCTTCTTTTCTTTCAGTGGGAATAATCCCCCCTACAGGAGACTTCAAAGAGCAGGCCAGGCAGGGACAGGCTTAATTACCCGCCTGCCTTAAAACTGATGCCAAATCAAAACTTGCTCTGGTCCATCTCTGTCCTGCCTTGGCAGGGCTAATTGTGGCCTTGGATTCTATTTTCGAGAGTTTAGAAAAAGTCACAATTAAATCAAAACAAGACGTATGTGGGCAGCACATCACACATCGTCATGTAGGCTGCTTTATATGGTTCTGGAGGTCTTGCCTGATTTATGTGAATTTTTGAGGCATTCCAGGGTGTGATATATGTTAGACTTTAATCTTACAGTAGTATTTGCAGAAAGCTAAATAACACCTCAGTACTAACTCAACGGTCCGTGCATGCTGTACTATCGCAAGTGTTTTATTTGGCCAGTCCAGAAAGTGCTTCTATACTTTTTCCATGTTTTTAATCTTACACCGGCATAATCCAACCCTCGTTTTTTAAGCGAGTGAAGTTTTAAACCCCTCCAGGATGTGCCGGGAGGTTTCGATGGCTGGCCGAGGGAGAGCATTACGTCGGGGTATTTAACACCGCAGAGAGTTGGATACGAGGGGGCTTAATGATGCCGTAGCAGTCAGGATGAGCGCTAATTCACCGCCCAGGGCCCGCGACGGATGGGGCACCTGCAGAGCCAGCCATCAGTCAGCTTACCCACCCTCGACAGGTCCCGGGAGGGGCTCCGTCTCCCTCCGACTCACGAAGCTCCGCCACTCTCCACAAAATGGCCTCGTAATGACAGACGAGCGCGTGAGGTAATCATCATCTTTGTTTTTTCTTCTCAATCTGACTAAATATATCTCGCTTGTTAGCCTCTGAAAATCGTTTGGAACTAAAACATAAGAATTTCAAGCACAAATATGTTTATGTGCTCTAAAAAGTCTTGCGTTCTTTTCAGGATCCCCGCACGATAAGTACATGCCTGGAAGCCCGTTATGCTGAGATTGCAGTAGTGTCTCGCTTTATCCGTTTATATGACATAAGAAGCTAAAATCAGTGATGTAGCTGGATATATTGTGACATCACAAACCCACTGGGGTTTTCATTACAGTTGCATAAAAAAGGTTCACAATTTTACCTCAATAACAAATGGTGAATCATGAAGTGTGAAATAAAGAGTAAACAGTGGTAAAAAATCTTGTTTTTTTTTTATTCAAGACCTGCATACCAAAGTTGCCTCAGTCCAAACAAGGGGCATCAGCTTCTAATGCTTGGAAGAAATACGGGAGGAAAAAAAAGAAAGAAAAAAAAGACTAAAATATACACAGAAGGGCAGCTTTCAAAAACAACTAGTATAACACAAGTGAACATAATTGTCAGTTTGAGATGAATGTACTGTATAAATGAGTGGACAAACAGTCATACAGAGCTCTCTGACCTCCACAAAGTGCCACATCTTTTTTTTTTTAAGACGCAGATCCTAGAGGTGGATACATTGTGGGAAAGGGTTCGAAAGTATACATGGTGGGTCAGGCTGATTGATTCGTGTCTGTATGAGTGTGGTCAGTTTTAGTAGCTCTTGATGACTTTAATTGTAGCCTTTGGTTGGAGGCAAAAAGCTTTGATGTGAACTGCACACAATTGAAGAGAAGATCATATACAGCAGGGATTGGCTCTGCTATCCTGTTACCTACACATTTGAAAGTCCCCTGTGTCGATTATTTTAGACATATTATGAGCCTGTTTCCTGTGGGTGTGGGTGTGTGTGTGTGTGTGTGTGTACGTGTGTGTGCAGAGGGAGGGAGACTGAGAGAGAGAGAGAGAGAGAGAGAAAGACCTTCCAAACTTTCCAGACCTTTTTCTTTACTTCCTGATCAGAAAATGACACAATAATGATTTGAACAAGTAAAACATTTCGTATTTGTGCTCTATTCTTCTCATGCTAAAAGACCTGAACTTTAAAGGCCCCAAAATTCAGGTATTACGCCCCAAATCGGAGGACAGAAGGGGCTTTGTTTAAATAAAGACAGACTGCTGCCAGTGCTAGCCAGAACACACAAATAAAAAAAAAATTTAAAAAAAATTTAAAATTCAAGAAAGGGGGAGGGGAGATCAAGAAAGAGAGAGGAAACTAAACAAAGTCTGGGCAAGCATATAAAATTATTTACAACCAAGATAAGAGTGAACAAAACATTTACTGTTGTATATGTAGCTACAGTAAAAGGTCAGACAACCTCTTAAACTCATCTGTACATTTTTAATTTCAATTTTCACAATTGTATCCTGCCAAATGTGTGTACATATACAGTATATATATATATATATATACACACACACACACATAAACACATCATAGTGCCTACACATGTATTTCATTCCAGCCATTAAGAAAATTCATTACTGAAGAAGAAACCAGAAAGATACACATGACAGGAACCTCAGTATCTTTCCATACGTAAATGTCGCTGGCCCCATTGCAGTTCTCTTTCAATCAATTTAATCTTTATTTTCTTACACTCAAGGCAGAAAAGTTACTAAAACTCAAGACTTTTACAGGTACAGTGACAAAACATTTTAAAGACCCACAATTTAAATTGGACTGTAAAATGAATCTTTAAAAAAAAAAAAAAAAAAAAAAAAAAAAAAAAAATGAAAAAGACGGAAAGAAATGACAGTTGAAGTTTTTTTTTCTTTTCTTTCCTTTTTTTTTTTTTTTTTTTTTTTTTTTTTTTTTTTTGTAAATTGCCCAGGCATTCTCCAATATTACAAATACTGGTATACTTTTACAGTAAACAAGAGAAATGTCATATATATTTTTTATATATATATATTTTTATATATATATATATACTTAAAATCCCATCACCAAAAACCAATATACACACGCCACTATGGCATTCAGAGAAACTTTATAAGCAAACTTGGCGAAAAAAAAAAGGGGGAAATGAAAGTTTGTTTAAAACACACATACACAGAAATATCATTTTACCCTTGTACTTGTTTCAATACTGTAAACGTATTTTAAGACAGAGTGCACTAAACGTTTTACTTTTTTCTTTTTTTTTTCTTTTTTCTATTTTTTTTTTTTTTTTTTTTTTTTTTAAAGTTTCTGTAGTTCCTGATTTTTGTCCAGTCTCTTCTTTGACTATTCGTAGCAAAAGAATCATCCATTATTTTCAAGGGACGCAGTCCTGTCCTGAAGTGAAAAATTTTACATATATATATATATATTATATATATATATATATTTGTCTATTGTGTGTGTGTTTTTGTGCAGTTATATGTACATATCCATACATATATACACACATAGACACACATTAGTATTGTGCTGGCTACTTCTCATTTTAGTTCAACTTCTTTAAATGACCTACGTATCTGTTTTTATCATTATTCTTTTAGAAGCAGATTAAAACCACATGAACTTCTTTTTTTTTTTTTTTTCAATTCTTTGCATCACAAAAGTGTAGCATTTGTCTTATAAGACAATAAATAGGAAGATCAGTATTCAAGGCACACTCATGTCAAATTGAATGGCAGTACAAAAACTGTCCAAATAAATTAATTTCATTTTTATAGTGCCAGCATTGTGAAAGCCAAGCCTATCAACACTGGCACTTCAATCTCAGATGCTCCCTCTAGCAAGGCCTAATAAATCCGTTTTTTTTTTAACATAATTTCTTGCTCAGAAGCCGTTTTCGCCATTGTTTTCAAATATGTAAATCAAAATAATAAAGTGCGGGTCAACTGCGAAGAGCTGTGTATGTTTACTTTTCTTTCTCTCTCTCTTTCTATTTCATTAGTTTGCTTTGCTCTTTTTAAACCACAATATTCCCTCGCTTCAATCGTTTGCGCTGGTTAGGGCATCTTGTCGAAAGAAGGCTGTTTAACTGGCAATAAATCAGTTGGATAGAAGAAAAGAAAAGGGAAAATTCAGCTGTGCATTCTCAAGCGTGTTGCTACTTCTGAGAATGCGTTCAACTACACATCACAGGAAGTCCTGAATGAGAGGAAAGAAAGAAAAAAATTGTCTTACTGTTTTAGCACACGCTCAACAGGTCATGACATACACTCTTTACTGTGCAATTGACTAATCTGCATACCTGCTGATGGCTTTGACACGGGATATGACCAGATTAACCAGATAAGTCAATATCATATACGTTTTTTTTTTCTTTCGTTTTTTTTTTTTTTTTTTAACTATAATCAGATTTACTTACTGTGCAGTATAAATTTGTTTCTCAAAATGATTGATAAATATATATATATGTACAAAAATGCATAGGGCTGTTTCAAGTGATTTAAGAAACATTGTAATAGAATGGCAACATTGCTGAACGTATAATTGAATTAATTCTAATCTAATCTGGTTAAAGTGGTGACTCCCTCTAGAACTGCAGCCCCTAATACCCAAAAATGAAACAACAGAACTGAACACAAAAATAACAATGTTTAGATTTAAATGTCAGTCAATGGAAACAGAACAGTGGTGCTGCCTTGCATTTGACTAATGTGCTTTTAGGTTTACTAACCCGAATTGGACCGTAAAGACCCTTCTCTCTCTTTCTCTTCCTGCGTATGTGTGTGTGTGTGTGTGTGTGTAAGTCACCCTCCTAGTGTACGAAAACTGCTTCATCCTCTGGCCTATATGTCTGTCCCTTTAACTTAACAACAATGTAGTATGACAAGCCACTTTTATGTGAAAGATGGAGTTGATTCATGACATTTTGGGGTGATCGGCAGTGTAATATGAAGCGTGGAGACGTAACGAGATGAGACGAGGGTTGTGAATGAGCTGAACCAGAGAACTGGACTGCTTTATCAGAGAAGACGGCTGAGATCAGATGGCAGACTTGGCAGAAGTAGCTATGCAGCTCACCCTGAGTTGTTTTAAAGCCGTCTTCCTTTTACTACTATTGTGCTGTTCAGCAAAATCAAACGGGTTTGATTAAGTGCAGTGTCTATGGAAAGGGTGCTGGCAATTAAAATTCACTATTGAGACCTATAACACAATCCATCCTATGACTAGCGTTGTCTGGGTCGGTACTAGGTACCGATAAGCAGCTGCCTTTGCTTTTGTCTGGTTTTACAGTCCCCTCTTCTTGATTTTGAGTAGACGGAGGTTTTCAGCCACACAGTCCTCTTTAGATTTACTGTTAAAACTGATGTTCAGTGCTACATTCCCAATTAGATTGACATGCTTAAAATCAGTTCATGCTACAAGGTCTAAGGATTGTTGTCCGCTCATTTAGTATGAATAACAAACAAAAAGGAAAACAAAAAAGAAAGACAGCTTTCTCAATTCAGCTTTTGAAATTTAAAGATTGAATGCGGCTTCTCTTCAAGAAATTACACATGTAGCTTAAATAATCTACATCGTAAGCAGCGGCCTATGGATTTCTCAAACGATACTCTGTTTTGCAAAAAAACAAACAAAAATCTCAGGATGTCTGTTGAGTTCAAAAATAAATCATAAGATAATGGAATTAAAAAATGATCAAATAAAAATGAACCTGCACATGCCAAAACATTTTTAAAAATCCAATAAATACAGAAATTATTGCACAGTTAAAGGCTCCATTTAAAATATTGTCTAATGTATCCATTCATAGATATGCGGTTTATACCGGCACCAAATTAAATTTCCCTCTTTTTTTTGCATTTTCCTCTTCTTTAATGTCTTTATCGTTCTCAGATGGCAGTTTATCAGAACAAACTAACTCAAACCATTAGCTTGAAAACAAACAAAGCAAACAAAAGCAAAAAAACAAACAAAAAAAACAAAAACAAACAAACAAAAAAAAAACAGAGTATCCAGCTACCCCTTTTATAATCAAGGAATTGTGAGGCAAAATAGGAAATCTGGCTTAGCTTCTCTCTGCTTGTTCAATTTTGACCTCATTTGTCATCAAATGTTCCCCATGCCACTTTTTCATGTGTTTCTCGAGCGTGCTGTAGACGCTGAAGGGCATTTGGCAAATGTCACAGCGGTACACTTCCTTACCGAGCTGGCCGTGTGTCTTCATGTGGCGGGTGAGCTTGCTGCTCTGGGCACAGGCGTAGTTGCAAAGCTCACACTTGTAGGGCCTCTCGCCTGTGTGGCTGCGTCTGTGCACTGTCAGATTGCTACAGTTCTTGAACACCTTCCCACAGAACTCACAGGTGTCACTCCTCCGGCTCTCTTTCGAGCTGGGCCGGCCTGGTCCCGGCCCCCCACCCAAGTGCGGGGTGCTGCCTCCGCTAGCGGTACCACTGCGGCCGGAGAGGCCCCCGTCCAGCAGGTCCCCTGGCGGCGTGGAGAATCGCAAGCTGCCGTTCTCGGAGGAGTGCTCCGAGGAGGTGGCGAATGGAGATTGTCTGGAATCGGTGAAGCCAAGAAAGGGATCTTTGATGAAGTGCCGGGATGCTGCATAGCCCACCAGCCACTGGGAGTAGACATTTTCAGACGGGATTAGGGGGGCTGGGGGTATGTCCAAATCCTTTTCGATTTTGATCCTCTTGTTAGAGGAGTTGGAAAGGCTAGGACTGGTGATGGGAGTGGGCTTGCGGGGAAACAGGCCTGAGAAAGAGTCGCCTGAGCCACAGTTCCTTCCATTCACAGTTGCTCGTTCCACTTGGTCCATTTCCCCCACTACTGAATCATCGTCACCCACATCCCTCTGCCCTTCGGAGACCCTTTTGGAGAACGAAAGCCTTTTCCGATTGTCAACTATTAAGTTATTGTACTGCTGGATGGAGCTAAGCCCTACGTTTTCCACCATCTTCCCCAAGGAGAGGTTCTTCTCATCCGAGGGTGGCTTTGTGCCATTTTCCCTATTCCGACTGAACTCGGAGTCCATGCTGAAGTTTGACTCAGGCCTGCTCTCATTTTCCAACTCCTCCTCTTCTTCCTCTTCCTCCTCCTCTTCGTTGTCAGGGCCCATGCCCTCACCTCTGAAGTCGCCATCCCTGTTCTTCATGCCCTCCCCGGTGACGTCACTTGTGCCTGGCTCGGGTGAGCTGGTGGTGGACAGGCCATCATCAGAGCGGCCCGTCATGGAGCCAGACTTGTGCATGTGGGTCTTCATGTGGCGTTTCAGTTTGCTAGCCTGAGAACAGGCATGGTCACACAATTGGCACTTGTAGGGTTTCTCGCCCGTGTGGCTTCGCCGATGAACAACCAGATTACTCTGAAACTTGAAGGTCTTGCCGCAGAACTCGCAGGATTTCGTCTTGCCCTGTGTCTGTGGCGGGGTGGTGCTGTTAGGAGGCATGGGAGGCAGCGGAGGGGTGCTCAGAAAGGGCGACTTCGGACTGGGCTGGAAGGGGTTGGGATTAAGGAGGCGATGCATAGGGTTGGCACGGCTCGGTGACAGCGGTGGAGTGGAGTTGTTTCCAGCAAGCTCTCTAAGTCGGCGGGAGAAATCCATGGACTGGGACTCCATGGCCATGGGTGTCATGCGCATCACTCTCTCAAAGGCACTGGGATGCTGGGAGATTAAACCCATTTCCTCTGCGCTAAGGCGTTCCAGGCGATGGGGATCTAAGTGATGGCGTGGAGGGGGGCTGACAAAGGGAGGCGTATTGGGCAGGCGGTTTTCCACAAAGCCTGGTGGGGGCTCTCGGAGTAGGGGCCCAGTCATCCGTAGGAGGTGGAAGGGGTTGTTGTCCCCCAAAAAGTTGGTTAATGGAGACTGTGGTATGGATTCAGCACCAATAGGGGGAGGAATAGTGATCCGTGGGGTCAGGGAGGTATTTGAGGGATTGGTCTCCAAGTAGATGCGGATCCCATGCGTGTTCTGAGCATGCTGCAGAAGGAACCAGGCGTTGGTAAAGGGCTGTTTGCACGTCGTGCATATGTAACTCGAAGGTTCGTCTCTACCTGCAACCAAACAGAAAACAACAAAGATCTTTATTTATGTCTCAGTTTAAAACCTCTGCAGGTCAATTCCACAACACTTGTGTCATAGCGGTAGATCTTTAGTCCTGTTAAATAACCCACTAAAAGCAAACCTGAATTGATGAAACGTAAGGCATGGGGTCAAGAGTCATTACATGTTATAAAGAACAAACTTTGAGCTATCTAACACCTCTCTAAATTTGCCTTCCACTTTGGGCAATGGCCATTGTCGTGCGCCAATCATGCTGTCACACGAACAGGGCGACTCATTCTTAACAGAGCTTTGACAAGTGCATTTCCATACTGTTCCATGAAGGGCTGGTGCTTTGGGAACATTACATTCCCTATTTCAGCTTGTCTTTAATCTTTGCTTTTACAAATGGCTGACTCATTTTAGAAGCATAATGCAAGGCAAGAACACTCTAAACTGGGAAACCCTCCAAGCACCAAGACTGTCCTAGGATGCCGGAGTAATCTGCCACCAAATTGGAAAAGTACAATTTAAACTGTGATTTAGGGCACTCTCATCACTATAAAACAAATAAACTTAAGTTGTCTCCTCAAAGAAAAAACAAAAAGAGAGAGGAGTGTCTGGGTTGGGGGAGGGGGAAGCGCACATCAAGATAAATGGTTTCAAATAAAGAGTGAAAACACTGCCTGTGATTTAAGAGGCTGTGGGGGAAAAAAAGTGCACCAGTGTGAGCGTTAAAGTCTGTGGCATTTAAAACAGCTCAAGGGTATTATTTACTGTTCCATTAAGAATTTCTCGAGATTGTTTTTCTTACTTCCTCTCACGTTTTTATCTTATTCTATAGTTACACTTCCTGGAAAGTCCCCTCCCGCTTAATGACATCACAGTGAATCACTGCTTCTCTGAAAGCAAATTTGATTTCAAAGAAGAAAAAAAAGGCTCACCAGTCAATTAATTGCACAATTTCTCTGATAACAATTTTATTCTGCATTCCACAGTTGTAATCATATAATTAAATACCAGCAAGTTAATGTGTGAAGTTTGCTTACACTCTGGGTTCAGGTAAAGTGTGAACAGTATCAGTTCTCGGATCAGAGGATGTGTTAAAAAGTGGCTCCTGTGCTTGGTGCGGCTCTGGAGCTTTAACTATACATGACTAATTGATGCTACAACTTCACTGTTACATCGATTCTGCCATGCAAAGGGGACTCATTACCATGGCAGCACAAACAAGCCAAGTGTACAGAGTATACAGTGAAAAAGGATGCTAAGCCATCTCTGCTGTACTCCTGGGGCATTGGTGTAAAAAAAAAAAAAAAAAAAAAAAAAAAAAAGGATCTACAAAGTCGAAATGGTAATTGTGCACTAGGAAATGAGTATCATTTATTTATTAAATGAAAGCTTGCTGTTCTGACCTAATGCAGCAATTTAGGATACGCAGGAAAACATATGCTGCTGTAATTGTTCGGTATTTGATTTCTGGCTGTGCTTTGTGTACCTTTATGAGTGTTTTCATGTATATGTATGTGTGCGAGAGTAAGCGACTGCAGAGAGAACAATGGGGCGGCAGTCACACACAGGGCTCGGAGAAGCTGGGACTAGGAAGCCCTCATGGGTGTCTATTTCAATCATGGCCATTGTGAAGGATCAAAAAGAGCAGAGAGAATGAATGGTTAGTATCTGTTCTAGCATTCCTTTACATGCTGCCGAAAAGTAATGCTAAACAGGGGAGTGTGTTTTCATCTGAAAGAAACAGAAACAAGGGATTATATACAGCAATAGCCTCAAGCTTCATCTTATTGGTATACTGAAATGCAATATTTCATCAAGGAATTTGAATAGTAAGTACACAAAAATGTAAATTAGTAAAAAAAAAAAAAAAAAAAAAAAAAATGAGTAGTGCTGTGCCCATTTTAAAAATTTCAAAACTGCCACATTAAAAAAAAAAAACACTCGTAAACCCTGAAATGCGATGTTTTCTTCTAGCATCCTTCTGCACTTAAAGAAATACCGTCATCATTAGTTTAACCTTCATGTTCTCTTTGCTCTTTAATAATTAAAAAAAAACATATTCAGCATTTAAATATTATATTGACTTTCCTAATCTCATTAAATCTCAAATTTTATTATAAAGAAGGTAATAATATTTTTTAAACATCTTCCATGATAGTCTCTTATACCACATGTATAAAACATGTTTAAATGAAATAAATTTTCACATTCTAACATCAGTTTCAGATATGTAATATACAATTATATACAAATAAATACAAATACAATTTTGGTGAAATGAAACAAATTTACTATATCATTCACAGCTCTGAAAAAAAATGCATATTTACTTTTTGATACAACAGATAAGTTAAATCTGCAATAATACTTGCCTACTGGGTTCAATTTTAGTGGAAAATAATAATTTACAATAATAATAATAATATAAAGGGGGGAAAAGCAACATTTCAAAACTATTAAGTTTAATTATCTTATTAAGGTTCATCCGATAACCATTTGAGACCTCAAACATAAATAATGAACAGTCAATCTTATGAGGCTTAAAACAAAACGCCTCTGTCAGATTATGTGCGTTAGCTCGGCTGATATGTATGACGCGAGGAAAAAAATGTTCTTTGTCAAAAACCTTTAACAAGCACTTAAACGCATTCCCCACTGGATGTTATTATGTGGCTGATGTGCATTCATAAGAACATCTGTTTACCTCTACCCTTGTCCTGTAAAGCCTTTGACTTAATTACAGTGGACAGTGTAAGCTCCAGTACAATGGCCATCTTCCCCCAACCTCTCAACACACACACACACAATCCTCCAACCTCTTGTTGTTTATGGCAGATGCTTTCAAAGACTAATGCTCCATGTAAAGGAGGCCTAGAAAACAAGTAGCGTCTGTGTTTACCAGGCACTGTCCTTTTCCTCTGTATGTGTGTGTGAGAGAGAGAGAGAGAGAGAGAGAGAGAGCGCTTTTCTCTATGCTAACAACCGGGGCGTAAAACCTAGTCTACTGTACTAGCTGATCCTTTCGCAGACAAACAGAAGTCATCAGGGGGCCGAATGTTCATTTCTGCCCCACAATTAAGACGAATCAATGGCCGCTGCCTGAAATGGTATTTGTGGCCGTGCTGAAGGGACTCGGGCGTGAGTTTATTGAGAAGTGTTCAGCGCCTGCACTCCCGAGGGGATTGGAGTCCGACGCAGATGGCAAATAAAGTATGCAGCCCGAGGCGAGAGCACATTATGCTAATTCTAATGTCAGCTGTACTTTAATATACAGCTCTATTTAATCACCCTATTATTTCACATTTCCATATGAAAAAAGGAAGAGAGAGGCAGAGAGGGGGAGAGAAAACCTGCAGCACTTCTCTTGCTACTAACCCTATGAGTGTGCTCAGGTTTAGGTGGATGTATCGCCGGATTTGGTGTCAGGATGGGGCGATGTAGCTATTTACTATCGGGATTTTGTTTCAAAATACATTTGCACACATTTATACCTAAAATCAACCATAATGAATCATATACACTACACAGTCACAAAACACACATTTATACAGGTGATATTTTATAAAAACGATACGTAAATAATGAATGTATCTAATACTAGCTAATGCAATATGTAACCGTAATGTGTCATCTTTATACAATATGCATGCACATAAAAACACTCATGAATGCATAAAATCGTACAGAAATATTAATATATAACACTTAGCAACCATAATGTGCTTTCCAATGACACTCGAAAATGATGTGATTTGATTGGATTTTAAGTCAGGCTATGGCATTCATTTCAAATGTATTATTTTTAATATGGTCTCAATTAAATCAAGAGAAAAAGTATCATATATATATATATATATATATTAAAATGTAGTAAAAAAAATTCTACTGAAGAGCATGCACTAATGAATCTAAGATCATACTAATCATAGAAAAAAAAACTTTAAGCAAAAAAAACAAAACAAAACAAAACAATCTGGATGTCTTAATTATTTACATGCACTCATATGTACACATTTACATTTACAAATACAGAAAAAAGCACCACCACGATTACACTAAGACATTTTTTTTTTTTTTGCATTGTTGCAATGAATTTTGACGTCTCAGATTTCTCTGATTTCGAAATTAAAGGGCCGAATAGCAGCCTGCCCATTCTCCTGATAAGTTTGGAGTGATTAGTTTCTCATGCTGAGCACTGGCTGATTCTATTTTCAATTAGATATTCCCAACGAGGCCCAGCTGCCGGGCGGGAGAGGAGAACGAGGACAGTATTGTGTGAAAGTGTGTGTCATCTGCAGTATCAGTCGTGCATGCAGACCCCAATTCAATTAAAGAGAAATTATCACTAATAACAATCGTGGCTCTCCGCACACATTGACTTAAACGGCATGCAAATGCCGGGCTTTAAGACACATTAACCAAAAAATAAAAAGATGACAGTTAATAGGTTTCAGCGTTGCACTGAGAGGTACAATGAGCCACTTTAGCTTTCATCCTGGAAATGGGAAAGAAGAAAAAAAAAAACAACAAGATGAATAAAAATGATTGTGCATGCATTTTCTCTGCAATTCTTCCGTTTTATTTTACAGTTCACAGTCAGTGTCAAATTTACCATGACGATTATTTTGTGGTAGTCGTTTAAAAGCAACAAGGCCAGCGTTTGATTGTGAATTACACCTGAAGACGTGCTTGGTGAACGGATTGTCTTTTATTGTTCGCAACGTTAACGAGATTTAAAATAAACTCGGAATCATTATCATTTAATATCGGATAAAGAAAAAAAGATGTTTGCTTCATTTGCCATATATTGTCACATAGTTTGTTATTTGCTTTGAAAGCGCAGGGTGAATGTATGTATGTGTGTGCGTGAGTTAGAGAGCGAGACACAACCAGATTGTCTTGCGAGGACAAAGGAGCAAAAATCTCCAGGAATTTGAGATTTTTGACACAATAAAGGCGGGTTATAAATTGACAGGGAAGGGGGGAGAAAAGGGATATAGCATCTTTTAATGAGGTGCTCATTTGCTGACAGTGGTTTTCACTATAGGGACTTCATTTAGGCTGTCATTAAGTTATTATCTAGCGTAAAGAATTTTGCCGTCCTGTAAGTAGCGTGTTGGGTCTGGAAGCTTTTCTCTCTCTATTAGTGGAAGCGTGCCGCGCTGGCCTGGACCGCTGCCTGTGTTTTGTTTGGCTGTGGTTCACACACAGCTTTGGCAGGGGGCTTCTTGGATGGCTTACAGAGGAAAGAGGGAAAAGCGCGCGCAAGAAAGAAAGGGAGAGCGAGAAACTAGCTCACTCGTGCACGGTAGCTTTTCTGGGCCCACGAGGGAGTCCGGTGTCCCATTTTCGGCATTTACAGTTACGCCATCCAAATTTCCAACAGAAACTACTGTCATAGTACAGTAAAGACAGATCCAGAGAGAGTCACGCCGCTGACCGAGACGCCTTTGAGACATAAGTGCTTCATCATGGCGGTCTGGAAACATTTTTTAGCTTGAAACAAAAATAAAATGAAGCTGCTGAAAAGTGAAAAATTACTGTAATTATTAAGAAGAACAGGTTATGGGTACTTGCGTAGAAAATGCATTTAAGAGCACCATGATACGCTAAATTTGGCAGCTTGGAATTATGGGTCATTTTTGTAGGAGTTTTACATTTTAAAAAACACCTCCCAGACTAAACAGACCTGCTCCTTCATATTCCATACATTTCATTAAAAAAAAAAAAAAACAACAACTTCAGTACACCAGATGCATGAAATTCTGTGGATGCTCCAAAGCGAGGCACCCAGGTCTTATCACGGTTGTTTAGGCGAGGAGGCCCTGCCTTATGCAAACGTCTTCTGAGACCTCTCAAATAAGCTCCACCTTCATGTTCTCCTAGACTTTTTTTTTTTTTTTTTTTCTTAATATTGATTAAGTGTAGTCTGGTCCTTAATGATAATTTAGAGGGACTAAACTCCACAGGCCCCGGGATGACTATTCCGTTGAACGATTATTAGTGTGGACACCCTGCTCGAAAATTAAGTTAGATTCTCCTCGGATAGATATGCAGAGCGACGCATGTCCCATTAATTAGGACTCAAGCTGCTGTTTTGCGGAGCAGAGACGGGTCTCGTGAAACATGGCGGCAGCCTCATTCAACCGCGGCGTCTGGCTGCAAAGCACCGCGCAGCTGAGTGTAAAGAATCGCCACACGTCTCTATTCAAGCAGACGAACGCATCAAACAGAGACGCAATTGTGAGGCAAAATAGTTGTCTATCTGAATCTAGAGAGGGAGAGCGAGAGGGGAAAAACAGCAAATTGGAGTCCCTTGCGACAACAGGGAAATAATACGTGGATACGTAAACGACACAGCACGTCACCTCACGCTAACCGCTATATGGTAACAAAGCAAGACTCTAAAGAGTCTTAGAGATAAAAGAACAAAATGAGACTGTAAACATTGGTAGAACTAAGATGATGTTATGGCTGCAGGATTTCGAAACTACGGCTAGCCTCCCTTTGAGGAAGGCAGGGTGCAGGATAAGCCTGTAAATGAGGGCCGCTTGCATACAGTAATGCCAGTCTCTTGTATGATGAATGCCATTGTACTGTAAGGAAGAGGTGGGTGGTGCAGACAGAGAGAGGGGGAGAGAGAGAGAGGGAATGAGAGAGCCGCACGGCATTGTGGGTCTCCCCTGCTGTTCCTCCCTGGAGTACTGTGATGTGTGCTCTTCAAAAGGGCTCCTGTCACTGTCACTGCTTCATTTAAAGTCAGACTCCCCTGAATTTGCATCTTGCTACGTCTTACAGGACGTGCCATATGCCGTCCAAAAAAGACAATGCTCACAAATAAATTGGCATCCACCCCCCCCCCCCCACTTTCTCGCCTTTTCCCAGCTCAGAAAAACAACATCTGAGGATGCGAGAGGATGTTGTTTTAAAGATGGCACAAAATCCAGCCACCGTCTGTAACAAACCAAGCAACAAAACATCACCTCAGGTTCAGGGAGAAAATCATCTGTTTTTAAAAAAAAGATGTTTTTTATAATGACCGTCTTTATATCCGTATGAGGTGTGAACGAGAGAAGCTGGTTAACACCGTTTCGCGGCTGAGATCTGAGAAGAAATATTCGGCAGTGTTAATTTAGCCGGGTTTCCGTGTACCGGAATCCTCTCAGGAGCGTGCGCCGGCCCCGAGCGGAGACTTCATACCTCACAGCCCAGTCGGAAAGTGCAATAACGAATAAAAATGCTCATTACCGAATGATTTCAGTTTTCTCTATGATTCAATTTGCAGTAATTACTGTGGCCTGTGCTAATAAAAACTGCTACAAAACGCGAAGGTCAACTACCAGTTAGGCGTGTTCATTTTCATCTCAATGTATTCATCCTCGGCGCCTAATGGCCCAATTTTCTCCCCTCGCTCTTCAATAAATATTGCTGGAATTACAGGTTAAATAGCTAAATTAAATCATGGCTATTATGGAAGGCTGCACCATTCGGTGAGGGAAACAGGTTTACCTCTAGATCTACAATTGCTGGGGAAGTGCCAATCACTAGACAGTTTACGATGAATGTCAGCTGTGTCAAGGCCATCAAATTACAGCGTTCGTTCCCTGCTCGGCTCCCAGTGCGCTGTGAAATAAGAGAAACGTATGCAAATTCCTTATTATGGCAAATTCAAAAGGTTATTTGTTATGCGCTGGAACAGATTAGGCATTTAAACGACCTAGAAGAAGCAAGGCAACTTCGGCGAAAAGGCTCCAAACATCTGATCTGGTTTTTGAGGAGGAACTGTGTTAAGGTCAAGCTTTCAAACCCTTCAGTCAAAGTTATTAGATTACTGGAAAAAAGACCAAGACGATGATGGTCGAGATGCGCAGTGAAAGGTTTAATTGCCAGCCACCGGGTCTTGGAGGTGTTTTTTAATTGCTTGGGATGAATTTTGTTCCATCTGATTACCCAGCATACTCTAATGACCAGGGCTACTTATGACAACTGCAAGAGGTGCAGGCGGATATTGAGGCTGGGAGGTAATTTGTGTAATGACTGCAGAGACCGAGAGTGAAGAGCAACTGATTTGGTACCTTCATTCATTCCGGGCTTCCTGACTAGAGCACTAGGCAGTCTGTTTGTGAAGGGTCCCCTCATTATCCGTCCTCTCGCCCCTTAACGTTTAATTAATATCTTAACCTTTGGAGTTATTTTTGGGAGACTCTGCCTTTTCATGCTGGAGATGAGCAAAGGGAAGAAGGAGAAAAAAAATTGGTCACATGGGACTGCAAATCCCACTTCAAAACTGGACATCCTGTTAACCAGGACTTACTCAGATAACCTTGGAATTTCCAGAGCGTTAGAAGTCTCCCTTTCTGAGCCAGAGTCATCTCTCTTTGAACTGCCTGGAGTTTTTCACACACTGGAGTTCTTAAATTATTAAGGTCAACATTATATTCCTTGTATTTCATGGTACCTGCAGACTAGGCGGATTGAGTTCCTGCTAACGGACTGAAATCTCTCCAGCACTTCGCTGCGTTAACATCTTCCTGCGAGAGGACTGAAAAACAAGGAACAGACGGGAAACACAAAAACAAGTACTCCGTGCTGTAGATCGATAACTCAAAATGCCATGAAGTAGGCGGCGCAGGACGAGGGAGTCCGCCGCGTGAACTAGAGTGGACCTGGGAGACTAAGCCAGACCTGACAGCCCGCTTCTGGGCCTGGGGTGTCGGAGCGCTCCACATTTGATAGAGTCAATGTCACGACAAACTGATTTGCATTTAGAACAAAGATGACATGGGCCCTAGGCACGGGGTGCCTCCCTCCTGTCCGCCCAGCTTGTGGAAAGTTTCCTGACATTTCTTGCATTATTAAGCCAGGGGCTTCATTACCATGCGTGTGATCTGGGAGTCTCCCAGGCCTCTAATTCCTCACCTTGAATTGCTAATGTCTTGTTTATGACTATCATGGCAAATCGGAGGCAACAATTACATGCAAATCAGTCCCGGCACATTGTGCTGCTGCGAACAAAGCAGCGAAGAGCCAGTACTGCGCCTGCCCCCGGTTTCCCCTTGTGCGCAGGAACTCTTCACGCTCTTACACACGTGACGTGTGCACTTGCAGGAAAAACTACACCTGCTCCGAAAGCCTCAGAAAGGAGAGATAGCCGTAAACTAGTGCCGTAAAGAGCAGCGGCGCCCTTATCCGCAAAGTTACGCATCTCGGAGAGTGCTCAGTAGGGACAGCGCCGTCTGCCACAAAGACAGTGGGCAGATCTGAGGGGAAGAGATAGCATTCAGCAGGGGAGCAGGGAATCATGGGTGATTTACTAAGTGTAAATGAGGCGAAAGAATCTAGAAGCAGCTGTTTTTTACAGCCTGCTTGACATACTAGTGCAGACCTGGACTGGACAGCGCACAGCCATTTCCCACAGCTAACATCTGCTTTACATTCTCTGCCTCCGATCTGCCAAATCCCCAACTGGACAGGTTGAGTTCAAGAGGATAAACACACTTCAGCAGTTTGGACAATACTACTTCACTACTTTTTGCCCACTTTATCTCCCTATTTGTCCTATCTTTCTGTCACATCTGGTCCTTTTTTGTCTTTTATCACATATTGTCAATTTTATTTATATGACACTGCAATATATAAACAAATAAATACATATTTTATTCAGTAGTCGTTGATTTATTTTTAGATATTTTAACAGGAAAATAGAAAAAATATGTTAAGAATAAAATTTCTGCATTAGTCTGGAATCTGCCACATAAGCAACATGGCTAAGGCTTGTGCGCCAACCGCGAGACTACCTAGACTTTTTTTTTTTTTTTTTTTTTTTGCAAGCACCGTATCTACTTATCAGCCAGAGGAAAATCAAGTTTGAGTTTGCAACTAAGAGAGTTCTCCAACACGTTTACCCCAAGTGATTAGCTATTTCCACTTGCGCTTAAGGTGGAGCGTTACAAAATTCCAAAACCTCTACTCCCATAAACCAACACAAACGTCCATTATGCTGTCATAATTTCACGCAAAGGATGTTATTTATATTCATCTCTGACAGGAAAAGTGTGTGACCGTGAGAACTGACATTTATATGACTGTCTGTGTTAAAGCTTTTCCCCTGACTGACAAAGACGTGCTCTCCTCTCCTTCTGCTGCGTGGAGCGAAATCCGGGTGCATGTGGCAGCGCCGTGGCCCATCTCCTCACGTGAGATTAGGGGAGGCAGGGATTAGGCAGGTTGGGAGGGGGTACGGAGCTGAAGGGTTACTGGCATTATTTCTTATGAATTTAAACGAACGCTGAGCAGCTTAGTAAAATCAGAATGAATTAAATTCATTAACTCACTCAGTGACAGCAAAGTGGCAAGGCGGAGAGAAGAATTAACAATTTCTCTCCAATGAGGTCGTGTCATTCTAAAACAGGCCAGCGGTAGATAGGCGGGGAGCGTGTGCGAGTGCGGGTCAGGACTTTGAACATTGTGTCAGGAAACCGTGGCTCGCTTGGTCACTGTCAAGCAGAGGGAGCTAGAGGAGAACAGAAGGTCTCATCTCCCTTCATCCTCTCTGCGGACGGGGGAAAGGTGGATGTCAAACTGTCATTACCAGTCCATTGGATTTACTCCCTCTGGAGAACATCAGCTTTTAAATAAGGCTTTAAAATTACCATAAGTGTGCCCGCGTGGAAGTGTTGCTGTGTGTGTGCGACAGTGTGGAAAAAGGTAGATGCTTTCAGTAGTTTCTGGATGAGGAACCAAGCTAATGCGGAAGGCCTATGTCAGCAGCTCTGTGTATGAAAGCCTGTGTCATGTTAACAAATTAAAAGGATTAGAGGTGAATGGGACAGACATGGCTTAACACCGGCATCAGGCTGGTCAGCACTGGGAAGAAGGAGGGAGGGAGGAAATGGGCAGCTTTTAGATGAGATTGGGGGATGGGGGGGGGGGGGGGGGGGGCAAATCTAAACCCCCCTAATCCTGCTACACAGGTCTTAAGTTGCACCAGCCTCACCTGCTTGTACCTGCCTCAAATTGCAAGAGAGAACTTCTCAGAATTCCAAATGTTGTCAGTTTGAAACATAAGAATAGAATCAATAGGTAATAGGCAATATCTGAAAAAAAAAAAATTAATGCAAAGCAGAGTTCAGAAATGAAGCATTTCAATTAATGAGATCATTTATCTATCTGTCCGTCTATTTTTTTTTTAACCTTTTTAAACCTTTTTTTCTAAGCTCACTCAAATCTTGACTAAATTTGATTTTATAGTGTAAAAAAAAAGAACAGTTTCTTAAAAATCCAAACAATTTGAATTTTTCTTCCTTGCAATTCTGCTTTCCTGCAATGCTGCGAAACCCTGGGCACTAAATCAAACAAAAACATCACAAGTGACTGGCAAGTTAATTACGGATAATCTCTTCCATTTAGTGAGTATTAACAATTTTAATAATTGTTAATTCATGGTCTAAATGTTTAAAGCGAGGATGTTTGTTTTGTTGACACTCATTACATGTTTTTGTCTACCCGGGCACGTACCATGCTTTTTGCATCAGTGCCATGACTGGTGCTTCCACTGTGAACGCAGCATAAGCCTGATTTGCACGGGACTACAAACCAACAGATTTTTGGACAGCCTCTTCAGTCTGCCCCCATGCCAGAGTGAGAGGGTCCAAAGTGTACAGGCCCAGGAGGGAGCATCCCCACATGATATGCCTCTCTTATTGGCTGAACTCTCTGTATGATGTAACTAATCTCCAGTCTTTTGGAGCCCGGGCACTGCCATTACATCTACACAATAACCTGTAAAATAGTATCGATATACATTCATAAATAAATCAAATATGCAATCAATCAATTCATTCATTAATTAAAGTAATAAATGGTTTTATCAAGTACCCTGCAGTAAAAGCAAAAAAATCCCATTCGCCAAAATAACTAAAATCAGAATGGAATGAACTCAAACATTTCTCATCTAATTCTTTCAAGAAAAAATTGATAGCTACTATATAGCAACAGTTGCTTAATTTCTTATTCTAATTTGATTGCTCCTGCAGGAATTTTTTCGGGGAATTATCTGAGACAAAAATTATACAACTGCAAGGCTAGAGTTTAAAAAACCTCTGAACTATAAAAGGTTGTTTCAAAAAAGTAAAAGCCTTTTGTCCTATATATATGCAGAAATTATTAGAAAAATCCAGCTCCCAGCATCAGAGTTACTTTCGGACTGACTCTTGCAATGGTCGGTCTGTCTAAACACATTTACACTTGGTCTCAGTAGTGGGTGTCTCCCACAGAAGAGCAAAAATGAGGTTTTGGCACCTTTATTTACCAAGTAATTAGGTACATCAGTACTGTTAATGCACTCAATATAATACTGTATGTCTTACTGTAAAAAAAACGCTCTTCATTATCTTTCAGATGTTGTGTAGTAGCAAAAAAAAAAATCATGTGAGGAGGGTAAGCATTAGTAAAAAAAAAATCTTAATACATATAATAATATGTAGAGAGCTGATGTCAGAGATGTTTTTCTTTTTCTTTTCTGAATGGCATTCTTATCTGACAGTAACATCTGATAGTCAAATGTTATATTCAGCCAGACAACTTTCTAATTGTGTCAATCATAACGGTCTCACACGTTCTCACCTAGTTAGACGCATTCCTGGGTTAACATATTTTGTTGATCCTGCATTCCTGTCTGAAAAGTTAATCCTAGCCACATCCGTACCTAAACCTAATCCTACCCATAATTTATCACTAAAATCAGAGGGAACGATAGGTGAATAATACTGATGTAGAAGCACCTAACCCTGGTTGTAAGCCAATACTTGACAAACAGTAAACGCAATGTCCCTCAAATCTTATTGTTTTAATTGGAATGTTGTTCCAGGATCAACAGAGATTTGATTCAGGAACATAATGCACTTGGTGAAATCAGGTTCTGCGTTTAAGTGGTACAAGTTCCACAAAAGATAACATAATTTACAGCACCTTTAAATCCTTTAGCAGTCGACGGGACGCACTCATAAGTATATGCAAATAAACCCGTGAACGTGTTTATGTGGTTTAGGAGGCAGCGTCCGTGCGCTCTGGCCAAGGTCTCTGTGTTTACACTGCTCTTCCAGGACACAGCGCACAGGTTCTCCCTGTCTTAGCAGATTCAGACCAGACATGGGTTAGAGTGGGAATCCAGGGGCTGGAGAAAGGGGGAGGATGTGTGTCCTCTTTCATAAACGGGCCTTATAAGGTCCTGATCACACGCAAGCTGCACCTGATGGACTGCACCGAGACAGAGGGCAGCCGTGGCTGTTGGACCTCAGGAGTGGTGAAAAACGCACACGCACACAGACACACGACCTGTGCGCGAGGTGCTTCCTATCATCAGGCTGTCGGGAGTGTGAAAGGCTCGCTTTAACAAGCACCTGTAAAATGTAATCAGGCGTACCAAATGCACCCAATAATCTCGCCAGCCATTGTGTCCCGGCCCACTCTGTACTTCAGATCAGGGAGGAACGGCTTGCAATAATGTACTAATTGCACAAGCACTTGATTTCCGTGGCACTCGGCCGCACTGCAACTGAATGTAAATGTTATTTTAGAGCAACACACACACACACAAAAAAAAGACTGTAACTAAAGCCTTTCTGCAAACTGCATGAAATATTTAAATCACTGAGCCAGACCAAACACGGAGGATGATGTAGCTGCAATTAGCAAACAAAACACAGAGGTTTGTGTACTGACAGACCGGGAGTTTTTAAAACGCATGCTCGAAGGGGGGCAGGTCTGCCTTATCCAGGCAATGTTTGGTATCCCTGTCTGAAGAGCATTCAGCTAGACAAAATAATAAGAGAAATTGGGTGCTCCAGTCAGCATAAACAAAGTACCCCTCCCTGTCAGCACAAAGAAAACATTTTCTCACAGGATGATTATAACCGTGAGCCGAAGTTGTAAAATGGCCCCGATGTCAAAGAGATGATGATAATCACATGACTCTCAGCGGCATGAACCCTGGCATGCCCAGCGTGTCAAACCACACACTTGAAAATGCTCTTTGTGAGTGTGATTTTAACTCTTTGCGACCAATTTTTTCCCTGACAACAAATATAAATGTATCAAAATGGAATGCGTGATCACAGGAGTCGTGAGTTGCTCTCCTTCTGTTTAATTCCCAAGCGAGAAAGGGGACTGGAAAAAAAAAAAAAGCTTAAAAAAAACTCAAGAAAAGAGCACAGCCGAAAGTAATGCTGGAAAAAACATGTCAGAGACTGTAAATGGAGGAAAGGGTGGTGGTAGTGGGGGGTATGGCATTCACACAGTACGCCTGTCTCCAGTATAACTGAAACCAGGCCCTCTCCCATAACCAGTCCAATCTGTTTTCATTTGCCAGAAACAGAGCTCCTTGAACGCCCCCTTCTCTCCTCCCAAAACCCGGTCCTCAACGAAGGAAGGACTTTAAATATCAACTCCTTGCTTCTCACTGGTCGACAGTTGACAGTCTAGCACATTATAATTATTAGAGCTGAATTCAAAGAGAATGTTTGTTTGGAATATAGTACTCAGGAGACCCTATGAAATCTAGAGGACAGTTTACCAAAAAATGAAAATGCTATCATCATTCACCCACTCTCATGTCATTCCAAACCTGTATGACTTACTTTTTTCCGTGGAACACAAAAGATTATGATTTTTGAAAAATGTTGTATTGGACCCCCTTGACTGTTATCAAATAGACTAAAAAAAACCTCTTTTAAGTTCCACAGAAGAAAGAAAGTCATACAGGTTTGAAACAACAGGAAAATTCTATCATTATTTACTGGCTCTCATGTTTGGATGAACTACCCCATTGATCATTAGCAAGACAATCTCTGCAGTAAAATGTAGCTTAAGTTGGCAAATGTGTTTTGGAAAATTCTAGCAATCATATAGACCAACTTGGACTAACATTAAAACAGCTGGTCTTAAAAATGACCATCTTACAATGGTCAAGCTGTTTTGTTTTTTGTTTTTTGTAAAAAATGGGTCAACCAGATAATGACCAGCTAGAAATCAGATAGCATATTGCAAAACATTGTTATCAGCCTAAGTATGACACTTGTTGTTTAACCAATACCCCACACTTTGTGTGCAAGTCGAATTAGTAGATTAAAAGTACAGTGTGGATTTAGCAAATGAGAAGGTAAACCCGCTGAAACATTTGACTAGGTTGCCCCAGTTCATGCCATCAAGGAGAGCTGGAACAGAGGCAGTCTGACACTAGAAAACTGGAAAATGCTCACTGTCAGAGAGAGCAATGGTTCCTGGCACCGTCTCAGCCGAGAGGGAAAAATGGACTTCAAAAAACTGCATTAGCTGAGCTATTCATTTCATTTGAGAGAATTTACATCACTGCCTGGGAACAATGTCACAATAAGAGCCAAAATGGACCGTCTTCCCTTGATTCCAGCTCTGTTATGGTTGAGTGTGGCCCTGAAATAATGTCAAAGTGTCTCAAACACCCAAAGAGGACTGTATGAAAAAAGACAGAAGAAAAAAAAGAAAGGCATTGTGCAAACTGGAAGGATAATGATTCATTCTCGTTTAGTCCACATCAACCGGAAATTACTAAAAGCCAAGCGATTTCTGCCAGTGCAACCCTTGGATTTTAGAGGGGAATCCACATGCATGTTATTGCTCTAACGGGTTATTGATCGTGAGCAGAGACTTGTGCGGTCCGCTGAGGAGTCCTTCAGAGGTGCAGAAGGAGCACAGAACGGAGGCCAGGCGGGTCTTGGGAGCCAAAGCAGCAAAGGGAAGATGGGGGCCTGTGTGAGCGAATTAATTACACGTGCATTTTTGGATGGCGTATACCATAATGAGCCCCAGCTGGTCCAGGCATCCAACTCCCTTTAAATGTAACTATAAAAAGCTGGGCATTCAACAATCTTTCACAAAGAGAGCAGGGCATTATAAAAGGTCCCTGTGATGTGTGCGCAGAAACGTGCAGGGGGCAGGCAGGGAGTCGTGCCAGCTGCGATGGCCAGGCGCACATTTTAGACGTTGAGGGTTGTAATTGTACGGATAACAACAGCTTGACAAGGGCACTCAAAATCATGGGTCAGGTGACATGTGTTAAGGTGATGATGATTTGTGAATCGACACTAAAAACTGATTAACAAGGAAATGTATTGTAAGGTCAAGGCAAAAAATAAATAAATAAATAAATACAGCTAGTAGAACATTAAATAAAATAGCTGCTTAGTTTTACTGACCGACTTCACACCACTCATTTCACACCTCAGGTTTAAACAGGGTTGATTGATATCTCTACCATCTGAGGATGAGGCCGATTACCTTCCGCTTTATTTCAGCTTTGCTGATTAACTTTAATGATGCTCATTTAGCCTTGCGATTCTTATCTGATTTCTGGGCCCAACTGAGCAGAGACCGAGAGAGAGAGAGAGAGAGAGAGAGAGAGGACCGGATAGTGCCATTGAGGGAAGTGATGTTTGGAATAACGAAAGGAGAGAGAAAGTTGACTCTCCAGCCCCAATTAAACTGAGCTGATGCACTGGCCTTCATTTAATTTAATTTCACATGCTACCTCTCACTTTCAAAATTAGGCAGATGGCCAAAGTTCCGCCAGAGGCGAAATTCCACATGGCATCCTCTTCCAACAAGCGGGGCCACAGACTGCGGACGGAGCGATGCTCCCAGCCGGGGGTCTACAGATCTCTCCCGACCAAGACATGACCACCTGGGACACAAGAGAATTCTGCACATAAATACAAGACATAAAGACTTGGAGGTAAGGAACAGGGTGGCCTAACACAACAACAACAACTAGCTAACTGCCCATGTGCAAATAATGCTTTTCTAAGAAAACTCTGGCCTAATTAAGAGGCTAGAGAGGGTAACTAAACAAAAGTGGCTCAATTACCTGAAAGATATGCCTTTCATCTTCAATTTTTCCTTCAAGTCATGCCAGGTGCATTAACACCTTTCTATACAGACAACAGGGGTGCCATCTTAAAATAACAAGACTCTCTTCTCTACTCCATTCACCCGCCACAAGCAATTTCGCTGGATTAACCGGCGGGTTTCTCTGGTGGCTTTGAGTGCTGAAGAAAGTGATTTGTTTTCCTGCTTCTAATCAGAAGGACGTGTATTAAAGCACAATAAGTGACTGCCGTTGGCTGAGGTCCAGCATTGTTTACAGCTAAAAGGTCCTTGAGCTAACAAATGAATTAGCCTGCCAATGGGTGGTTTTGGCCTTCCAACAGGTTGCAACAACAGCGGCTTTTGTCAAAGATATGAAATTATCAGAAGGGCCCAGCAATTTGCCGATTTTTTGTTGTTCAAGAGTTCAAAAAGTAATCCAACTGATTCCAAGCGAGGCAAACGCTACAATTGGCAGCCATATTGTTTCAATGGATTAGAGGGGCCACTATTTTCATGCCATTTCGAAGGGAATAATTTGATGTGTTTTGTTAAGACAGAGGTTGGATTAAATGCACAAGCCCGAGCCTCTGATGAGTAATCGGGGGGAATGCAGTGCTTTGTGAGAGCAGACACTTGCTCTAGTTTCACCACACTGCCACCCAGACAGTCTTAAGTGTAAAGCAAATAGAAAAGTAACACCAGAATTCCCCCGCAGAGGAACAAAATAAAACTCTAGAAAGCAACATGTGCCAAAGCTAAACAGGACAGAAAGTTTGGAAACGGTTGCAGACTCACCATGGTGAATGGCAAGGGAAAGGGTTAACCTGAGAGCGTCTCATGGGACGATCGAACGATGCCAGCGCGTGATCCCCTACTCCAGCCAGCGCTTTGATAGAGCGCTTTCTCTAAACTCCACAGACGAGAGCAATTACTGTAAGAGAAGCATGATTATAGGTCTGCCATATCCACACAGGCCTGGCATTTTGCTGCTTTACATGCCGGGGGTTTCAAAAGAAGAAAGCCAGAGGACAGTATAAAGCAAAGGGGAAGAAAGGCAGCAGGAGAAAGAGAGCGACCCTGGGGAACAAATATCAATATTGCAGGATGCATTTCAGCTTAAAGCGGCTACAGCCATCACTCTGGCAGGGTGGAATGTCTAGGGCCTGCTCCGCGACCGTTAGCATGTGAAATTGGGTAGACTTAAAACCCCCTAAACAAGGGGATCAACACGTATTCGTCAAGCTGTGCCACCCGCCTGCGCACACCAGCGCACGCAATCTCCATAGAGCGCTCCGGTCCTTTCGAACGCACTCCGCCACGCTTCCTACCTTCAATAGCAACAAACAGCCCCTCCATAGACTGTCACCGGGCTTTAATTTCACTCTTAAAAGCTTCTCCCCCACCTCTCCGCATGATCCACAAACTTTGTATTATTCAACCGCTGGCCCCTAATCCTCCCAAGCTAACAGAGGGAAAAATTAGCTTTTGTTAAGTGGTGATTTCTCCTGCTAAATGGCAACACCCTTCTGTGGGAAATATTCCAGGCTTGAGAGGCTTCATTAGACGGTTCGGATTTAAACCGGCGAGATGGACTAATTCCCTCAGACGCGCCGTGTCAAAAAGCCTGAACGGCCCAGGAGAATGTGCAAACGCTGGGAGGAACCTGTGCTAACCTGGTAATCCCATCCTGTCCACTGCTTTCTACACCCGCCCCATTGTTTGCGGCGCCAATCCACTTTTGCCAAAGCGGCTTTGGAGGGAGGTATACAGGGACTGCCATCTAGGCCTGCTTAGACCCAGCCTGAGGGGCTTACAATGCTCTCTCTTCGCCGGCATCTCCCCCGCTTTACAAATTTAAATCTTCATGGAGACTAGTTCACAAAACAAACACTGTCAGTCTGATGGAGCCTCTGTAACGATATGCAAAAGGCGAGCCGGGAAGGTGCTCAGTTTTCCTGAATAGTGCCGCAGCTTTCAAACCTGCAGGAGGAGGACAGGGCTAAACAAATGAAGACAAATACGAAGTACCACCATATACGTATTTGGCTTTGAGAAGTGGCTTCAACTCTAAAATCTTAAGAGGATTTAAAAGCTGTTGGTTACCTTGAATAATTCCGCACAAGCGATGCAGGAGAAATCTGTGTGGAGCGTACATCTCTGCTGACAATAAAAGAAACAGAAAAATAAATAAAACAAAGGACAGCATGAGGGCGAAAGCCACCAGCGTGTGCACAGAGCTTTGCCAGCTCTCACAGTCCAAATTAGTGACAAGTTTATTCCCTGCCTGTGGTCGGGAGAGACTAAAATCCCGCCATACGACAGCCACAAAGTGGCACAGGGACTGTTTGATGTCTTCATGTGGGATATAGTAACCTCTTAAAGCTTGTACACAGTCCAGAGCACACAAGATTACTCTCTCACAATTACAGTAGGAGGGCATTGTTTACTGCTTTCCAGATCGCTGGGAATTCTTTCAGTCCCTCGCCTCGACAAGTTGCGAAAGACAAAATGAACGGAAATTCAAATAACTCTAAATTCTAATTAGAAAATGGTTAGTTAGTCAAAAGTTTAGTTCGGGTTAGTCAGAGTTTTCAAAATAAAGTTGAAAAAGTCTTTATATATATATAAAAACGCCGAATGAAATTTGAATTCAGTTGATATACTTCATCATAGTTAATACATTTGTGCATATATATTTCAAATATGAACTGGGTTGAATTTATTTGAATTACAACTCAGTAAATTCCTCTTCCTGTCATCCTCCAATTCAGTTCAAAATCCAACTGATAAATTGAGAGGGAGCCAAAAATTCTCAGTTTGGTCCAACTTTGCTTTCCTAAATTAATCATTTATGACTTACTTGCACTTCTTTTATCAATATATCTTCTTTTTCAAAGAAATCACTTGGTATAAGGTCTCATTTGATGCATGTAACATGAGCAGGATGATTACGCTGCCCTTGAGGGTTTCGCTTCGTTGTAGGTTTTTCTCGGCCATTATCACAACACTGATGGCACACATGGCAGCATTTAGAAAGCGCCAGGCTTCAGGTATGCCAGAGCCGTCACACACTCTGTGCATTGCAGCATAGCACTCATATGCTGAGCGTCTGTTGGCTCAAAAACACATCTCTTTGTTTTGGATCCAGCCCCAGAATCCTCATGCTGGTAAAAGTTGTGTTTAATTCTGTCGCTATATCAAAATGACAAGGAGACCACCAAATTCTGAAAAAGAAAAGGAGAAAAAGAAACACACATATGCACACTTGCTAGCAAAGGGCATTCACTCTTACACACACACACACACACACATGCACAAGCACACGGTGTCGTGTGATGCCTTTGCCAAACCACAAGCGAGGGGCCAAAATTCCATAGGCAAATGCTTGAACCCAGCAGGGCTCTGACAAAGGGAAAAGAAAAATCAGTGGAAAGGTAACGTTAGTGAAAAGTGTACAAATTGATGTGCTTAAATTAAGGCAAATCCCTAAGGACTGAATAAATGGAGCTCATTTCAAAGGTAAAATACTGAGTTATTAAAAAACACACTCACAAGCAAGTAAAAAGACACCGCATTTAGAAACAATTTATCAGGAGGGCAAGGAGGAAAAGATCACACGAGCCGACGCTAAGTAAACTGAGAAAAGAAAGCGAATCGTAAACATGTTACTTAATTGCATATTAGCAATACAAGACGGATTAAACCAATCAGGTGTGAGACTAAAAAGGGGGAAGGAAGAAAAGAGGAACAAAATTAAAAATTAAGAAGGTAAACGGTCACATTTTTGTTTCTATTCTTATAACGTCCTCCATTCAAATGGTAAAGATACCGAAGCCCTCTATTGCAGAGAACAGTCGTCTTGTTTAGAAATAAATAGGCCAAACAATAGATTTGAAATGCCTGTCTGCCGTTGAGGGGATGTTTTCTTCTGCTTGCTTTATGACGTTTCATTACATAGAAAGCCGTTTAAATGACTGCTCTTTTTCTTAGACCAATTACAGGAGATATCTGAGACAACACCAAGCGAGCGATGCAATAAAGAGGCCCGCACAAACACACAAATGTGCCATCTCCTCTTTCTCTCCGATACATCCGACGCCATCTCCTTCTGAACCCCCCCCCCCTCCTCCTCCAAAAAAAAAAAACACAACTACGCAAACACACACTCACTCATACACACACACACACACAAATCCCCACATCCACAAGCGCCACCGCCACCAATCACAGCCCTGACGCCAGGACATCAATTCTCGCAAGTCGCAGAAAATTACCATGCATGAATGCAAAAAAGCCTGATCAGGAGTAATTAACACGGCTTCATATGCAAATTTTATTAATGCAGAACTACAAAGTCATTATGCAAATGCAACTTTCGTCAAGCCTCTTGACAAATATTCAGAGCTCCAGCCAAAGAACAGGTTTTTCTCTCTCTCTCTCCCTCTCTTTCGGTCTCTCTCTCTCCAACTCTGTACTTTTTTCCTAGGCATAGAGAATGTATAACAAGTATGTTAAGTTATTTCGAACTTGGGAAATCTTTTTTTTATATTCTTATGGAAGTTTAAATCTTAGCAGTAAGGCGATGATGGCCAGGCATCCGCAATTAAAAAGCTGGCTCTTGGTAATGACTGTTTGGCTTTGGAGCGAGGTAATGAACCTGTAATTCTGGGGGAAGCGTGGGGGGGGGGGGTGCGGATATGAATATGCATGAGGCTCACTGCCTTTGATGATTAAAGAAAATTTTAATATTTAAATGAGTGCATGCAAAGTGATTAACTGAAAAAAGCAACGAGGCAAAAATCTGAAAAGGATTTCAAGATGCTGAGAAGAACATGGATGCAGCTTTCCTTTTTTATGGTCTATTAATGACTAAAACTGTTTTCTCTCGTTCTTTCACTCTCTCTCTCTCTCTCTCTCTCTCTCTCGTTTTCAGCTTCTCACTCCTCCTGGCTTTTCCTGTTCTTGCCGCTGCTGGACACAACCCAAATGCGAGGATTTGGAAGGCATTTCAAAAGCCAAGTAAAGGTAGCACTTTCCTGAATTTTGAAGTAGTGGATTAAACACACAGGAGGGAAGAAATTAAAGTCTGGTTCACCAAAGGGGATGGCTTTGGCAGCATGTAAGGCCATGTTATAACTACGGAGGATGGTTTGACATGCACCACAGAGGGACACGTAATCAACCGCAGATTAACAGAGATGTTTCTAAAACCAGACAGTCAACTTTAAATGATGGCCACAAAACTAATAGCTTTAAAAATATCATTAAATACATTTTTCATGTTGCTCTAATGTAAAAATGCAAGTTATTTCAAATTTAAAGGCTTAGCATGCTGTTTAGTCAGTAAACATGATTTAAATATTCAGCGACCGGCAGTAAAATCCAGTGATGCAAACTACTCAACATTTTTATGAAATTTCACCGTTTTGAATTGAAAGCATGCTATTATCTGATTTATATGATATGATTAATGTAATTCATAACTGAATGTGAAGAGAAATGCTTTGTGTTTTGACGTATTACACATACAATTAAGAATGAATATATTTTTTGAAAAATATTATTTGCAAATAGTTTAAATTGATTACTTATGTAACTACAATAGACCTGAGAATGTTTACCATTCGTATCTCTTTTCCGTTAAATCCCTTTTAATCTTTTAATTATTTAATTCTTTTTAATAAAAAAATTACCCAATAACAATGTTTAAGACATGGTTACGGCCTTGGGTTCCTTGCCACTGTTGCTTAGTTGCTTGCTTAGTTGAGGACACCTACACTATTATATAAATGAAAATTTATATTATATTATATTATATTATATTAGTGCATTTCATATAGATGAAATAACTGTTGATTTTTACAACAGAGCTAAATCAACACTGAGCTGAATCAAGCTAAACACCATTTTTCTTCTAGAGCTGCTGTACAGCAGGAACAAACTTTGTCACATAATTTTCACTGTAAAGCTGCTGCATTGTAAAAAGAACTGTATGAATAAAAGTGACTTGACTTGACTTAAGCGTTAATAAGTTTAAAGGGTGCAATGGTACATCTAGTCTAGGGAAGATCTCGAAAACCTCAATGCCACATTTAAAGTGTCATTAACATGCATCCAGACTGCAAATTTGAAATGCATGCATGAGGGAAATAAAAAGAGAAATGCTGCATTGTAAGTATGAACTAAGCCAATGGCTAGTGTGGCTAATGCAGACATTAAAAAGGAATGGAGGGAAAAAAAAAAAAAAAAAATATGGAGAAACTAGACAAAAGTGGGCAATTATCACTTCAAAACGGCCACTTGGTTTGGCACTTCAGGCGTTATTGAAACAACTAAAAGGGAATAAAACAAGAAGAGCAGCAAAAGAACTGTCTGAAGCAACATATTAAATCCAGCACACATCTATCTATGTACATTGATTCAGGCATAGCCCCTGCACCAGGGCAGGCCGTCCTACTGCCAGGCCTTTGTGAATCTTAATTGAAAAAATGGCATGTGCGTCATATTATGGAAGCATGTTTTCGATATCTCTGCGCCCGTTGTGTCATTATTTATTGAAGAGCCCTCCCAGTGTATATGTTGATTCTGAGAGAGGGCCATGTACTCTCAATTGAGATGTTCTGCGCAGCGTGGGAGGATCCAAATATCTGTTTATTCTGGATTGTGCATGTTCATCTCTGCTGGGCAGAAAATAAGAAAACTATACCATCTTCTGATGTACTCAGTCTGCTTCATGACAATGTTAAACATCTAATGGGCAGCGCATGTTCTCTCAATTCCGCTCTGTAAATATTGAACTTAGACATTGCATCAGAGAAAATGTGAACTGTACATGCAAGATAGACTAAACCATGCTAGTCGGTGAAATCTGAATGAAGCCAACACCCTACACAGTTACCCTATTACCTAATAACAAACAAAGATGAAATCTAAATAAATGCAAAAAAATTCAAAACAAAGCACATGCACAGTTTAGAAAGCTGGCAAACCTCGCTGGCACCACACCACTGCAAGAGAAACTCCGAAACAAATCTTTCTGGGCAAAACCTCAAAAATAGGTAGGAAGTGAGGGCACGTAACAGGAACCGGCTGGCCGGGCTCAGTATCACTGAAGCCAGGACCAGATCATTCTCCTGGGCATTAAAGCTCTGAGAAGGCAGATACACCACAATCTAACTATTGAGATAACAACAAGCACATTTTATCACTAAAATAAAACTGAAAGTACAATGAAAATATGTTATAGGGCACTGAACTAAGCTAAAAGAGAACAGCAGAAATGTGCACAGTCAGCCATGATTCATTCATTCTGCGAGCGAAGGTTTCCAATAAAATAATCTGATAATGTGATTCCTATTCAACTGGTCAGGTGATCTCAACATGGCAGCTCGCATGTTAAATAATACTCCTTTTACACCACTGATAAGACTGGGTCTGTTTTACACACATTTTCAAGTACTATTAATTCCTGTAGATGTTCACATTTTTTATTGAAGTAATGACTGTGTGCACATTTAATTACCATTCACAATGAATCGGTGACCATCAAATATGCTGATACTGAGGGTGTCAGGCCCCGAACATCAAGCGCTTTTGGCTCCTGATGAATCGATCTGCATAACACCTACAAACGGTTCTGGCACTACACTCGAGAAGGCATTAATGGCAGGTGTGGGCTCTGAAGCGACAGGGGCCCAGCAGTGTGATCACTCTCAAGGAGAGGCAGGGTGAGAGAGGAAAGTGTTTGAGGTAAATTTCTTTATAAATATAGCATGTCTCATGAAATATTCACCGCAACGATCTGGCAAGCCAAGGGTCAGAAATAACTCCCCCCCTGTCGCAGCACTTGTTAGACGTGTAAAGCTGTGTGAGTGTGCTTGGAATGGTGTGAGTGGAAAGAGATCGAGAGAGTGAAACGCTGACAGAAACAGGGGCCCATCGCGGCAAAAGACACGTCCACCATCTCACCACGTGGTCCGCTGGCGTTGCTACAGTGATCGAGTGAGAGCTAACTGATGCAGTGAGGTTTTAACTGAGCACTAATGCCATTTTCAGTCACTTACGATCATATATTTGCAATGCTTGCAGTACTGCAGTGTTTTTCAAAAACCTCAAAGTATTAAACTTGTTATTGAAGTATTAGCTTTATATTGGTACACTGTTTACCCGAACAATCAAAATAATTAATTGGTTTGAGTAGGGCCAACTCAATTTAAAGAAATGAGTTGAATCAAATTAGCTTTTATGAGTATTTGTAATTATTACATTGTTTTGAGTTTCATGAACTTGTTTCTTTTCATTTAGACAAACTTAAATTTAACTGCAACTGGGCTAGGATTTCTATTTCCCAGCATGCTTTGACACTCAAAAGGGAGAACACATCCTAAAATGAAGCGTTGTATAATGTTTTTTGCACAAGATTAATGTTAAGTGAGAGATTTTGTGGTATTTAATGTTTATGCTAGTTTATGTGGTGTGGGTTTTTTAGGGGGTTACCATCACGGCCATGAGTGAAGCATGGGCGTAGTTTCAGAACAGGTACGTCAGAAGTGTTCTTTTTGCCGATACTCTTTCAGCAATTGCTATGCTATGCTAACTCAAATGTTTTGAGTTTTGCCAACTTATTCAGGTTTACAGTGTATTAAACTTAATTGAATTGAGCACAAACTGCTTAATAATATACATATAAACTTTGTTTCAATAAATAATCATAATTGTCAAATTAACAAAAACGTCTGTTTTAGGGAATTGAAATGAATTTCGTTTGGTGTTCTTTCATACACCTATTTGCATACTTGTGTTTAGCTCAAACATACCTAACCAAACACAACTCAAATAAAGTTACCCGTCTTGAATGGGAGTAATGTGTAAATAAACAAACCAAAAAAAGTTTGCTGTTATTTTCTAATGCTCTAAACCGTCACATAAACACAACCATTACTGAAACCAAATATACATATCTGGACAAATCAAAACCTTTTAGGAACATTTTCCTTTTCCTATTTGTCACTCTTATTTGCAAGCTGATATTTAACCTAACCTCAAATGCAGTGTAGGTTTTGAATGGTACATGGCTCGATCACCACACTTTCAAGGCAACAAGAGCTTGATTACAACCAACACAAAATACTTTAAGCCTTTATTTACACCCCAATCAGTTATCTTGAAACCCTAAAGCACTAACATCCCTGTTGAATACTGTACAACACAAGGAACACAAACAGAGCTCGACACGGTCTGCTTTACTTCCACTATCACACTTTATGCATATTTAAAATCTACAAACTTCACATCTGATCTCTTATAAGTCACAATGTCAGTGACTAAGGATTCAAAAGCTTCTTTAGAGAATTAAACATCGGCAGAGAAGCTAAAATATCTTAAAACGTTTAGATTATTCGATGAGTGATAACGTGAACACTTTAGACTGAGTCTACCTTAACCAAAAACACATCCTCTAGGAATTTATGCATAATATTATCTTATTATCATATTATCCTCAGGTTCATGAGATCACATTATATTATAGCTCTTTAATTAAGGCATCCTCACAGTGAGCAGTTTCAGCACAATGCACCGTGGTTCATAGTACCTCTATCGGAGATCTATAATTAAATAACAAGTACCATTAAATGCCTGGCCAGCTTCGGCAGGCTAAGCCATCTAGATGCATTAAGGGGTGGTAAATGTCTTATTTATTTGTTTATTTATGTACATATTTCACATTTGGACTGCTTAATGGTGCACAGTGGCAACAGCTAGCTATGTCGGCCATCTCAGGGCCCTATTTTTCAGTGCCACTGAACTGTTTTAACCTCGCTGTGCTACACGAGAGGGGCTCTAGCGGCTCGTGCGCGCAAACCAAGCCCTCCCTTTGCCCCCAGCAGCAGTTCCTATTGCCTGAGGGTGTGCAGAATGTCATATTTTATTTAATTAGGGCTATTAAATATATAATTAAATTCCGCTGAAACTTAAGAAGGCTAAGTGGCAATACAATACGGTGCCGAGCGAGCCTGTGTCCTGCTGATATTTATGCGCGAAATATTGAATTCAACCCTCAAGTGGTTCCTCTTCAATGGCTGTCCCGTATTGTCATAGATAACGTTGACTTTTTCATACACACTAATAAAGAAAAAAGCCACTGGGAGAATTATCGCTAAAAGCAATTTCAGTAATCAGAATACTTTATCACGGGGTCTTTTTTTCAACTGATTATAGGGTTTCCGGAGCAAAGCACACAATGTTTAGTTATCATTACGCAGTCTCTGGAGAATGGTTACGAATGACTTAATGAAGTTGCCGTTCAGTACCTTAACTCGACCAAAAACAAAGAACCACTTGGATGATTTTCTTCCTAAAGGCCCGTAATATTACCACAAGATATGAGCCGTGATATTGGGAACGTTAACTTAAGGAAGTAAGGCCTGAAATGATGCTCTTCCCGTCGGAATATAGGTGAATCACATGCGAGAGGCAGAGAAGAGATGGCTGATGTGATGGAGGCTGACATGCGGGAATGAAGCGGTGGAGTTTAACACCTGTCACAACAGTGCTCAAGGTCACGGTTTAATGAAAAGATCAAAATGCACTCTGGCCAAAAAGAAAAGGGTCTGGAAGCGCAGGGAACTCTTACAAAGATAAAGCTGGTCTGATCAGAGTTGGCTTTTGGAATCATATTAATGGATCCAGAAGAGGTCGTCTTCATCCACATCTCTCTCTCTCTCTCCCACATTCTCATGCTGTCTCTCAGTAATTTCTCCACTTGAAGTTAGCAGATGGATATATTATAGGGGAAAAAAAAAACAAATTCATGAAAAATGATCCGTGCTTTGCCGAGCAAGAGTACCACTGCTATTTTCAAGGCGGAGTGGCTGAGTGTTTTTTTTTTGTTGTTTTTTTTTTGCGTGTCATTTTCTGTTTCACGTCGAGAACAAATGGAACGGGAAAGGTTTAGCATAAAAGAATACTTTAACCTGCTGGGAGGCAATTATGAATACAAGGCAGCCTGTGAGTGTTTAGCCGCATGCTCAAGCTGACATTCAAGCGTCTTAATCACTTTCAGAGGATGTTTCATCTGCCGTTATATTCTTCTCTGCGAACTGCCTCCCTCTCCAGCCCTGAATTAATGAAAGGTGTAAAATTTACTCTCGCTAACTGCAATATGATTTACAAAGGCAAATGTTCACCTTTCATTTTAATATGCCATTTTTCAAATTCTAAAGTTTAAATGAGATTAAAACTGCTTTTCAATGCAGATCTTACCATAAAGGTGGGTCGAAATGAAGAGAGATTTAATCATTTTGTTTGGCATTGACTGAAATAACATGAATTGGGTAATCATATTTTTTTAAATTCACACTAGAAGACAAATAGTTACCTTTTTCTTTTTACACTTAAAAATATAACCTAATGTTTTAACATTTTGTTCAGAACAAAAATTCAGTAAACTCGGGAATAAGAATTTGAAAGATTTACATCACACACTGCCAAGTGTCAACTGCAAGTGAAATTGACAAACTATACTAATTTACAATCGAACTATAATGAAATGTAACTTTTGCGGACATAAGCCACGTATCATGACTGTCACTTCAAATATAAAAATTTAGTGTGCTTGCATATGTTTTCTTCCAGAACCTCGCAACACGTACATGTGAAAGATATTAAGTCATCAAAAATGTTTCTTCAGAGAAAGGGGGGAAAGTGTTATCTTCACCTGAACTATTGTCACTAATATGCAAGAAAAAACACCCGTTAACTGTATTGTGCAATATTTTGAATAAATTATAATATAAAAAACATTAAAGGTCAATCTGACTGTTTGCTGGTGCACTCAATCTTTCATTTTTAGACCCTGACTTAAATTCTTAATTTAGAAAATCGTGTGGTTAGCAAAGCACACGTTTACCTGTCAGTCTTTAAAAAAAAAAAACAACAGCACTGACGAACTGTAGTGGAACAGTTTGCGCGTAACTGTGTGAACGCTTGCATCATATTTCACAACTGACGCCAACACTCTCTCTGTGCGAGCAGCCAGCCAGTCAGTCAGTCTGGGAGTGAAGTCTGCCTGCATCATGTGAGGTACTGAGTAATTTAGCAGCGGCCTCATTATTACAGACATTTAAATACACGAGGCATTGTGGTGGCACGGAATAAATTGTCTCCGATGCCGCGGGTAACTTTCGCAAATAAGGATTGCGAGGCATTAAAAAACGACGTTATTAAAAACCGAGGCAGTGTCATAAGCCGCTCCCCTGCGTTTCCCCCGGTAACTTTGTCCAACCTAGAATATTATTTTATGAGACCCATTTCCCAAGATCCCTCCGGCTTCTTTGTGAAGGACTTGACTGCGCTGTTTTGTAAGATAACTGGGAGAGTTCTCTCCCTACAGCTGGACTAAACTAAACTGCCTCTTTACCCCTATTCAATAGGAAACTCACTCTTTTAATCCTACTCTATTTCTTTCCTTTCCTTCTCTTCTCTTTTTTTTTTCTTTCTTTCTTTCTTTTGGAGCATTTGAATTTTAATGAGCTTTTCACCTTTTAAGCAGATGGCTCAGGCTGGATTTCTCCATGAAAGTAGGGTGAGTTCTCTGTCACGTCTTGCACAATTTGTTTCAACTACCAGAGTCCTTCAGGGGGTTTTAGGGCTTTGAGTCAGTAATGTGATGTTTCACTTTGCACGGCGTTGGCTCCCCTAATGAAATCAGCTGAAGGAAAAACAATCTCTCTGGAGGCTCGCAGATGAGCGGTATCACAATCACTACAGGACGCCCAGAGTCCTACCGAGGTAAATGAGTGCGTGTCTCCCTTTGTCTGCAACTCTGCAGGCTGTAAATGTACGTTTTGCGCACATCAGTATTAGAAAACACGCTGGCGCGAGAGAACGTGTGAACGTGTTCGTTAGCGTCAGCTTCTTATGCCTGCTCGAAACTTTTCTAGAGACTTTGACCTACCTGCCAGGCCACTTTCTTGCTTCGGGCAAATTCCTTTTGGGGGCGTCAACAGTCTATCGTCCTCCTCTTCAGGTGTCACCTGGATTCCGATTTCGACCGGTTCCACCACTTTTCTCAGCTCGGCGTGGGGCGGCGAGGGGCTATTGCGGTCCGCCATCTTGTCGTAGCAGCCGTGGCCGGTCGTCAGACCCTGGCATTGCTTTTTCTTGTGCTCAATGAAGAGCAGAATGTCCCCCAGTGGGAAGGTTAGTTGGCACTGGCCGCAGGTGAGGAGGTCGTGATCGCCCAACCCCGGAGGCAGAGGCCCAGGCATGCTGGGATCCAGCAGCGAGTGAGAGTGGAGATCAGCCACGGCCAGTCCCGCATCCACATGCTCAGCTTCCGCTACGAGGAAGGCCAAAAGAAAAAAGCGAATTGAGACAACAAGAAATCTTAATAAAGTCTCCATCAGTGCAGTAATCTTAACAAATAAAAAATGATTTGATCTCAATAACCTAGTCTACTTCTGAAATGACTTTCATTTCTGCTGATGTAACCGATGCCGTGTGGGTGGGGGAAAAATATTCCAGTGATACCATGGAATAACACGTTTAATCCGATTTCACGATCCAATCAGATCCTGATAAATAAAATCAAGTCCCACTCTAGATTATTTCCCGCATAATATTCTATTTCACATCCCTTCATGCAAATTGAATGCATTTTTAACTAATAATTTTCCTTTTCCAGGTCCTTTATGCGGCCTTCTTACTCAAATAACCCTAATTCACACACATCACTATGGGAATTCAAAATAAAATACTGGCCACTTGGATGAGTAAAATTATTATCCAATAAAACTCAAACTATTTTCGGTAACACTTTATTTTACAATGTCCTTGTTACAGATAGTTACAGCAGTAATAACTGCAAATGATGTATAATCACATGCAACTAACACTAAACCAAACCAAACCCTAATCCTAAACCTATAGTAAGTACATGTAGTTACTTAATATTACTCAGTACTTAAATGTATAATTACAGTGTAACAAGGACAACTTAAAATAAAGCGTAAACCACTTCTCTTTTCTTGCTAAATATTCTGTTTCACTCTGAAATGCATCACTTTATTCAAATGAAATGCATTTACACGTTCATTCTTAAGTTGCCAGTGTAAAATTATTAACCAATAATATCCTTCACAATCCAATCAAATAGAATCAAGTCTCACTCGAAATGATTTCCTGTTTAATGTTCGGTTTCACTCAAAAATGTACTAGTCACTTTATGCAAATGCAATGCAAACGCTGATTCATCCTTAACTCATAATTTGCCACTGTATGTACATCTTTCCTCCAAAACTGCATGCCTAGCCTCCTTCATACACTGATTCATGAAACAAAAAGCTGATTTGAACACATCAGTGCAGGAAATGGTGTGGAACTTGAGACGTAATCACACATTTTCGGAGAGTTCGGGGTCAGTTCATTTAGCATTTCGTTATTTGGCAGCTTGTTAAAATAAAGGAAATGAATGTCGGGGCCCGTTTAAGCATTCACCTATGTCTCATGACAGTCCCACTAAACTTTGAGAGCAGAAAATAAATTAATCATCCTAGCGGCCACACACGTGTTCTGTCCTGTAACCAGCCAAGTCTTGATAAACATCCATATGTGAGGCCGAGACCTAAGAGCAAGGAGCTGTTATTAATATACAATACAGTACTTGTGAGGTTGAGAATGAGACCGCCAGACCTGAAACAGAAAGTGAGTCTGAAGGGAGAACAGAGAAAAAAAAAAGAAAAGCTAGAAGGAAGAGGGGAGGGCTCCGTTTTTGGCTGTGAGAGATATTTGCACAGCCATGAGAGCAAGAGGCCCTGCAGATCTTCTGGTTGATTCTGTCACCTAGATAAACAGCGTGGAGCGACGGGCGCTGAAACCACAGAGCACGCCGGACAACCTCAGTCCCTCTGCCTCCATTTTGAAATTTCAGCCACACCTTTCAGTACGCGGCCACAATCGGCCCTTTGTAGCCCAACGCCGAGTACAAGAGCAGTTTTATCAAAGACAGTAGAGGCCCTTGACAAAGCCCCCTCGGGACCCCCTGACAGACAGCTCTGTTGATGTTACATTTGACAGCTTATCCTTGCGCCATACTAATCATAAGATCTAGACAAACACTTCTCTGACTGCCACTTTACACTCTTCAGCTTCCTGTCACTGCTTTCATGCTCTCTCTACTCAACACGCTGCATGATTTGGGTGAAAGCAGGAAAAAAGAAGAAAAACACTACCATAGCAACACTTACAGCCACACAGCAAGCAGGTGCGGTTTTTTGAAGTGCACATAAATCTGGGAGGAAAATGAAGGGAGGAATTCTCAAATTGTCAGAGCCTAAATGACAAATGAGAGATGAACGACGACGACCCTGTGGTATTAGGATCTAATTCATTACATTGTTTTCATTTTTAAATTTGGCCTGTGCACTTTATGCACTTTCCGCCGGTGTGAGGCCTAAAAGCCTCTCGGAGCGAAACTGGAACGCCATGAGAAGAGACAGAAGCCGAGCGAGACAAAGATAGAGGAACGGACCACTCTGCTCACACAACACAGGTAGCCCTGTTTACATCTCCCGGAGGAACCGCCTAACCACTAATTTTCGATGATAAATTACGAGCAGCCTGCGCATCCATCTGCAATTTGTCCACGGTCCAAATTATGAATGCCGACAGATTTGTAATGTCAAGCTCGGAATGCACTTTGAAAAACGAAACCACTAAACCTTCTCTTATCTTATTTCAGACGGTACGTACTACATTAGAGAGACTTTAGATCTGCATCCTGTTAAATATCAGCATCTGAACACTTAGCTTTACATTAAAAATATATCTTATTTTATTTAAGCACACATAGTGTCTGGGTTAATGAAGGAAATAACTGAAGATGACTAAGGTACTTCAACCACCCTCAAATCCAGCCCCCCCCCCCCCCCCCCAACTCAGACATATAGGAGTGGAGCACAGAGCCCCTCCGGGTAAT
This sequence comes from Opsariichthys bidens, assembly GCA_037194245.1. Classification (NCBI taxonomy): domain Eukaryota; kingdom Metazoa; phylum Chordata; class Actinopteri; order Cypriniformes; family Xenocyprididae; genus Opsariichthys; species Opsariichthys bidens. Next base: position 23,228,152 of record CM074286.1, on the reverse strand, counting down.
ATCAGACCATCTGTGCATTAGATTAGTCCGCATGTAAATAAAGAGAAGGGACTGCACAGAGACTCATCAACCTATGTAATACAATGCACTCTCTAAAATTATGACTTTAATTACATTGCAGTGACTTATATTTTTATAAAAGAATTTTTATAAATTTTTTTAAAGTAATTTAATATTATTTTGATATATATATATATATATAAAATTTCCTTCATATGTATATATATATATACACAATATAAAATAAATTAATATTAAATTACTTTGTAAAATTTTATAAACACAATTTGTATATTTTGTACAAAATTTGTCATTATTTTATAATTATTTATATTGCTATTATTATTTATATTTAAGCGTGCCAAGAGAAATGTAAAGTCTGAGACCACTAGTAAAGAGGTTTATTTTTAGAAAAAATGATATGTTACCACAAATTTGAAGATGTGTATAAAAAATGCTGTATGAAATTCACAATTTTGTATAATTTCACAGAATTTTGGGCCTCACTGTAAATATATTTCTCCATCACTGGGGAAGGTCTGTGTTACAAAAACTGTACAAAAAATGTATTTGCACCTGTGAGTACATCCACAAAAAAGCATGCATTTGAACCAATAAATGAAGATTGCTTGCAGGCATGTACATGCGCAATATGCGTGCATGTGCGTCTGTTTGTGTGTCACGCATTTGTGCATCCTGGGAAGCTGCACCAGCAGAGATGCACACACACTGGAACGACTAACCCTGACATACACAACTCTACAGGAAGAGGTCATTTCCTATGATTTACATCATGAACCACAGTGCATATTTTTGACATTTGTAATAAACTCAAATAAACAGCTATAATTGGCCAAACAGGTAATGAGTTGTGCAATAAAATAAAGTAATAAGCAAAGTTAAGTAACAGAAGGTAGGAGTGAGATTGCAGGCTCTCTGTACTGTGGGAGAGAATTTAAGGTGCGCTGGTGGAAAGCGTTAGTTTAATGTGTCATAGGTCTAGCACAGACCTGAATCAAAGTGACAGCTGGAGAAAAAAAACCCAGAGAGGTAAAGAACGAGCGCAGCTGAAATTTTCTCTCTCCCTCTGTCCCCTTCTTTTGCTATGTCTGTGCCAACCACAGGAAACACGCTGCTTGCAAGCAACGCCGCTAGTACGCACTTCAAAAGAAGGGACCCCCGTACACACAAACACACACACACACACACACCAGGTGTTGTAATCATGTAAACATACGGTAGAGTCTTGGACTTCACTATACAGTCTGAACTAATCCGAAAGTGGGTATAACACCATAAATAAGTCATTAATTCACCCGCATTGTACGCAAAAATCTGTATGAAATTTTCTCATTTTCAATGTTAAGCAGAAAATAACAACTTGAATTGATTTGTCTAAGTCTCAGAATTTAGTATATGAACAACTATCATGGTGCTTTTATGGGAAAGAGCAGCTCAGACTTTCTTCCAAACATCTCCTTTTGAATTCCACAAATGAAGAAAAAAAAAAAAAAAAAGGAGATAGTCATACAGGTTTGGAAAGACAAGCGGTTAAATAAAGGACAGAATATTCATTTTAGGAGATCTTTTCTTTTCTATAACTCCCTTGAAAGTACGAGATTGAACTGCACAGGCCCGATCCGACGGTTTGCATTTCCTCCTCTAGGCAAACAGGTGAGAATCTGCAATTCCTCACAGTCACATTCACACACTCACACACACACACACACACACACACACCACTCATCCACCAGCGATAACAATGCTGTCACCAAGGTAACATTACAGCTCATGATTTTCTCTGATCCCTCAACAAATACTCCATATAATTCTATCAGGGCCACCGAAATGTCAAATGTTATTTGTCTTTATCAAGCACTCTCTGGCAGTCGGAGAGAAAGACAGTGAGGGACAGTGGAAGTAAGACAGTCTGAATAATATTTATAGGTGGTTTAAAAAAAGGATGATATGAAATGAAATCTCGACTTTGGATAAAAGACACTTACTATTTTACTTCAATTTCAGTCTTGAATGAAAAAAAGCACAATAAATACAGTAGGCAATATTGTTCATGCACATACTACCAATTAAAACATCGGAAATGCTCAGAAATCGACATTAACATGAGTCAGAATGCACACTAATGGGATTTCTGGAAAACATCAAATTAAAAAACAAACAAACACATCAACAAGGCACGTCTTAACACAGCTCTGGATTTATCCTTTTCCATTCTGGATTTACGCACCATTGTTCATGGGCCCTCTGACTCATACTTATGAAGTCTTTTTGTTTGTGAGGAACCAAATTGCTGTTGACAGGTATTTGGCTGATCATGGTACAGTCTGGCTTTCCCTCCAAAACACACAAAGGTCTGCGTGTTACGTAACAGCGCTTCAGCAGCCCAGCGTTAGCGTACCTTTCATCCTCGGACTGTCACCCTGCAAACCTCACCATTAACGCTCGGCGCTATTTGGCTCACGGTTGAGCCGTTGAGATTTTCCGTAGCGATATCAGAACGAAAAGACTCCGACAAGCAGCCATTGCAACTGTTAGGGCCTAATTAGACAACACACACCACTGAATGGATTTCATATTGTTTTTTACTGGGTCCATAAATTCTCGTATTTAAATCTTGAAAGACTTTCTAATGCTGTCCAGATATAAAGATTTACCCCGTGCCAATTAAAGCCATTCATAGAACAGTGTGTGGAGGCCAGAGCGTGCTGAAAATGAAACCCAGGGAAAGGGCCTAATCAAACAATAAAAGCTCCACTTTACTGTTTGTGCGTTATTTTCTTATGTTTCCCATCAGCCCGGGCTGCTCGAGCGCAGAAGCAGTGGGTGGGGGCTCCGCTATTTGCGCTGCTACGTACACAAACCTCACCACGCCAGCCCACAAACTAAAATTCTGAAACACCCACTCGGAGCCGCCCGCTACCCGAGCGCATGACAGAGACGCAGGCTAGCTGAGTAGGACAGGCTGGATTTGGGTTGAGCCTTCCACTCAGATGGCACGCAAGCAAACAAACAAACAGATTGACAAAGAGGAACTGAATCGACGGCAGCCGTCTTTCTAGTCATTTCACGTTCGTCGTCCGTGCAAAGGGCCCGTGTAACACATGCACATGTATCAGCGGCCCTTGCAGGAACTTACCAGGAATTAATTAGTCTGTCATTAATCTGTAACCCACAGTCAAGCGCACCAACACTCAAACCGCAAACCTCCGCCTTGCGCTAGGCCTCTAGTTTTTCCTGTTTTCTCTTGCTTACGAACTTCTCTGCGACCTGTTTGTTTCAAAATGCATTACAAAAGCCACTCTTCAGTGAGTGTCACCGTCATGTTTAGCTGTTTTAGCCGACCACTGGCACCAAGGCCTTCACAAATCCTGTAAAATAAAAACAAAGAACCGCACTTGTTCAGGATATTGAGCGCTTCTGTGCAGATGTAAAGCGCCTCTGCGAGGTTTTAAAGCACTAGTAAACGGGTGGCGTGGATGTGGGAGTGCGAAGCGTGGTGCATGTGCAAATGAAGCTGTTAACAAGAAGAGAACAGGGATCATCGTGGCACACGGCGGCGGTGGAATTTTAAAAGCGTGATCCTCGGCCGCTGTGGCGGCACTAGTCCATTGTTTAATTAAAAAAAGGGGGGGGGAAGAAAATGGGTCGTCTTGCAGGTAAAAAGAGATTAACGTGATGATGTCCGCTGGGAGCCCGTCTAAGCATCGCTAACCCTTTATCGGCAAATCTCATCAGGGAGATATTACCTAATATTTTCACAAGGAATTATGAGTAGCTGGAACGACTAAATCTCACCTGAAGCCCAGCATCTTTCTTTTTTTTTCCACCTGCAAAGCTTTTGTGTCTAATGAAATGACACTAAAAGGCACGTACATATATCACATTCTCAGAACTAGTAACACATTCCCACACACAGCACGCTCATCTGATGCTCAGGAAGCGGAGCGCTTCCATGCTCGGAGCCGGTCAGAACCCAGCCAGCTGTGGGACGTCAAACACTCAAGCCACTATTACGAGTGTCTGTGTCTCATAAATCAAGCCATGGAAATCTGTGCCCACTTTTGATGCCGTCCAAAGGATTCAGTCGCCTTGATGCATTTATACTGACAGACAGGCACAGACTCCTGTACATTTCATCAGAGAGGGCTTTTCTGTTGCTCTCTCACTCTCCCGCTCGTGGCGCAAACAAAAGGCACCTGAAACTGAAAGGAAGAGAGAATATGCAAGCATATTAATCAAACGTGCCAGGCAGACATTTTGCCCATTGTTATGTGGAGAGTGTGAGCTCTGTAGAGGCTACCATTTTTTATATCACAGACTCAAATTTATTTATTTAGATGGCAAGAACAATAGGTCCTCAGTCAGAGGGGCCCACAAGTTCCAGAGCCACTTCATCATTCACTTTTAAGCACGCTTGGAGAAACGAACGAGGTGACGTTCAACCTAAATTTGTTTGTTTTGGTGTCACGCTTGATGTCCTATCTATATTTAAAGCTACACCTATCAAATACTTATTACACATCTAAATGAGCAGTGAGAAGCGATCCAACTCTCCCTGTAAATAATTAAATAAGTGCTTGAGCGCTAAAGACAAAGTAAAAAAAAAAAAAAAAAAAAAAAAAAAAAAAAAAAAAGGCATGACAGAGCCATCAGGTTTTAAGACCAGCTGCTGCTGTGAGGCGTTGACAGTTTGCATCTGAGCATGTGTGTTAATGGCAGTATCGTTTGAAACAATCTATGCAAAGTCGTCGGAAGCCGCAGCCCCCTATTTCACATGACTTAACCATTTAAGTACATTTAGGAAATATGTTTTTACACTTTTTGAGAACTGCCTTCCACCCCCTCTGGCAGACTTAGAGCTCCCCCTAGCAGGTCATGGCCAGCAAACTCTGCACTGCAAATGCAAGGTGGCCCAATTCAGCACACAGACAAAATCAAATAAAAACAAGGACATCTGATTCCCTGAACTGTAAAAGAAATTAATAAAATGAGCATTTAAAAAGGAAATTTGAACATATCTGCAGACCTTAGTTTCATTTAAAATATGCCATTTTCCTTTTTTTTAAAACATCAAAAATAAAACCCTGCCTATTTCATGCATACTTTTGGAAATTACAAATAAATAAGCAAACATTTTAGTAATAAATAATGAGGGGGAAAAGAATTTATCATGGATTTCTGCTGCTGCACACCTCTTGTATTAACGCCTGTGCCTGCGTCCAAATATCTGGCCTATTTTTAGTTACTACAATCAAATACGTTCATGATTACATCCAAATAGCTAAGCATATGTTTTGATTCGAGCTATTATCATAAATTAAATTCTCTCAGACATGACGACATGAAGTCATGGCTTAAAATTTATGTCCTAAACGTATTCAAAGCAAAGTTCCGATAAAGACAGTTTCCTGTGCTGGCAGGTCTAATGTGAAACATCCATCTCAAGCAAGAGCTGAAAATTTATGGTACAACTTCATAATTTTGCAGCTCACCGCAGAAAGATTACCTTCTCGTTGTCATCTGATTTCCTTCATTTGAATATGACATCTGTTAACTTGCTTTTAGATTTAGATTTTTAAAGCACAGTATAAAAGGCACTACGCTGACATGACAAACTGAACAGGTGTCAAAACCCAATGTAAATTCAGCCAATTCAGCTGAGGCGAACATGCGAACGTAAACATGCATCTAAAAATTATAATAAATTAATGAACATTGAGGGTTTGGAAGATTCGTGATTTTCATAATTCTTATTAGAAAACTACAAAACTGTAAAACACTCTGCATTTTAGTTCAGTCAATAAAATGAAATGAAAATTCCAACATACGTAAAGAAAATACGCTAAACACTGGAACCGGTCGCATCTCACGGAGAACTAATAAACAACTGGGTTTATAGAATATGTGTTTGAGTGGCGTAATGTAGCACACAACCACAGGCTGATAAACCATTAAAACTACTGATGTACAACACTGCAAAGTTTGCAGATCGCCGAGAACACATAAATTACCATGTGGACGTAAACTACACACACACACAGACACACACACACACACACTCTCTCTCCTGAACACTTGAGCAGACAAAAATTGCCTCTCACTAACTCGAGGCTAATCCAGCTAAGACACCGTGGTTAACAAAAACTAAATACCACAGAAGACATGCTGACGACAAGCACACGCACACGCACACACGCACACACACACACACACCCTTGTTTACAGCTCCAAATATGTCCTCAAAATGAAACTTTGAGGTATGGACCACTCTGTTTTTGACCTTGACATTTAAAGCTAAATTTGACTATTACAAAGAAAGAAACAGATCAGCTGACATCCACATTTTCATGCTAATTTAGCTGCTCTACAAGAAGCTATTTCACATAATCAAACAGAATAAGAGTGAACAAGCTGGCACTGGGTCTTTGAGCTTGCACATTTGCTAGCGTGCACGAAAAATTCATACGGTGCCGAGCACAAACAAAAACACTCGTTACATCAAAATCGTAGCCACAAACTCGAACACGTCGGCGTGTGATGACAATTCTGAACTACGAGGATAGAACGTACCCCTGAGCTCAGATGACTATCTGCTAGCACCTGGCCTACATGCCCTCTGCATAAAAACCACTAAGGCATGATACGTTTGAGGAACCACTCTGAAGTTTATATATTCATTCACCGATGATGCAACGAACACCTTTCAATCTCTAGTTTCTAAGAAGGAGAAAGTCAACCACCTTCGTTTCTCTCTCTCTCTCTCTCTCTCTCTCTATCTCTCTCTCACTCACTGTGTGCATGTTAAAAAAAATACACAAAAGCTTGATGTCTAAACTGGCGTCTACTTTACTCTGTGCACGTCTGCATTTGTGTCCGTTTGTGTGTGTGTGTGTGTGTGTGTGTAAGGGAGAGAAAGCACTCAGGGTAAGTTCCTTGGTGTAACTGGAGCATTCTGAAACTTAAAGCCCAAATTAATAACCACAGCCATTGTACATGCAATGACTGATGGGACATGTGATAACTATAGCGACAGAAATTCAAAAAGGGTCATTTTCTACTAATCCAGAATGATTGTTTTACATGCATACTGAATGGATGCCATTTCTGCCGTGAACCAAATCGGTTTGCACACATGCACATGCTGGTGCACAATGAGAAAAATACATAGATAACTGAGTGTTACAATCGCATACGCGGACAACACGCATGCCCTTTGGCAAACTCAGCTACATGCAATGCAAGCAAGATCATGTGCATTAAGCTTTAAATAACATGATCGAATAATTAGAATGGAGATAAGTCACAGTCATATTCGTAAGACTCAGTCATATTTGTAAACTCAACAGCAAATTCAAACACACAAAGCGCAGACATGCTAAATATTTACAGTGCAACCGCGTACATGTGTACGTACAGTAACAGATTAAGCCATTAGCGAAAGAATGGTGTCTGTTAGTGCATGTATGCACAGAATACATGGCCCTAACCCTGCAACACGAAACAGATTTGGGTGGCATTACATCACTAAGTTCTGCTATGAATTATAGACTACAGTTAGGCATGATTGTCTTTTGAGTTATTTGATATTTTTTTTACTGCAACAGTTGCAGTCTGGAAACAATACACACATTTTAAAATTAGTTTCTGGATGTGTGAATTTATATTTTTGTTTCCAAATGATGTGAAAGGAAAATCTAAAAAGGAAATCATCGAGCAATAAAATATAACTGTTTGAAAGTTTGGGACGAAAAGCCTCTCTATTTCAGTGTCTGCCTCACGTTACCTACGCTTTCCAGTCACAACCTTGACTCGGGGGCAAAGCTAAGTGTGAGAAACATTATTAGACCCATGCCTCCTTTGTTTCTTTGAATGCTCATACTGATTTCGCAAACTTCTGTTCTGTCCACAAAAGTAAAGGCATTGCATAAAAAAGGGAGTTGTGCAAGAAGCCAATTCTAAGATGTATTTTCTTATTTAGTATAACTAGCCCAGCTAAAGTAAGAGTTAACATATACTTGACTTTTGCATCACCTATCCTTTGACATCAAGTTAAATTTCACTGAAATCTTTTTCCTTGCTCTCACACCTCTTTTCATTCGAGTGCACATTTAAGGCACAAATGTTGCACAATTTCAATCGACTCAACCTGGTTTTAAAAAAACAACAACACAAGCTCTCTGCAACCGTGCAGTGTGTGCACTGCAAAAATAAAGCCTTCAACCGTTCCTGTGCTCGGTGGTTACAGGTAGCTTCCCACCTTGAGAACTACTACAAATATGTTGTCAAAAAAAACAACAAAAAAAGCGCTAAGACTTATGTTTAAAACGAAACATGATACGTAAAGTTACAATGCTTTAGGTTTGGAGAAGACAGGCCTACAACTCGAGCAAGCCATTTTAGTAGGCAAAATACAATAATGCATTTTATCTTGCAATAAATTATTTTAACGACCACATATATAGCCTAATAAAACGTGTAATTCATATGTATGGATTAAACTAGAGAAAATAAAAATACATCATTTTCACTCTAAATTAGCATAATTTATTAAATGATGCTTAAATATTAAAATGACATACACCTCACTCAACCTACACTTTAATTTAACCTAACTAAACTTGACTTATACTTATACTATATATCAATGCAGTTTAAAGTTTTTAATGTGATCTCATGGCCTGTTAACAATTCGAACACTATTTGACAGCTCCTTATTAAAATTAACCAACAAAACCAATGCAAAACACACTAAATGAAAGATTTGTATTTTAAGGTAGTCCAGAAAATAGTTCTCTTTAATTCCTCAAATACAGTTTCAAGCAAATCGCTTTAATTATTTTAAGTAACACTAAGCCTATAAACCAGGACTCATAAATATCTTAACAATTAACTGAATTAATGTAACTGTTCTAATTCTGTTCCTCTAGATTATAATGATTAAAACGCATTTTAATAAAACAGTTTATCACTGACACCTCAAACTCACACACACACACACACACACACACACACACAGATCGTTACTCATTACTGCACAGATTTTTTTTTTTTTTTTTATTTAAATCGCTAAACAGTCACCTACACACAAATAAGTAAAACAAAAGACTGACTTACGCGTTATAATTTCTCTCTGCGACAAATGCTGAGGGTTACCCTGCTTGCGACGGGACATTGCCCTGGCATTTACACTGGCATCGCCCAGAGACCCGCACAAGGAATAGTCGGCTCGCGTCTTCTGTCCTCCGTGTCCGTGGCGTGGGCTTGTTTCCCCCTCCTCGGTAACAAACTTTTCCTGGGACTTCCAAAGAACTGCCACAGCTCCGAGCCGCGGACAGAGATAAGGGTCCCGTGGATGTGAGAAAAGCGAAAGTGTCTTTGCGCTCCGGCTCTCCAGATGACCAGAGACGCGCAGACGCTCAGCGCCTCAGCGACACACACATGCGCTTCAGCTGTGTGCCGCGCGCGATCTGTCCGAGGGCGAAAATATCCTTGACGAGTGACAGTTGTGAAGCAACCACTGGAAATGTCTCAGAATGTGATACCCGGTGCGTTTGGATAGGTCGGACCCTGTGGCGGCTCTCTTCTTCGTCCGGTCTGCGCCTTGTGGATTTGTCAGAGGCAATACGATTTTTTTTTTCTCCCTCTCTCTCTCTCTCTCTCTCTCTTTCTGAGTCCAAATAATTCTAAAAAAGACAAATGGTCATTACTTATTAGGTTGGATAAAACGAATCCAATTTCTCCTTGAGTTGGCGCTTGAGTGTGCCAAGCGCTGGACAGTTCTTCTGCTCTCCTGGGTTCTTAGTGCACGCGATGCCCGGTTACTTTGCACTCTCTCCAACTCTTTGCACTTGCTCCCCTATTCGGCTTTGCGCACTGGAGACCGGGGACATGGACTTGCCACCTCCTTTCCAAATGAATGAAGCTTTTTTTTCTCCCTTTTCTGCCTCTATGAAGATGGCGGAGTCCTGCTTCTCCGGGAGCTCTCTGTGTCTCTGTGGCGAGGGCTGCCTCCGTACAATGGGATAAAATTCAAGTTCAAGTGCGGACGTGACGTTAAGTCTACAGTGGGAAAGAAAATTGGAGACTGCAAGAGCACTGGGGGCGACTAGTGGTGGCTTTTCACAACTATCGGATCACCAGAACAGTGGTGGAGAGCGTGGACATCGCGAGCCGCTGTCTTACACACACACACACACACACACACTCTCTCACACACACACACACACACACACATACACGCGCACACGCGCACAAACACGCAGCACCTGACAGACCGGCGCACTGCTTGTCTGTATCCGCTTTAGTGCAAATAAAACAACGTTTGCAATGAATTTAAAGGGGGAAAGGCGGCAAATAGCTTTACAAAATAAAAAATAATTTTGAAAAAAAAAAAAAAAAGAGTTTGCCCGTGCTTATGTTAACGTGTATTACATTTACATCTTTTATGCATGCAAATAAAAAAGGGAAACTGATATCGACAGTCAATCATCAACAGTAAACATTCAAACCAGAAAAATCATTTGATAGAAAGCTACACTTCAGTGAAACATAAGAGGGCTGTTTACCACACTAGCAATAAATTACATGAGACAAGACAGGCGATGATATACTCATAGACTCTTTTTTTATGCGTTTTATGTCCTACAGAAATGACATTATTAAATTAAACCCACATTTGGAGAAGGAAAAATCAGAGGGAAGAAATATTGTGTTCAATGAATATTTCTTAATCTTTTTTTTTTTTTTGTTTTTTTTTTGGTAGGCAATATAATATATGTATTTATCATTTTTAAATCCACATATTACATTACTGTTGTGTAAAAACATTTGATCACATCTATGGTATTTGAACAAATAAACACTAGACTAAAACTGTTGCATGTGTGTGTAAACGCAAGACTGAATACTGGAGGAAATGAAAATAGGGAGGTGTGTTGTGCAAATACTTGCATGATTTGAGTTTACTGGGTGAAATGCAAGCGGCGTTCTCCTTTGCTTCTGTTTTACACTCAGCGTGCATCAGTAATATAAAAGCAGGTCATGTGGCTCCGATTTTTTTTTTGGATCATTTCTCACTGAAATTTGAAAACTGTAAAGAGAAAATAAAGGTTCTTCAGTGGGTTTTAGGTTTAGCAAAAACCTAACTGTATTCTAAAAAATGACAATTTGACTGTAAATGATTTTTTGGGGCAGTTTCTTCAAATCAGTGTATCGGTTTCTGGCTTCTTTAACACTGCGTTTTAAATCCTTTAAACCTTTTTTCTAATTAGAGCCAACTTTTATTGTTATTTTTTAAAGAGACTTGTTTTACAGAAGACAAATCAGCTGAGGTATGGTGTCAAATGTTTCACTGTGATATCACTATTGATGAAAAATAAATGCTTTCTGAGTAATCTATTATCAAATCAAATTTAAGTTTTAAACTGAGGTGTCACTCTATATGTTAGTTTGTTCAAAATGACGCTTCAATTAAAAAATTAGAGGTCACACTTTAGTGTTCATACATGTGTTAACACTAATGAACTACAAGCACTAAATATGTAATTATTTTCGAGAGCTGCACATAATTAGACATTCTTTTTGTTATTGCTATAGCACTTAATTATAGTAACATGTAATATGTGAACATGTTTAGTGTAAATTGAAACCAATTAGATTGACATTTCAAAACATGCTGTGGAAAAGTAAGCTAATAGTATGGGATTGAGGGGAACAGGACAAGTTATTACCATTTTAATTCAAATGGAGACTGTACCTTCAACAGTTCATTAACTTGGTGTGTAAAAAAGAGTCATGGCACTACAGGCGCACAGAGGGTCTGGCTTGTGCCAGTTCAGAAGCAGGTAGTGCCCAAATGAGAGCGTGTCTGCGTCGATCCATCTGCTCATTATCCATCATGGGATGTGACGCTGGGTGGCACAGCCTCGCCAACAATGCCATATATCCTGCCGCTGTCTCTGATATATCGTCTGCCCCTGAACTCTGTTAAACGACACCACAACTTTCATGTAAATTCGTTGAGACAGACAGACAGATACATAGATAGATTTCTTGTCACATATTGAGTTACTGAACTAAATTTAAAATTCCAGGCGTTGCCAAAAAAATGACATTTTTAGGATTTACAAGAATGTTTAAATGTAGAGACATCATCTACCAGCAAATCAAGATTGGAGGAGGTTGTTGCTGATATATGCTGGATTATTCTCCCTATAAAGAACATGAAACGTTCTCTGAAAAGCAGTGAGCTGAGAATCCTATTTTATTGTATGAATTCATTGGACACATCCTGTACTTTGCATTGACTTTTTTCCCTGTATGCCAAAAAATTTGTCTCTATAACAATAGTTTTGACTGAAACTCAGAGAACCAACTTTCTCCTCCATACATTACCAGTGAGAGTGTAGGAATGGTGTTGTTCGTTCTCGTTGACCTCAACAAATGTGTGCACATGCAGATTGAGAGCCTCTAAAATGATTATTTAAAAATGATACGAAACACTTCTGAAATCAATTCACATTACTGATGTCGATTGCAACTTTACACGTTTTTGTTTTACTGTTAATAAAGTTACCTGCACTTTCTCAAGCGCTTACAGGGAATTCGGACACACATGCATCTTTATTTATGGCCAGTTCCATATAAAACTACTTCCATATATGTGCCTATGGAAGAACACAAGTGCCAAAATGATGTAAAACTCATTTTGTGCATCTCAATAAAGTCCCAAATGCAGTTCTTTAAAAACAAAGTACTAACAGAATCAAATACAGGCAACTTTGTTTTCTGCCTTGCTGGGGTGAATCACACAAACTCTAAATTTGGTTTACTTCACCAGAATTTATATACAGAGCCCCGTATTTTATATTGCAGTGCTCATGCAATAAATATCTTCACATGTGATGTCAAACCCAGGACATTAAATTCTTAAAATTTGTGTTCAGTTATAAGCACTAAGTGTGTCCACCACACTTGACAAAATATATTTATTTGCAATCTAGCTCTCCGATGTGCTGAACTTGCAATGCAACAGTACCCTCTATTGGCCAGTTACTGCCACAAAACTTCACACGCTTGGACCTCAAACACTCATTTCCTTCAATTTCACACTTCAGAATTCTTTATTATTATTATTATTATTATTATTATTTATTATTTAATTTTTTTTTTTTTTTAATTCATGCCAAAATGAAACAACCAACCTGGAATGGTTAACATGTATTGTGTTGGAATTAGTTATCTACATATGTTTTTCTGAAAATACAAAAATGACCCCATTTTGTACAGACTTCTTGTTTTGCCTTCATCTAACATTGTATTTAAATGAAGAGACTAAAGAATATAAGACTGTGGTCTAAAATGTTTCTTTAATTACAAATGAGCTGAATCACAATTTAAAAAATATGTTGCCTCTTCAACAATTTATAATAAAGAGTGGAACAGACTCGTATGTTGAAAGATTCAGTCATTCAGCGTTTAGCCACCTTCCTGGTTTTACTTGACTTCTCGTCATCTCCCAAACACTAAACGACTTGGATGCGTGTTTGCTTGATGATGGTCAGAACATTTTTCACAGACGGAAAAAACAGAGCGGGATAAAATCTTCCAACATTCCAAATCAATTTTTGGAATTCAGGAACAAAACCTAAAATCCACTAAAAGTCACAATGAATATGAACACACAGCCAGCACATCCTCGTCATAGAGCTCATTAGGATCAGTCTATGAAGATTCATCTTATTTCATCTGTCCCCAACTCTCTCTCTCACCCCTGCTATGTCACCATCAAGAGAGAAACATTAATCTAGTGAATCTGAAGGAATGTCAGCCTTAATTGCTGTTCATTGGGGAAAAAAAGAGATAAAATGGAAAGACACGGCTTTGTCAAGCAATAAAAGATGTGAGCGATAAGACGGTCTGATATATCACATCTCAGCCTCCTGTCATCGCTCAACACAAGGCCTGGTGGCCATCTTGTGGGCGGCTCTCACCTCGGGCCTGCAAATGAAACCAAACAGTTTTGTTTCCGCCCAGGGGCTTTCAGGACGTCTCCTGTCACCGATCCCTATTGGGACGGCACATCCCCTGCACTTTCCAGGACCAGGCGAGTGGGTCCGGGGGTAAAACATGACTGTTTGAAAAGAAAAATGGCAACAGAGTGTGACTAAATCGGTTTGCTTGGCAGCCGGACAAAGGCTTGATTCCACCGCTCCCGAGAGAAAACGCGGGGCCCGCGAATCCTGGCATCAGATCGGAAAGTTGAACGTTGCCAAAGGCGCACATTCACAACAATTAGCTACCTTTTCAGTCCCAGCCCCATGGTTATCCATCCCCTAGGTGGTTATCTAATCGCCTGCTTTTGTTTAGAGGAACAGCTCTCTTTCACTCTGGGCTGACATCATTTACGGCTGCCGGCTGGCGGTTCTCGAAATCTGCAGAGGAGCGCGGGAGTGGCGGCCCATCAAGGAGTCTAAGTAGATAAACAGGGACGTACCCAACCTCTTAATGCAACTTCATAAGCCTCTAGTGCTCAAAGAGCACCGCAAATGGGGCGATCGTCTAGTTTCCAGCACGCATGCAAGGCGAGCTTTGAGGAGAAACTTTCACAAGAGGTGTAAGAGTGCCGGCCTGTCGACTTAAAACCGCCACGGGGAGGGAGAGCTGGCATTTGAGGAGACCACAGGGATTAAACCGAAGAAATGTGAAGAAGATCTCGTCTTTATCCTTCAGCTTCTTGGCTGATGTCAGGCTGACTACAGAGTTTTGCTCAGCTGTCCCTTTTCAGTTTTCCCCTGGCAGCACATTTCATCACTGTGGTATTTGTAGCATAAAGCTGTCCATCATTAAATCTGCAATATTCTAATGGCCCATATCCTCTCCGTACTCAAGTGTCGGTCAGACGACCGTGTGTGCTGAGGTTACCTCGAGGTGTGCGTTTTTACAGTGATGAATAGTATGGTCGCCATCTCCTGCCGTCCTTACACAGAAGTCACTCTCGGTTCACACTGATAACGCCGTTCCAGCCGTAAATACGGGGCTCATTTACATCAAGAGATGACAAATGTGTGTGTGTGTGTGTGTGTGTGTGGGATTGCATGCGCGCGTGTCCTCCCACAGAGAGCTTGCGGGATGGTTCGGGGCTGTACCATATCAAAAGGCCTGACACGCTTTAAACAAGAAGACCAGGCACAACTGCTGCAAAATACAAAAATGATGACACAAATTAGTTCTCATTGTTTTCTTGTGGGCATGTTGCAATGATGCAATCACAAGCAATGCTCACACTGCCATTTTTGAAGTGTCAGGGTACAAGAGAACGATGGCAATCCAGTTACCTTGCGATCATCCCTTCAGGAATCACTGAGAAACAGCTTTGCAAAATGAATTAATAAAGCAGTAAGCGACAAGAGGTCATGCATTGCAATGATTTTACCAAAGTCAAGCACGACATAAAGCTTCACTGTGCAATTCCTTTTGTAAAACGGAGGCCGCAACAACAACACTATGAATAAAGAACCTAACGTTCAACGAATACTTTCTGCATCACTAACATCAAACTGATTTGCAAAAAATAATGACCATCACTGTATTTGATTCAAAACAAATTATTAAAATATTATCTGGAGAATATTTACTCTGAATGTTGACAGTACATCTTTTTTCCACCCACCAATCGAGTAATATGAGATGTATAAATGAATAAATACACGTGGAAAATAATGAATTATTGATTTATACATCATTTGCAGATAAATAAATAATAGTACAACTTTGAAAGAAAGACAGTAAGAAAGTTAGAAAGAGGGCTTTTCTCACTTTGCTTGACCCCAGGTCTAAACAACGCTTTTAACCCCGGGTAAAGGAACGTTTCATGCTTGTCATTTAGAAGCGGGGTTAGCACCGCTTTTACCCGGGCTTATATGAAACCCTGCTTCGGAGCAGGATTAGTGACACCACATTACAGTGTGAAACGATGTGATGTTACAATAATACAGCTAAACATAACAGACAACCAGTCGCGTGTTTTGGATAGTTACAGAAATCCTTCACATTGTATATAAACAGTAAATTCAGCATTTGAGGGGAAAAATGTCAAATGCTGAGAGAAAACTTACCTTTATAGTCGGAAATGTTCACATGCTGCGCTCATCCAATCAGTGACACTGGCACCGCAAATATGCAAATAAGAACGTTAAACTAGAGTTTAGGAATGTACAGTGTGAAATGTCATTTTACAAATATCCAGGATCAATTGATAACCCGAGATAAGTTATGAGAAGTGTGAAATGTGAAACGAGAAAGAAAGAAACAGCACTACTATCAAAAATGACCAAATAATTTTAAATGTGCCAAAAAATGCTTGTGTTAAACAGATGTAATAAATGTCTTGAGTTAACATGTTAACTTTGACATCTTTTTTCTCCCACAAATAATCCACCGACTCTCAAGCAAACTGACCAAGACTGGTTTGAAGCAAATTTGAATTCAATTCATCTGTATGTCAGACAGCTTTGAATGTGGCTCATCCAATCAGATTGCAACTTTTATGACGTAAATCATGTTTTAGGCTATATCGTAATGTTCAGACTGCCATTTGAGCAGTGAGGCAGATTCTTTCACACCAGACTGTAAGCGGTGGACAGAGGTAATCAACATGTCACACACACACACAGTGACCCCACAAGCTGAACCTGCTGTATTTGTTTGTCGCCGTGACTCGTTATCGGGAATCGGCATTTCGAGGGACACCATACACACTTTACACAAATAGGTCTTTGCGCACATACTATCTCTTAGACGCACACACAGGCGTACAATCTTCGCGGGCCCTGCACTCTGATGTTGAATAATGGCGTCCTTTTTTGAAAGCGGCAGTTCCAGTCGTAGTCTTCTCCATCCAGCACCATCAGCACTTTAGAAGATTAAGTCCTACCTTCCCTTATCACACCACGCTCCTTCCTGCAGGCTCGACACGGGGTCCTCGCAGGCCGGCCATGTCCCCCTCTGCCAGCCCCGAATCGCCGTCTCGACAGGGCCTTAATTTTGGCCTCCGACTATCTTCTTGTTTCACATTTCTTTCCTCCACGCTCCAAGCTCATCTCTCTCCGGTCGTGTGATTCATCACCCCAGGATCAGCAGCAAAAGGCCTCTCCGTCATTGAGCGTTATCTACCATCTCAATGTCAGCCCCTTCAGCCAGACTGTGCCACATTGTGCTCGGTGGAACGAGAATAAGAGAACAGACATACAAGGCTTGATTAGGAACTTTTTGGGCTATTTCTAGAATAAAAGTGGACATTTACGGTTCGGAGCGCTGATTGGTCAATACAATGCTCCTGCAGTGCAGCCGAGTAAGATGTTAAAAACCTGAGCGTCTATCTCACAACACAGAGAAGCACAGTGTTACAGGAAAAGATCTTCTTTCAGGAATGGATAAATCAACCTTTCTAGATTAATAAAGTTTGATAGCGACCACAGAGCGTGCGTCTCGTCTGATGCCTTCGTTAGAGGAAATGTACTGCCTTGTGTCCAAGTACGCTTTAATCCCTTATCAATACAGTGCTTGCCCTTAATTATGCAGAGGTGACTGATAAATTAGTTTACACAGAATTGTGATTATCAGTTCAATCTGCCTCTATCTGGAATTAAAATCGATGGCTCATCAGCACACTACATGCTACACTAGCCCAAAAGGTGGAATACACAATACAGTGCACAGCGCTCGCAGGAGTCTTTTCACACTCCAGTTCACACTTTTTTTTTTTTCTAAATAGATTTTCCTTGTGATTATTTATGTAATCGGTTAAATGGATGTCACTTTGTTTTAAAAAGTAGTGGGGAGGAATGAAATAATGACTTGCTGGTCAATAATGAGTCGGCGTTCTGGCGTAGAACACAGAAGCCTGCACGGCGCGTACTGCGTCGACTGCATAAGAGATCGACATGGCAGAGATTCTTGAATAAAGTCGTTATTTCTGTTTTGTTTTTAAGCACAAAAAGTATTCTCGTCGCTTTAAGTCGAACCTTAAAACTATGGAGGAGTCAGAGCGCTCTCAGATTTCATCAAAAATATCTTAATATGTGTTCTGAAGATGAATGATGAGTAATTAATGAACTACTAATTAATGAATGTTTGGGTGAACTAACCCTTTAAGAATTAGTCAGACCAATGAGCAATTAGTTAAGAGTCTTACTTTTTGCATTCAAAATTAGACCAATCTACATTTTTATGTAACTGATTAGAAAAGAACAGAAGAAGAACCATCTTAAAGAAAAAAAATTAGATGACTAAGACTAATACTAGACTTGTAAGCCCGGAGCAGAAGCAGGAGCAAGAGAGTGTCAGGCCATTTGACGAAACTAACACCTTCACTTTTCATGTTCCAATGATCTGCAAACATTCTCTTGCAAATTTTGCTGATGTAAATATGCTATCAAGTTAACATCATCTAGCAGAACCTGATTTCGCCATGTAAAATCTATTCCTGGATCAACATCTTTGTTGATCCTGGAACAAAATTCCAATCAACCAATCAATGAGGAACAAGTTTACAGTTTATCCCAAGTTTAGGCTTAAAACCATGGCTAGGTGCTTCTACATCAGTGTCATTCACCTATCATTTCCCTCTGATTTCAGGGATAACTTATGGGTTGATTTAGGTTTAGGAATGGGGATATGTATAGGACTAAATTTTCCGACTGGAATGCTGTTCCAAGATCAACAAAATATATTGATCCAGGAATGTCTCTAACAAAATTAGTATCATCTAGGTTGAGATATATATATTTTGTCACCTTGGAATTATAAGGTATTGAGCTTCAAAGGTTTTGCATTGCATTCAACTTTGTAGACAGAACCTTTTTGTTTTCTAAATAAAAGTCCCAAAATGTACAAAAAAAAATAAAATTAAAGAAAAAAAAAAATCACAATTTAAATAAGCTGTCACAGAATAAAAATGTCAAAAACTCAATTTTGACAAAAATGTCAGATAGAAGCATATATATATATATATATAGACTCCTGAGCAATAAATACATTTATTTATTAATTAAAATTAATTACTTAAGAAATTGGGCCCAGTCCAAAATGGCTAAACTCTAAGCTTTTAATTGTCTTAACCAGAAATTATTAGTCAGGAAATTAGCAAAATTTAAGTAAAAGACAGAATGAAGTTATTGGCGGAATATGAGAAGTTGTGTGGAGTGATGAATCACAATCAAGCACCAGTTGCGTGGTGATGCTCCAGAGTAGCATCTTTAAAAATCTGCTAAGAAATATAATAATAAACGCATCTCAACCATAGTGGAGGAAGATATGCTTTTTTTAGCTGCCTGTATTGGTGAAGCTACTAATCATTTAATGCTCCTGCAAGACAATGCCGGAAATGGCAAAGACAAGCAAAAAGCGGCTTGAGAACAACTCCAATGCTAACAAAGCCAAAAGGAAGGATTTGCAAACCGGTTAGTCGGTGCTTTGAATTTTCCCATGTTCAAAATGCATGAATCATTTCTTTCAACTTCTGAATCAGAATTGAGCTGGACACCTTAATTACAGGATTTGACTCATTAACGACCCACTACTGCCCTCCTCTGGTCGCATGCTTCAGAGTGGTGAAAATGACAAGCTCTTGTACTCCACTGACTGTGTGAGAAATAAGAAAGAATTCGAAGAGGAACAATCATCTTTTCACTCAAACATAGACTCGTATGCATTGTATCATTTAGGTATTATAGAGCTATTTGCAAAGGCAACAAGCAATCAGTCCTGTACAGAGCCTTAACAAGCCCATTGTATGATTGCTCCAGCCCATCTAATGCCAGTTGTGTTCATAACTCCTGCTGGCGTGTGTGCTTAGCACCACTCACTTTAATTAACAACAGTCGAGGTAGCACAGTCACATTTAAAAGGTTGCCATTCCACCAATATGAAAGCACAATTAAATATTAATTGCCTACTGAATAATAGATGAAGAGTATCTGTGTACAGTTCAGGAGCCTAATTCCTGTTAAAGTACAAGTCTTTAATCAAGCAGTAATGAGCACTGCTATGTCAACAGGCGTTGTGCCCTATCAGCAAAGAATAGAGAGAATTACCATCGAAGGCTCATGCTGCCGAGAGCCTGTATCAATTTTAATGTAATTATGCTTTACTAATAACAATTCAACTCATTATAACAAGCGCTCGCAGAAATTGATTCTGTAAACAGCAGACACGCACAATTCTATTGTGATTATTCTCTAGAGGTTTGCTCCTGCTGTGTGGTACTTTGCGGTGAGGAGTATATGCAAGTTCAGACACAACACAAACTGGCGGTCTCCAAGTCTTCAGGGGGTTTTTTTCACGTTTTCTGAGCTATAATTTACCTGTCGGCTATCATTTTACCTATTATTATAACTGCATGTGGAATAGTTCGCCCAAAGAAAGTAGCCATTAAAGCAGTTCCATTAAAGCAGTCCATGTGACTTGAGTGCGCTTCCAATCTGGAGGAGACAGGGAGTCTCATTCAGACAGAAAAGTGAAGTATCTTTTTATTCAAAGTAGTAATGTAACACAATTTTTAATGAGTAACGCTTTTTTAAAACAGCATTCTACTTGTTACTGACACAAAACTATCGTATTAGGGACGTACGATATATTGGTACGATTTTTTTAACATTTTAGATTTTTAAAATGTTTTCGAAAGTCTCATATTCTCACCAAGGCTGCATTTTTTTGACCAAAAATACAGTAATATCATGAAATATTATGACATATTTTATGTTTAATATATTTTTTTATATTTATTCCTGTAATGGCAATAGCGGAAATAATGATTTGGTTCTCAAGAAACATTTATTATTATTGTTATCAATGTTGAAAACAGTTGTTCTTAATATTTGTTTTAGGATTATCTGATGAAGGAAAGGTTAAAAGAATTTATAAATGTCTTTAATGTCACTTTTGCTCAAATGAATACATTCCTGCTCAATAAAATTAGATTTTTTTTTTTTTAATCAGTGTCGGCCGATATCAGGTGGTATTGTACATTTAATTGTCATACCCCTATTTTTATTTAGATTAGACCTTTGTTGTAATCCAGTGCTCACTCACAATTAATCTTTGCTAATAAAAACTGATCATTTAATAGCTTTGAAAAAAAAAATCATTTAATGATCTCTGTAATCCATTTTTTATGCTGTGCATTATAATGTTGTGATGCCTAAATGCACTCGTACACTGTAAAAAAAAAATAGCAACTATTTCAACTTAAGTTCAGTTACATTTTTTTTAAGAATAATCAAAGTAATTTCAAATTAAATGATATTGCACTGACTTTTGAATCATGCATAACTTAAAAAGAAGTTGAAAGTGGAACATATGTTGTCTTGATTTAATATTCAATTTTTTACAAGGTAGCATTTAAAATGATTGATTTTTGGAGTCCCTAAAAGGACATGGTGATGGAAAAAAATACAAGATGGGAGGGGGAAAAAAATTCTCTTGCAAAAGTTTTGCGTTCCCCGAGAGCCTTTGCGTTCGCTCTCAAAGAACTCAAAAGGCTTGCCAGTGAATGCAAAGTTTCATTGGGGAATGAAAAACTGACTTACTCTTTTTCCTCCCATTTCATATTTTTTTCCACCACCAAATCCCTTTAGGGGATCTGTAGATTTTTAGTGTCCAGTGTTTTATTTTTAATTAATTGAGACACAAAAGTATAAAACTGTAATATTGGCAATTCATCAGTTATCAGCAATAACATGAAAATAATTATTAGTTTATTGTTATATCGTCCAAAATTTTTATATAATTGCATCCCTATTTTGTATGGCTTTAGACATGAGTTGCATGGCTTTACATGTTATGTTTCTGTCTTTTTGGGGGCTCTACAGTTTAACTTCCCATCCACTTTTGTTGTATGGACATGAGAAGCCTGAACATCTCCTTTTATGTTCCTACGAGGAAATAAAGGTAAATGACAAGTAAATGGATTCAAGAGTTTCAAATTTTGGGTGAACTACTCTTTTATGGCTTAAAATAAAATAAAAAAATACTGAGAGCTTTTGCAATGAGTGACACTCTTCTGCCCGGTCAGTCTTTGGTCTTCCAGTGAAAATCCATTAAGGAAGATCTTGTGTCCTACCACACTTCTTCTCCTTGAGCTAGAAAAGCAGATAGAGACAGAGAGGAAGAGCGACGAGGTGACGCCACATTCACCTTTGATCTACTGTGATTTTTCACACCGCACCGGAGAACTGCACTTTTCACAGTCCACTCATGAAAAGCGGGAGATGCCTTAGTGTCCAACCTTATATGCATCACAGCCACTTTCCCGCCACCCTGACCTAGAAACGGAGGACCCGGTGAGTTGGATGACCGGTGAAGGGGGCGAGGGGCCCCGGCTGACAGGAGCTGGCCGCTCAGGTGGAGGCACCAAGGAAAGGAAGACGAGATGGCTTGTGGCACGCTGACTTTCCAGCTGGCCAACTCGTCCCACTGTCAGGACCAATGTCTGTGGAGGAGGAATGCAGAGAAAAAGAGAAGGAGAGAGAGGGGAGAGAGTTCAGCGTAAAGGCAGAACTGATGAAGAGAGGCCAGTGGAGCTGAAGTCACACCTCAGGGACTGGAGCTCCTCAGCAGGGTCGGAGTGTTCGACTACAGGGGGTCAGGAGAAGGTGAAGGAGAGTCTAATACTGCAGCTGTAGCCTTGTGTAGCCAGACTTTTGACCATCGGCATAAAGCCTGGTCCACAATAAAACAGCCAAGAACTGTCCGATTAGCCAGAAAACAACATTTAAAGTGAACAATCACAGTCCATTTAAGGATGATTCAATGGAAAATTGGATTAAAAAAAACAACAACAACATTATTTCAGCTCTGTTGGACAAGCCTTGTTCAAGCCTGATGAGAAATACATGTTTTGTTGGTAAAAAGGATTAGTATTAAATTAAAATAATCTAATACATGATCTAACTGAATGATATTAACAATATAAACCCTCAGTCGTTGCCCGGGCACCAAAGCAAAAAATGGCTGCCCACTGCTGTGTGTGTGTGTGTGTGTGTGTGTGTGTGTTCACTACTCACTCACTACTCCTAATGTGTGTCCACTAACTGGATGGGTTAAGTGCAGAGGGCAAATTTCGAGTATGGGTTACCATACTTGGCCTTCACATGTCACTTTCAATTGACAACAAGCTGCCAGGAGACTGAAAAACACAAGACAAATGAATCGATAATCAGGTAAAAAGAAAATACAGGAGAGCACATGGCGCATAGAAACAAACATGACAAGCCATGTGCTCACACCAAACATGACAAAAACAAGAGCACAAGCCATGTGCCCAAACAAAACATCATGCAGCTAATGAGAGCTTTCACTGACAGCATGTCAACACAAAACACGACAACATGAAAGCACGAGCTGCGTGCTACACAGAACAAAACAACAGAATACAAAGGCTGTGACCAAAATCGCATGCTCTCTACAAGGTACTTATGTTGAATAATTACTTCGCGACCGCTAAAAAGGTACGTTGTATATAGAATAAATGTGTGTAGTGTGAATGTAATCCGTAATGTCATTGTCATATAACTTACCAGCGTGAGTTTCACTGGCATTCACAAATCCTCTCCTCTGGCCTCTTGGGATATTAAAGAGTCTATCATATGCACACTTCAGAATCTCTCTGGGATTAGTAGGTCATCCAGGTACTTTTTGCCTACTACTCTTTTATGAGTACTGTGAATTTGGACATACTTCTGTCACATACTGTCAAGACCGGAGTAATGATGCTGAAAAATCAGCTTTGCCATCACAAGAATAAAATTAAATAATTTAAATAAATTGAAAAAAAAAAATAATAATATTGAAAACACAATATTACGTTTTTTTTTACTGTACAACTTCTACAAAATTCTTACCGATCCCCAAATTCTGAACGCTAGCGTATGTATTTATTAAACACTTTTTTAAAAAACACATTTCTTTTGTTTAAAACACATCAAAAACACGTGATTAAGACACGTCTTAATATTGGGTATGTAATAACCGTCATCTTTGAACTGACCCCAAATGACACTTCTTCCTGATGTTAGGGTTGATTTGACCACCTGGTTCCAATGGTTCTTTTAAAGTAGGTATACAACAATTTGTTGCATTTATATATATATATATATATATATATATACACTTTTTTTTTTTGCAACTTGGAATTTTGTGAAAGCCAGCCATTTTATCTAACTACCCCAGCTGTATCTACAAAGTTCCTTACACGCCTCTCTTTGCATCAGCCAAATTCTACACAACATTTTAACATATGATAGCTGAGGAAAACTGTGGAAGTGAGAAACAGTGATGTCAGGAATGTGAACAGTGGAACAACATCTCACCTGTCTCGTCTGTACAGTTCCCACAGAGGCCCTGTGATTGGCATTGGTGACACTGGTCTCCTGAGCAGGTTGTATTTGTTAGGTCTCAGAGGGCATGCTGGTCTAGAGGTCGTTGTATCCACCTGAAAGAGAGCATGACTTTTAATGTGCATTCTCTCTCCAGAGAAAGAACACGAGTTTGAAGACAAGCCAAGGTCCTCAAAGCCACATACCGGAACCAAGACATCCATTTTCTCTTTCTCTTCTCTTTATGTTTCTTCATGCAGTCGTATATTGATCTCACAAAAGACAAAATTCGTTTTCCCCAGCACAGAAATGTTATTCTTTTATTACAGAAATGCGCGCTGTGAAAACAACACAACATACTCTCTATCACTTTCGGTGTGACATGAGCCAGAATTCTATTATGGGAGAGCTGCGCCAGATACAATGAAGTATTTTCAAGGGATCTTGAGGCAACAAAGTATATAAAATGCCATAAATAAATTATGGCAGACAATTTTAAGAGCATTAAAAGTTTGATCTCCTTCAGGGGAGGCCGCAAGGGACTTTTTGAAGCAGTAATTATTCATAAAAATGAAATGTCATATTAGTTTGTCGCGGTCTAATTTGATTTCCCGTTGATAAATTTTTTGCGCTTCGGCAGGATTCGGTGGGACAAATGTGGTGCTCTCCTCACATCATTTTCTCTAATAAAGACACATTTGTTTGAATATACAGATGAGGAGTTCCGAACAATGGTAGTAATTAAAACTGTGGATCCAATCGCTGATGTTTCACAATTATGTCAGTTTTTGCATCTGATTAAAGGGAACATGTTGTAATAGATCGATACACTTCTAAAAAGGCGCTTTGAATGTGAAACAACTAGGTCAAAACATCACATTTTTTTCAGATAACTTGCTATTTTGACATTTGATGTATTTGGTCCCACTCTCATACTTACCTCAGTCTGTAGTTAGAAGCATTGCAAATGTTAGCATGGGAGATGAATTTTCAGCTGAATTATTAATTAAATAAAGAGAAGATCTTAAACCAAAATAAATCTAACATTAAATGTTTATGATAAGAAACAAACAAAAAAAACTTTGTGGTTTGTTGTTTGGCTAGAAAAATAATTAGCTTGTACTTAATATTTAAGACTTCTGCAGTGAAAACAATAATTCAATTTTCAATAGTTTATTCCTATGATCTTTTCTCTCTTTTTGTGTGTGTGTGTGTGTGGTGGGGTTTTCTAAATAAAAGAAATAAATTCAGTGCTGATTAATATTTCTCAACCTTGTTCCCAGCAGCCCACAAGGTATGGATGGATAAAATGAAGTCTGAATCATCACCTTTCTGATCAGCATAAAGCACCGGGGGACACTTGCTTGGACAATTTATTTCAGCTCGTAATTCTCTTTCTGTTTGCCTGTTTTGCAAACACATACAAAGCTGACTTACTTCCTTTCAAATATTTGACATTTTTAACATACAGTGCTACTTGAAAGTTTGTGAACCCCTTGCAGAATCTGTGAACATGTGAATAATTTGAACAAAATAAGAGAGATCTTTCAAAATGCACGTTGTTTATTATTTAGTACTGTCCTGAGTAAGATATTTCACTTAAAAGATGTGGTAACACTTTACAATAAGGTTCATTAGTTAACATTAGTTCTGCACTTCTACAGCATTTAGTAATATTTGTTAATGTTAATTTCAACATTTACTACTACATTATCTAGTTAACATTAGTTAATGCACTGTGAACTAACATGAACAAACAACGAACAACTGCATTTTCGTTAACAAAGATTAGTAAGTACAGTAACAAATGCATTGCTCATGGTTAGTTCATGTCAGTTAATACATGAACTAATGTTTAAATAATGAACCTTATTTTAAAAGTGTTTACATAAATTCCACAAGACAAGAAAAAATAGAAGAATTTATTAAAACGCCCCCGTTCAAAAGTTTGCGAACCATCGGTTCTTAATACTGTGTGTCGTTACCTGGATGATCTTCAGGTCTTCAGTCTTCAGGTCCTGAAAATGCATATTTTAAACGGGATGAAGATGTTTGGAAATTTCTTATTTTATTTAAAATCTCTTTTTTTTCCCACTTAGTGCTGCCCTTCGAAAGTATCAGAAGATACTTGCATATTTCCCGGGAGACAAATTAAGTACAATTTACCTTAATCTTCACATTAAAAAAAATGTTCACCCCGGTGAACTCTTAATGCATCATGTTTCCTTCTGGAGCGTCAGTGAATGTTTGAACCTTTTTTAATAGAATGTAAAATATCTTACTCAGGACAGTACTAAATAAAAAATAACTGGCATTTTGTATGAGCCCTCTTATTTTGTTATAACTCTTCACATTTTCACAGATTCTGCAAGTGGTTCGCATACTTCCAAGTAGCACTGTTTCTTCACTCGAGACCTGGTCTGTTTGTTTTCCATGGTGGACCACTGATGCTGGCACTGGCACTATCCAAAGCAGATAATGAGGTGAACATGGACCTGCACTGCAGTGAAAGGACACAAAGAGTACAAGTGAGACTGAGAGAGACACTGTAGTGGGCTGACATGTCCTCTGAGTCCCAGACACACCTTGTTAAGGGTATTAGGATCAACACCGTGATTGATCTACATGTCAGATCGGTAAGTGAAGGCGTGGAGTCAGCTGTCCACAGCTCATTTTCCACCTGGAGGTCAATTAAGACACAGAGAGGTGAGGAAACCACTAGGACGGGTGCCTTACAGTGCATAGGCCTTAATATGGAGATGTCAACACGCGCACACACACACACACACACACACACAGCATACATATAGATACACGAACCTAGCTTCATTTGATTGCCCAATGTCACTGCATGGGGGAGGTTTCTGTCATGATAGACAGAGTGTCTTTACTATGAAGGTACACAGAGAAAACAAAAGGAGGGGGTGGTGGATGAAAAGATAGATGAATAAAGGTAGAGCTTCATCTTTGACTGGGCTGAAGACTGTCTCTAGTCATTTAGTACTGCCTCATTTCCTTGTAACGCACAGGGCTTTTCTTTTTCATTAGCGGAGCTGGGAGCACACAAGGAGTCAACCGTGTGGATATTCTGACACCCCTACAGCACTCTATTTACCACAGCTCTTCGGTGATGTATCAAGGGGAACGTCTTCCCGGCATTAAATATAGATGCAGTCGGATTAACATATCAGGAGAGAGCATGATTAATGTGAGATTACGCTGGATAACGCTGCTGCTTTTTCCATCACTGTTGGAGTAATGGACTTTGATTTGATTCAAATCATCCTTTACCCATCAACATAAGCAGCCGCTCTTAAGAGAGAGACGGGACATCGCTCGACTGCTTTTGACCGCACATAATACAAATAATATACGCAAGTTTGAGAATAAGTTATCTTGCTTGTCACCGGTCTAGGTCGGCATTTGTTGCCCAACTTGTGCCGTGCTGTTTGTGCTTCAAACAAGAACGATGCATCAAATCCGTTCGTTCAAGAGGTGTGCTAATACATTTCTGAGAGATCTTACATAAGATTTTCACCTGGCAGGTGATAAATTAGAGGATTAAAGAAAAATCCAATAAACTTGCGTTTAAGGAGAGACTGAAGTAATATCTAGAGACTTGCAGAAGTAAACACTTTGTAAATACCCAAAACACATTAACAGCTACGTGCTAACCACTGCAGAATTGTACTTACAACTTCTGATAGACAAGTTCTACTCACATTATCTTCAGAAACCATACAATTCTAGCTTGTGAGTATAGAACATTCTAGAAACCACCTAGAATACCTCGTAACCTAATTATAATAACTACATCACAGCATGCTAACCACATCTTAGCCACCACTCGTAACACTTTAGCATCACGGCAGTGACTTTTGTAAAGTCAAGTACCACTAACATTTACTTCAGAAAATGTAACAAAAAAAACAAACAAACACTAGTTTGTGAGAACTCAACATTCTAGAAAGCACCTAGCATACCACCCAAAACAAATTAACAACATAACAGCATCTTAGCATGAATCACCCACATAGAGGAGACGTTTGAACCAAGTCAAGTCCCACAAAAATCTAATTTATGAGAACTGAATATCCTTGCACCCAACCTATGCTAACCACTTAAAACTTGCAAGTATCACACACATATACCCTACTTCAGAAAATGAAAAAAAAAAAAAAATCTTGTTTTTTTACTATTGTAAAGCTCTCAAGATCTCAAAACAGATCTATTTTTTTAAATTAAAGTGGTGGTTAATATCAAGTTACCATAGTTTTATTTCAGTATTTTGGTGGAAAATACGGTTATTTTCACCACCAAAGTCATTTTTACATGAACTATGAATGCTGTAGACCATGAAAGGTATGAAATGAACATGACCAATGCTGGGTGCAAAAAACCCAATAACCTGACCAATCCATGACCATCTCATTTATTTTAGTTGCTCTCTGCACCTTAAGAGATACATCACAAGTCTTCGTGTGCATATCGAATTTCACACCCTCAATAAATTGCTGGGCCAACTTATTGATATTTTCTGGCCTGGGCCCGTTTTGCCTCCTTTCTCCTTGAGAGCGACACCTGCAAAGGGTTAAACCCTCCCCCCTGTTCTGCCCCGTGCCACTGCGTCTCTCTCGCTCCCTCACTGTGTCTCCCCGCATCCATTTGCAAATGATCTCGCTTGTCTGCATATTGTCACTTGCAGCCTGCCCACACATTCATCAACTGTCGGCCGGCTCGCCGCGCACTCCACGCGCCCTCTACACTTAATTGTTCCCACTCTGACCTGGGAGAATAGAGAATGATGTTTCCCTCATTCGTGCCGGTGCAGGGCGAGGAGAATTAACAACTCTGTGGGGATGGCCGAGCTGTGGTATGGTCGGTCAGGCTTTCCCCTCTCCCCCCTCTTTGTGTTTCTGGGGCACGGTCCTACCCTATTACCAGAGGCAGGCGAAGATTCACTATCTGCGTGAAGAAATGAGACAGAAAAGATAGGTGTAGACGTCTCCTTCTAGTCCAGATATATCTGTGTAGACAAATGGACATGGACACTACCTTTTTTCAATATCAATATTTCAGGTTAAACTTTATATGAGAAAATACGTATTTTTAAATGACGTTTATCTTCATGAGCTCATTAAAAATCATATTTAAAACTTGTAGATGGAGTGTAGCCTACTACTCTTACTATTTCTGCCTGATTGGTGGTGATATAACACTCCCTATGTCATTTTTTTTATATATATATATAAAACTTACGACATGATTGAATACTGAATTATATGAATGACAAAATACATGATTGTATTTCTTTACACATGCATACATACAGGTGCTGGTCATATAATTAGAATATCATAAATTAGTTGATTTATTTCACTAATTCCATTCAAAGAGTGAAATTTGTATATTATATTCATTCATTACACACAGACTGATATATTTCAAATGTTTATTTCTTTTCATTTTGATGATGATAACTGACAACTAAGGAAAATCCCAAATTCAGTATCTCAGAAAATTAGAGTATTGTGAAAAGGTTCAATGTTGAAGACACCTGGTGCCACACTCTAATCAGCTAATTAACTCAAAACACCAAAAAATGGTCTCTCAGTCTAGTTCTGTAGGCTACACAATCATGAGGAAGACTGCTGACTTGACAGTTGTCCAAAAGACGACCATTCGCACCTTGCACAAGGAGGGCAAGACACAAAAGGTCATTGCAAAAGAGGCTGGCTGTTCACAGAGCTCTGTGTCCAAGCACATTAATAGAGAGGAGAAGAGAAGGAAAAGATGTGGTAGAAAATAGTGTACTAGCAATAGGCATAACCACATCCGGAGAGGATTGTGAAACAAAACCCATTCAAAAATGTGGGGGAGATTCACAAAGAGTGGACTGCAGCTGGAGTCAGTGCTTCAAGAGCCACTACGCACAGACGAATGCAAGACATGTGTTTCAGCTGTCGCATTCCTTGTGTCAAGCCACTCTTGAACAACAGACAGCGTCAGAAGCGTCTCGCCTGGGCCAAAGACAAAAAGGACTGGACTGCTGCTGAGTGGTCCAAAGTTATGTTCTCTGATGAAAGTAAATTTTGCATTTCCTTTGGAAATCAGGGTCCAGTGTAAAGTTTCCACAGTCAGTGATGGTTTGGGGTGCCATGTCATCTGTTGGTGTTGGTCCACTGTGTTTTCTGAGGTCCAAGGTCAACGCAGCCGTATACTAGGAAGAGCACTTCATGCTTCCTGCTGCTGACCAACTTTATGGTCATTTCATTTTTCAACAGGACTTGGCACCAGCACACAGTGCCAAAACAACCAGTACCTGGTTTAAGGACCATGGTATCCCTGTTCTTAATTGGATTTTCCTTAGTTGTCAGTTATAATCACCTGTATACACATATAAATATACACACACACACCTATAGATATATAGGATTGCACTATATTTTACACTGCATGTATTTACATGTACTTACAGTGTACTTGTCTTTTAAAATACTAAGTAATATAAGGTAACAACAGGGGTTAAGGTTAGGTTCAGGGTTTGCACCTAGTTATTATAATTTCTGTAATAAGTACATAGTATGTACATGGGGAACATGACTGTAAAATAAAGTGCTACCATTTATATTATACTAATTATACTATTTAAATGAAATAGTATTTATTTTTTTACAGACAAAATCAATGTTCTTTGCTATTCAGCTACATGATTAAATACAAGGTAATAAAAAAAGAATGACTTGCCTTTTTCATTGAGGACAGTAAAATTGCATGTCATGTCAACTGCCCATCCAAATATATAACCATCATTTCCGGTGGGGCCCCAAGCTCTGTTCCAGTGGCGAGAGGTCGGTCTGCGTACGCATGTCACAGGCGAGAACAACGGGAAAGTGCCGGCACTGGGAACGTCACACACAATGGATTTATGGCTTCTTATCTGCATGCCATTTGCATTTGCGAGGAGATCTGCAGCACGGGCCCATTTTCTCCGTCTGGATAGCGGAGCGGCCTCCACCGGTGCCCAGGGGCTCCTCAATGCATCACTCTCTCCCTCCTTCGGCTGCTAAACATTCCCACTGCATTAGCTAAGACAAGACATCAATTATACATGCCGTGGTTTCACTGTTGCAAAATACTATTTCTAGTTGGCTTAAATAGGATTAAAAATTAAATATTGCTTGCTGAAAAGGAATATGAAATCAGCTTGAACTTCTGCTACTTTCAAGCAGGACGTTTGGGGCCAGTGCAGAGCAAAGGGCTTGTTTTGGGCGAGCTGCAAGCGTGTGTTGTCCTTGTGATGGCAAAAAGGAAAGACTTTTAATTGGCTGTTTTTGGTCTAGCAAATATTTACCCAAGCATCTCACAAACAAGTGCTTTTAAAAGTTTGATTTAAAGCAGGCCTAACAGATGGTGAACCAGGCGCTGGCTCATAACTCAACTCATAGCCGAGTTTCAGTGTGACCACAGGGTACCGTTGCATATGTTAACTCTGAGGAAAAGACGCTAATATTGGGATCAGTTAAGCCATTAAAATCTTAAACAGCATATTCAGAGCTACAGCATGAGGAAGCATCAAAAACTAATTCGCTTAGGAAAAGAGTGCATACCCACCACAAACATTTTCTTCTCCCTTCTCTTCATGGACAACCGCTCAACCACTCCTCCTTCCACATGTCAGTTCCATAAAGAGCCAGGGTTGAAAGTGGTATGGGCCGGTCACGCTGGGCCAGGCCTGATGGCTCATCCCCAGACCTTCAGTCCTGTCTCTTCAATTATGAATAGCTACTTCCATTATAAGCACCACATCTGCTTTAAAGAAAGAGTGATCTGGCAGTCATCTTAAGACATTCAAGTGGCTTTTTTGTTTGTTTGTTTTTAAAGGGCACCTGTTATGCCCCTATTTACAAGATATAAAATAAGTCTCCGACGTCCCCATAGTGTGCAAGTTAAGCTTTAGCTCAAAATACCCAACAAATCTTTTTTATAGCATGTTAAAATTATCACTTTGTAGGAGTGATCAAAATCTCGCAGTTTTAGCTGTGTCCCTTTAAATGCAAATAAGCTGCTGCCCCGACCTAAGAGGGTGAAGCTTCAAGAGCTCATTCTCTGGTGTCAGGAGGACTAAGGGGTCGTTCACATTGCGTCTTTTGTGCACTCAAATTTGCTTTCAAATGAGCTGCAGACGCACTCATAACGGAAGTGACGCGGAAGTGGTCGCGACGCGCATTGGTACGGTGGCCGAGAGAGCTCAAAACGCTTCAAATAATAAAACACATGCAAATTAAAAAAAGCACATGCGAATTAAAAAAAACACATGCAAATTAAAAAAAAAGCGCATGCGATTTAAAAAAAATGTGATCATCAGTTTGACAACACATGTGCTGCAAATCCTCACAACACATGCAAACTCAAAAAAGCGCTACATTTACAAAACGCGCCGCAAAGAGCACAAACCACAACGGAAATGTTTCAAGGGGACCCCAAAAAGTGACGGACCCTAGTAGGACGTGCGTCCAAAACCAGTTCAACTCACCCTTCACTTATTCACTGATCCCTATATAGTGTACGGCATTTGAGTGCACGAAGTGTTCACGATCATTAAATACTATAAAAACTGCAAACAAAAATAAACAACTGTACATTATTTCATGTATTTATTATTTTTAATAAAGTGTTTTTTCAGTTTGCTAGAAGCTCACGCTCACAGGTCGTCGAGCGCCTCAGGCGGCCGTTACGATTACGTAACATTAGTACGCTACAGATGATTAATGAATATTTTTAAATCATCCACTAAATTATCATCTCTTAAAGTTTAATGAGTGAACAGCAATGCCACATATTAAAACACTTTTCTGTTAGTGAAACACATTACATGGAGTTAATGCCAACATAATATATTTGAATATTTTTTAGTTTGTGCTGTTGTCACTGTTTGGGGTCCCCCTTGAAACATTTCCGTTGTGGTTTGTGCTCTTTGCAGCACTTTTTGTAAATGTAGCGCGTTTTTGAGTTTGCAAGTGTTGTGAGGATTTGCAGCACATGTGTTGTCAAACTGATGATCACGTTTTGTTTTTTTATTTGCATGTGCTTTTTTAAATTCGCATGTGCTTTTTTTAATTTGCATGTGCTTTATTATTTGAAGCGCTTTGAGCTCTCTCGGCCACCGTGCATTGGTGTGTTTTTTAGGCATAGCGAGTTGAAAAATTGTCAACTTTTCAGAATGTCGCAAGCGCACCGCAGGTCATGTGACAAAAACCAACCGATCAGCTTCGGCCTTTCCGTAACAAAACATCAACAGCTCAACTGAACATAGTTGTACAACATAGCTGTATTTAATGTTAAAAGCGTGTAATGTGACTTTGAATATCACCACTCCCAACTTTGTAGCTGTAGTAAAAGCAAAAATGGATAATTTACCTCAATCTTGAAATTAAACAAATGGAAGCATTAATGTTCAAACTGTGAACAAAAAAAAGTGTATTATTTGACAAAGATTTTTTCAGTAGCTCAGTATGTATTTTTAATAAGTGTTTAAATGGTGTAATATTAGTGAATTTGATTTTGTACTTACCCATTTCCTTGCGAGTGCAGTCAAATTTAATCTCTGCGCCGTGCTAATGCCGCGAGAGCCCGCCCACACTCTGTTCTGATTGGCTGTGGTTTTTGATTGATTGACATTTTGTTTTACAAATGAGGACAAACTTCGTAGGACGAACAAAAATGTTTTTGGTAATCGTATTAAAAATAACACTTAAAATGGATAATATTCAGACTTTTGAGCTTTGAAGTGCCGGAAAATATTGGATTAATTTTAAGAAAGTGCTGGATTAAGATTGGATGACGTCATCAGGGTCGGTCCTACCCTGGTTTATGGTGAAATGGCACTACTAGGTGTTCCGTCCGAATTCACACTATAATGCCTACAGAGCCATTGAATATATGCTGCATGGACATAACAGGGATAGTTAGTTTAATTACGGTTATAATTTATGTTGCCATCTTGCTTTTATGGCCAAAACTTTACAGATGAGTTTTATGACGCTTATTGTACTTAACACAAAAGATGAAGCGTCTGTTTTCACTCCAGAAAATCATTGTAAGCTTAATAAAACAAAATGCAAGAAGTGCATGGTAAAGTCAAACTCTCTCTCTCTCTCTCTCTCTCTCTCTCTCTCCCTTGCATTATCATCAACATACACAGTGAATTACACAAAATACTCATTACAACAGTAAACAAATATATACAGACCGTATGAATTTTCAGTGCTTTACTTCCATAAAATCAACTCCGATGAACTATAATAAAGTGCATGCTCTCCCTTTCAATACTGCCATATCCAGTATCGCTCAGGAGACTATAAGATGGATCACAAAGAGTTGGAACTGATCCATTCATGAGTAATAACTTTTAAGCAAATCCTGTGTTTTGTATTGTCCTTTTGTTTTGACATTCGTTCACAAGAAAGTCTTGTGTAAAATGATTCCCGCAGACAAACAAATTTAGGTCTGA
This sequence comes from Opsariichthys bidens, assembly GCA_037194245.1. Classification (NCBI taxonomy): domain Eukaryota; kingdom Metazoa; phylum Chordata; class Actinopteri; order Cypriniformes; family Xenocyprididae; genus Opsariichthys; species Opsariichthys bidens. Next base: position 23,193,244 of record CM074286.1, on the reverse strand, counting down.
ACATAACCAGCTCCGGAGAAGGTTATGTCCCAGAGTTAGCTTTCTTAAGAGGTATTCAGATGCATCTTATTTCATTAATATAGTTATATTAATGTAACTAAATTTGTTATATGGTTAAATAATGTCACACATGGATCTGCTTTTTTCCTTTTTATAGTGGGACGTTTTCTATACTATAATTTCTATAAGAAAATACATGTGATATCTTATTAAATATTTAGCATCAAACAAACAATAATTCTTATTTTCAGTGAATAAAGATTACTTATTCAATAAAAAGACTGAAAAAATGTGGGATGTGCACTGAGTAGGTTATGTAAACCGCAATTAAACTTAAGAATGGCGCGCTTTTTCTTAGCGTCTGTTTCCATGGTGAATCATTGATTCGCCGCTCGGTTGAGAATGTCTTGTGTGTTAATCGGGAACATAATCTGGATTGGCTGAATTTACTCCCTGATGCGTTTTTGGAACCAACATACCTTGAGTAAACAAGGTTTGAAAGTTAATCCACTGAAAGTTCAGGGTATGTGTGATGGTAAGTTAACCTGCTTTCTGGAATACACCCCAGGAGTACATGAAGACTGTTGTTTACGCTTACATCCAATAAAACACTCGTTCAGAGCGGGGTCTGTGCTAATATGGCAGAGTCCGTCAGCAGTCGTGGGCGGGGTCTGTGCAAAGTGATGTCACTTTGCACAGAATCCGCAAATGGCTTGTTCTGACACTGCTTATGATTTATGGGAATTAAAAAAAAAAAAGTTGGTGGATTTTTATCATTATAGGGTGGTTGTGTACACACACACTGCCATGTTTAAACACCATGTCAAATTGAATTTTGCAAAAATAAATGCCTTTTAAAATATATATATATTAATATATAGCTTTCTAATGTAAATACTAACTATAGAGGCAATTTACTATCCCATCTCATCATAACTTGCAAAGCCAACTACAAAGGAAGAAGTTTGATCAGCCCTTCAAATCAGCATTGATTCCATTGGTAGAGTTTGGAGAAGGAATATCAAGCAGACCTATGGCAGTCTATTTGTATGAACTTGTTTGAAAACAGTAACAATTTCCTTTGGTGGCTCTAGTGATGAATAAATAATACTTCAGCTTCAAAGTCAACATGAAATCAAAATCGACTATTTATTGTAATAAAGTCAGCATGGAATGGAAGTGTCAGTCATAATGTGATGTTTAACTGAGTGAAACATCTACTTGAATGAGAGTGGGACTTGATTTTGTCCATCGGGAATGTATTGGATAATTCATATAAATTGCTGCGATCTCATGTGAGTGACAG
>CM074286.1:23044438-23189438 GCA_037194245.1 Opsariichthys bidens | reverse complement strand
GGAAGTCATGCAGGCTGAAGTTTTCTCATACAAGAACAAAATTGCTTCATCTCACCTGCGCAGCCTTCGCCTCAACCAGAGACCATTTCCCACCACCTAACGTCTCATGTACCTAAACTGTTCGCAGCGGCAGCTTAACGCTTAAAATACTAATGAGGGGATCTTCCCACGGGTAGAGAAGTACAAGGCACCAATAATCCTCAATTCAAGAGAGGCGGCGCGTGAAGCAACTGTAGAGCTGCTCTTCTCCAACACGCTCGTTGATAAAGCAACAAGACCTGCAGACACTGCTTTAGCATCAGAAGACCTGAAGCTTAAGAGTCAGATCTCACGGCATGCAGAAAGCTTTCATGAGGCCGTTTCCCCAATGTGCATCAACTGCTGGGAACCAGAACTTATTCTCATAAAACAATCACGTTAGAAACCAGTGTTGTTGTCGAGACCAGCTGATTTGAGTCCAGGCCGAGACTAATAGGCCCCGTTTACACCTGATACCAAGATACGTTCGGTTGATCAGATCACAAGTGGACGACGCTAAATACGGGGTGTAAAACGTTTTGAGCTTGCCCACTTTCGACCACTTCCCAAGGTAGTCGAAAATGCATTCGACCGGACTGCTTTCATAGTGTAGGTACTCATCTGGTCAAATGTGTTCGAACAGCCCCAAATGACCGCCTACTGACTTCATGCATAAAAATTATGGGATGCACGCCATTTAAACTGTCAGCTGAAGGCTGGTTAGACGACGACAAATAAGCCCCAAAAAAACAAAAAAACGCACCAAGCACATTTATATGTAAATTGCACACGTTTATTTTGTCATTAGATCGAAAGATCTGAAAAAGCCATACATTTACTAGGCCGTAGATTCTTCCCTTGAAGAAATCAGAACAGAATGGTTGAAAGTGGACAAGAGAGATGGATTAACATACCAGACATAAACGGGAATGTGTCTCCCTCGTCTTGTCATACGATCGGCCAAAACGCATCTTAACACCAGGTATAAACAGGGCCTCAGAGTCAAAACCAAGTTTAAAAGAGGGTCAAGTATGAGTCAAGAGAGACCCGAGTCCAAATGACCATGAAAACATGGCCTTGGACTTGGGACAGATTTGGGATTTAGGTTTCAAAGAGCCTCCTTCTCATCACAAACCATTCTGCTCTATTTGGGCTGTAGAGCTGCTATATGAATATTCTGGAGGTTTATAGGTCTCGAAAAACCGGGGGAAAATGAAGCACTTCTTTGATGCACCAGGGGTGTCCAAAATTCTGAGTCTACGCTTATGATTTACACCTGGAATCTGGAGTAAAAATGTCACAAATTGAAGAAATGTTACTTGTTATAATGCATAAAGAACATTAGTTGTGCAATAAAATACAATATGTATTTTGGCAGTTTTGTTCAATTAAACCATACGATTTCTTGCTTTTGAGACTTTACCATCAGTTATCATTAAGTTCTTCTCATTACATATTTATTTTAAGCCACGTTCAAGTGAATGCGTTTTGTTGTGCAAGCACCTTTATAATGAGTATATAATAAGTAAATAGTAATAAGTGAATAATTAGTAGTTGAGCTACATGCGCGACGCTCAGCCATGTTTGTTTACGCCGCAGTTCAGAGAATAGATCTGTAGGATTTAGAACACGTGAATTCTTGCACGCTTGGATGCAAGTGTCTGGTGAACTGGGAGAAGAACAGGATAAACTTTATAGTTGCTTGCCTTACTCGTACGTAATATGTATCTGATATGAATAACACGTCAATTATAATGGAAGGGATTACTATTGCAGCTTCCTTAGAGTAGACTTTACAAACTCTAAATGTACTGTATTTAAATATCTGAAACATGTGGTTGAAAATACTGAATAATTGTGATAAAAGGCCAGCACCGAGTGCAAATAATCGACGATTACTATTAATATTGGATATTGCTGATATACCTAAATTAACTAGACTAATAACTACTGATATTTGCATCGGAATGAATCAATAATATATAGAATAAGCTGCACAATGACACCATTTTCTCATTAATGTAAAGCTGCTTTGCCACAATCTGCATTGTAAAAAGCGCTGTATAAATAAAGATGACTTGACTTGAATATTGGTTAGTGACAGCCCTACTTGTGGTGTTCATGCACCTCGAGAGCTGCATGAACTTTCACTGGTAGTCTTAAACTTTGGACCGCATTGTAGATGGTCTTAAAGTCATCAGGCTGTAAAACCCCTTTTGGAACATTTCTTTCAGTTTTAAGCGTACAACTTAAAAAGTCGGGCCTCCACCACTTAACGTGCATGTAAATGTGACCGCTGAACTTTGTAAAAAAAGCCCCCCCTCTCTCAAGTATGGCAAAAGTATTGGTAAATACTTGTATGACAATGGGCCCACCGCTCAGGGCCTGACGGCATTCTATATTAATAGAAGCGTTCTATATTATTCATAGGCAGAATTACTTTGGTGGCATGGTCCCAGGCCAAAGGGAGCTCCATGCACTTCGGCTCTCAGCCCTGACAAGAGAAATACTAACAATACCGGACATGTGCACGGCTGCCCGAGTTTACCACTGCCCACACTATCGCCCATTATAATAATCTATTCAAGGATTAAAGGGGTTTTATCTTGAAGCCCATGAATAATGAATGTGGAATTTCAAAATTTAATTGCCCCGAATTAAATGATTCAAGATAATGTTTCTTTTATAAATTTGTAATGGGGCTTGGGGGGCAAAGAATGAAAAAAAAAAAAAAAATACATTAAATAAAACCCTTTTTCCTCCTTCAAATGAAACGAAGAATGAAAGGACAATGGACGAGTGCCCTTATGTCTCTTAATGGAATTTTTTTTTTTTTTTTTTTTTTGAAAAGGCCCTCTTAAAGACAGATAGACAGGTCAAAGATTTGAAGAAAAGCACTCCACCTTATTTGAGTCAGGTGAAAAATGCACAACTTTAATCTTGAACTTGTCATCGCAGACAGACTCTAATGGCTTTTACCTATACAGTCGTACCGATGTACTGAGAGTCCACCGTGTATCCTCTTTATGGCTAGATCATGTTAAAGATTTGAGAATAAGTGTATTAAAGCTGTTAGCTTTCCAAAGCTATAAATCTATATACAGAAGCAGCAAGAACAATTGGCAGGCTTTCATACACAAACATCTTTCAACAAAAACAAACCATTCTGAACAGTATATTGAACAGCGCTGTTTATGGGCAGAACACTTTAAACGTAATGCAGTTTCAATTTCAATATATGCATTTTTAAAAGGACAACAAAACACTGGGGGGCCGATTTGGATTAATTTCCCATCACCTAATACAAGTCACTACAGATGGACCATGTGACTGGGTAGAGACTCTTAAGATTGAGCACCATGTTCACCCAAAAATCAAAATTTTGTCATTATTTACTTAACCTCATGTTGTACCAGAAATCTGCTATTTATACGATTAGATAAAAAAAAAAAAAAAAATGCAACTCTGTTATTAATCATTTTAAAATCACTTTGGAGAATTAGTTATGCATCTCTTTGACCTTTCATAATGACCAAGACTGGTAATGCTCTGAAAAGGACAAAAATAATCATACTTTGTGTGAGAAAAAGATGCAAGATTATCTGAGAACGATGACTTCGATTTCAGTCTGTTCCTTACCCAAAGCGATCATATGGCTTCAGAAAACTTGAAATATTAGGGCACAAGTTGCATGTATGAACCACTTTCAGGAAGCTTTTCGGTGATCAAAAGCAGTTCATGTATGGCAAGAGCTGCAATTTCAAGCTTTGAAGGATTAGTTCACTCCAGAATCACAACTTCTTGAGTAAATTACTTTTACTGACCCTCACGTCATCCAAGATGTTCATGTCTTTCTCTCTTAAGTTGAAAAGAAATGAAGGTTTTTGAGGAAAAAATTCCAGGATTTTTCTCCATATAGTGGACTTCAACAGCTACCAACGGGTCTTGGATGACATGGGGATGAATAAATGATCAGAAAATGTGAATTCTAGAGCAAAATAAACCTTTAAGGTCCACTTAAAAAAAGAAGAAGAAAAAAGAAATACAGATTTGAAACATATGGGTAAGTGAACAGCGGTAGAAGTTTCATTTTTGGGTGAAATATTCCTTTAATTAATAGTCCTCAATGTTTTGTTGTTCAAAAGTTGGCAGGAACAGAAATTTGGGAGGTGCACATGTGTAAGTGCACAAGGTCTTCATCCTGGATCAATATTTCTCTATCTGAAAACCAACTAAATGACATTCGTTAAGGCTTAAAGATGACCACAATGGTTGAATGACAAATGTGAGAGAATATTTAAATAAAATACTTAATACTTACAATAAAAATAAGGAAAATAAAAACTGATTTCCCCAAGATCCAGTATGAGAAAAGTTAGTCTTCCGAGATCATAGTCTCCAACGGCAAATTTGTCTCACGAGCACAGAAGAATTCAAATGAATATATATATATATATATACACCATACTGAAGAGTGAATGGTTTTAAAACATAAACTTAGAATTACATTCACAGCAAAGAGTAACCATATGGCCACCAAAAACCTCTTATCCTCTGGTTCAGGTAACAACATTCAAAACTGGAACTACTGTTCACTTTGAGAACGCACTGACTGTGTCTGAAGTACGTGAAGTCTTTTCAGTAACCTTACTTTTTAGGCGAGTAAAGTAACTAGCGTGCAGCAGTGTTGATCTCTTCCCAGATCAATGTCAGAACATAAAAGAGTAATGATTGTCAAGTGCCACTAAACGTCAAGCATGTTTCTGGCATGATCTACAGCGACGGCTGGTTAGAGAGAAGTCAGCATTTTAGTTGACTAAACAGAGACATCCTTGGCAACGTTACCATGTTAAAGTCTATATATATATATATATTTTTTTTTTTTTCCTTTCATTTTGTGACGTCCGAGCAGGCCTTCATCTAGACAGGAGTCCATATGATTGGTTATTTACTCACCTTGTTACCAGGAACCTTTCTGGCAGCACGAGTAAAGCTACTACAAAAAAAACAAAACCAAATGTGGCACTGATTAAAAACTCAAACAAAACCAAAAATAAAACAACAGGCTTTTGAGCTAGCTCATACTTAAGCTGCATTTATTAAAAAACAAACCAACAAAAAAAATGAAACTGAAATTCTCTGCTTTTTTTGTTTAGAAAGCTTTTGCTCCTATTTGTGAGTCTCTTAAACAAAAATAAATAAATAGCAGGAACTAGGATTGCCACCGTGCTCTGGTCGTGACTATTTGCCACCATCATTTGATTCACTTTCAGTTCGTTTGGCACTCAGGTCGTGCTTCTCAACCTCACTCCCTTTCACCACCGCATCACTTCCTGGAGGATCCTCTTGAGTACCATTGAGATCTTTACACTGTCCGTTCAGAACAGGGCTTTTGGAGGAGTCCAGGCAGGCAGCGTTGGACTTGATTTGGGCCAGATTCATCTCCTCCTGAACATGTTCGTCTTCTTCTTCCAGTTTGCGCAGGATGATGGGTAGTTTAGCATCTGCGTTCTCCAAAAGGGCGATGTCGCTTTCTTCGTACAGCGGCAACGGGGCCCCTTCGTCCATCTGCTTCTGGAAGTGCATGCGCTTGGCCCGACCGCAGGACACGGCACGCTCCAGAATCTCTTTCTCCGCCAGCCGTAGCTTTATGGCAATGCGGGAGTGCAGGGACAGGTCGGGCTTCTCCAGCATGGAGCGATCCTCCTGAACAAGACGACAGCAGATCTTAAAATAATGACAATTGGCTAACATGATTATTATTGTTAACTGATTTTGTAATCCAGCAGTTAATTTCTATATGGTTTTAAACAGACCCACAGTAAAAGCCCTCAAGTGTGTGTGTGTGTGTGTGTGTGTATATATATATATATATATATATATATATATATATATATACACGAGAAAGAACAATTATTTTGAAAATCTTAAAAAAAAAAAGAAAAATATTTTAAAAGAGAAGTTATTCTTTTTTGTTTATTCAAAAAAGACAATAAATGACATTTGTAATGTTACAAAAGTTTTCCATTTAATATAAATGCTGTTCTTTTGGATGCTGAAATAATTAAAAATAATTAATATCTTTTAAAATGGCATTTTAAATTGTAGTATTATTTCACAATATTGCTGTTTTTACTGTATTTTACTGTTACAAAAAAGCTGTTTTGATGGGCAAAAGAGGCCACATACATATAACCAAGACATTTATGTTACAAAAGCTTTCCATTTCAAATAAATGCTGTTCTATTCAAAGAATACTGAAAAAAAAACGATTTGCTTTTCAATTAGCAGTCATTAGAGTATTAGTAGACGGTCTGCTTAACAGTATATCTGCTAAGATTATTTTGAAGCTCCCTCAACACATTCTACTGACTGCAAGTAACTTTCCAAGTACATGTCAACTTAATCTTCTAACATAACAGTCTACTAATAGTCAGTACTAATACTCTAATAAGAGTTAGTTGATATGTAGTTACAAATGAATGAGAGTTAAGCCCTAATCAGATGGGACTAGTTTTCTAAACAATGTCTGAGTTTCAATTCTTATCACCCAACGTCTAGAATTTCATGTACCACTTCGGAAAGGACTAACATATCTGTGTTTATTTAAAAAAAAAAAAAAAAAAAAAAAAGTAGGAGTGTGTGTTGTGTACATTTTTTAAATGAATTTTTTATTGATATAAACTTTAATTTATTATTAAAACCCTATTTAAATCAAATTCACATCAGATCATAAAAGTGGCTATTTATAGTCAATATAATCTAGTCTAGTAGTATCTTACCTGACATGGATATTAAAGCCATTGCAATTTCCACAATTTGGATCAATTTATTAATTTTGTAATTTTACTTTTTTGTAGGACACTATCCATATTGAAATGAAAGCATGCAAAAGATTAACAGTAGCTCAGGTAGGTCAAAAACACATGAGGAGAAGCGTTAGTATTAGGGCTGCCCTCGATTAAAGACTTTTCTAGTCAACTAGTAATCAGTAGTAACATCAAATTAAGCGACTAGTTGACTTATCGCACGTGTATATTAATAAGCCATTTGAATCATAATAATCCTCCTTTAATTGCCTATATATATATATATATTATACACAGCCTAATGTGAGATATTGATATATGAATATATAGATACATTTCTCATGTCTGTGAGGCAAGCACACATTGAGTTTTGGTTTATTGTTTTGACATGCTTAAATTCACAGAGACCGAGACAGCATCGTGTTTGTTTTCTTTATTTTACAAAATTTTAAGTTGTTTCCGCAATTGTCAAGAGAAAGTGCAAGTGATAGGCGAATATTTGAAAATCCTGCCCAATATACTGTAATTACCACAAGGACCGGCTTTAAGTTTTTCTTCTTTTTTTTTTTCTTTCTGCGACTAGTCGACTAATAACATTTTTGGCCGACTAGTCGACTAATAATTAGCCGAATATTAGGGGGCAGCCCTAGTTAGTATACAATACCACAATCCCATTAGCAGCCGGACAGGATTAGATTTCTCAGAGGACTGTTGAGTTTGCCAAAAAACAGTAGTTAATTTGCCCTGGAATTTTTACTGAGGTTGTGTGAGAAAAAACAACAACAAACATGGAAGATTCGTATTAAAAATCAAAGTACGCCTGTGAAATTTCTCTAACATCCTCCACGAAAACTAGTTCTGTGCAAACGGGGCTTTAATTGGCAAGTAGTTGCAAAGTTACTAATAGTTAGTAGAATGTCTAAAGTGCAAAAACAGTTTCTAGAGCCGTAACTCAGCATATTAGAATGGTGCTACCTTTAAGGTTCCCTATAAGATTAAAAAGTTAAAACAACTTCGAGATGCTTTATAATATTTGGGTGAAAAGTTCAGAGATTGTTTGACATTGCTCTAGCACCTCTGAGCTCGTCTTGTAGGTTTTGAGAAGCAGCGCGGCCCGTGTTTCCAGGAACGTCCACAGCTTGATTTCGTTCTCCCAGCTGACAGGGAATTCAGTGTTGCCCAGGGTGAAGATCTTGTTGATGGCGTGATCGCCCACCAGGTAGTCCCGGAGTTCCTCTGCAATCAGAAATGCACACCTCTCTGGTTAAGGGAGTAATCTGCTGCGCTGGTGAGCCGGCAGGTCTGATCTGAGACGATTATGTAAGGTATGATTACACGGCTGCTAACGAGATGAAAGGGCTTGCCAAACGAGTGCGTCGCACGCGCGCGCCGCTGAATCTTGTCGCACCAGTAAAATAGAAGCCCCCAGCACAGGGGCTGCGCTTAGTTTAAAAATTAACATAAAAATTCTGAATAATGGATCAGCTCAGACTTAAGAGGTCTTGCCAGAGGACATGGCCTTGCTTTATGGGATTTATGACAAAAACGTCTCCTACATGGATGCTAATAAATATTTCACTGTCTCTGGATCAGTCCCTCCACACATCTGCCACACTGTCTTGATCAATTAAACACCTGAGGGGCACTTGTTTAGGCTTCATTGTCCTGTCTAGTTTATTGTAGGAATGTAATGTGGAATAAGGCATCTCACTTCATGTTTTATGGCCCACAGGTAGCCACTGGTGTACCTTAGCGCCAGGCTTGATGGGATCAGGACAAACAAAGATACTTGCCTTCAGTCATGCAGAAGACACGCAGGAAGGCCAGGAGCTGAGCGGATATGGGCGGCTCGCTGCAGTGCAGGGCAAAGATACTGGACCTGAGGAGGAGAAGAAGAACGGGAGAGAGTTCAAAGCAGGGTGTTACACCAACTGACTCCCCCCCCCACCTCTCTCAAATTAAACCCCAATTAACTCCAGAGGAACGGGCAGGTGCTAATGGAAGCCTCCTGCCTGCACGAGAGCGCGGCGCTGCTCCCCGTCGCATGACAACTGATTGATCTGAAGCGATGAGAGGCCACTGAACTTGATGCATTTTTAAAAACACACTCAATCATTTATAATTTACCGTTTAATTACTGGAGCATATCTATGGCCTCTTCCTGTCTGACTTACAGTGGGATGAAAAGAAGCATCTCGACTCTGACCTGAATCAAAAGGTAATTTCACATGGGCCTTTGTGGATTTCGTTTTTGAGACTTCAAGGATATTGATCTGCGTGACAGAAAGTTCACTGATAGTATTATGACACAATAGAAGAGGTTTTACAGCACTGTAATTACGTTACACCTGGATGATGATTCTTGCAGCAGTATAACTCACTACTGAGATGTCTAGGATTGAATCGGATGATAACATGAGAATATCTTGTACATTACATTTACAAGAAGACAGCAGAAAAATGCTTTTCTAATGTACTGGGGGAAGAAATGTTAAATTACACGTACACGTCATCTATCAGCTAATAATAATGAATATGATTTTATTTCAGTGACATTGCCAAATCACTCATCTACAATAACATTAAACACATTTCATGTTTTCTCCAAACAATGTTTTCTTTAGTATTAAGTCAGGCACATGAAAGTCAATGAACGACATTTATGAATTGTGTACAAAACACAACACAAACACATTCACTCAACAGAATCTCTGCTTGCAAAAAAAGACCCGTTTGATTTTGGCCAAATTAAAGATGCATTTTGTTGGAATCTGCATATGTGGTGCAGACAGAGTTGAACCGGTCACAAAAACCTTTAAAAAAAAACATTTGTCCTCAGGTTAAAGAAAACTGTAGAATATTTCAGATGGTGACCTCTCAGTTTAGTTAAGGGAAATGGAAGCTAATGCACGTTCTAAAAATCTAAATAATTTGGATAATAATGCATCTAGAATTAGCCTAAATAATAATACTCATCTCTTTTCTTAAACAACGGTTAAAAGGGATGAAATTCAACGTTCATTTCATTATTTTATTTGATTACCAAAGACATGGAGTTTTTTTTTTTTAAAACACATTACTACCTAAACATGTAGTTCTATTCTAATTAATAGAAGAATTCTCGGAAATAATTATTGTGTAAATTAAAGTGCTGATTTTATTTTTGTTCTGTTTGTTTTTTCCCCTAATTTCAAGAGTAGCTTATTAATGAGTTAGTCTCCCCTCCTTCTTACAACATGTTTCATCACATGAAGTTATGATGCTGTTTTTACTCAATGAGCTGCAAGATTCTGGAAATTGAGAACCACTTTTTTTTTTTTTTTTTAAATAGAGATCACAATTCTCCCACGATTCTAAACAGATTTACAAGGTTCAGACAAAATGTTAGTTTCTGCAGTCCATTTAAAATATATACAAACATTAATTTGAATGAATTTATCGGTTTGGATCAATTATTCAATGACACTCATAAAGATGTTAGTTGTTTCATTACTGGATGACTATTTTGAATGATTCAATGACCAAAACATTTGAACAGTCGCCACATACTGGTGTAACAATGTAATTGATACGATATTTGTTTGAAGTGTCAAGTTACTTTCAAAAGGTGATTTACTCTATTAGACATCAGTGTTTATATCCGAATTGTAAACTTTTATTATTTAACTTTATACTTTCATTGGCTGAGAGAATGAAAGAAAACTCCCTTTTATTTCCCTAAATGATGTAATTGGAACACCACCCCATGCCATAGACTAAACACTTAAGAAATAATGATAAAAATAAATAAAAGCTAGTCAAAGATCTGACTCTACATCATTTCTGAACAGGATACTCACGCAGGAATCCCTGCACGTGCCAGAACCTCGGCCTTCATGGCATACAAACGCTCACTCTTGCTCACACCCAGCTTAATTTTCACACGGTCGTGTGCGTTGTCCTCAAAGAAGAAGCCGTTGTGGATCACAAACTCTGCATTGGATCTTGTACCATAGAATATGTAGATCTAAGAGAACACAATAGGGAAGACCTTTAGTAATTTGACATTACGACAATAAAGCGTAATTGGCATATTGCGTAGACAGGGAACCCTGGACGCAATATTACACAGAAGCAATTTAGCCCCGAAAACTTCCTTCCCACACTACAGTCATTTCAAAATACCGCTCACGTCTTTTCCTCAACAATACATCCACAAAATTTACAGATAGTGCTGTGCTGAGAGTGTGTGAGAGAGAGAGATAAAACACAGTGCAAGAGAGAAAGAGGGGCGAGAGAGAAGCACAGTTCAATCCCGTCCTCAGCCTCTCCACAGTGAGATCCGGCCCAGTGCGAAATCAGCAGCAGGAATCAGGGATCAAACGGCTCTGTATGAAGCGACACTCCCGAAACAGCCCCTCCTACCCCCCCCCCCCCACCCCCCCCCCCCCCCCCCTCCCCGATGCTTGTCCGAGTCCCACATGCCGGCCCCCGCACTCCCTTTCTTCTTCCACTGGCTGTCTCTGCGAATCTTATCAAATAATTCACATTCTGGAGAGAGGGGGGGTGTATACCTGGCTTGTCACTGTGTGCCCAGCATATCCGCTATCCCCATGGCTGGATCTGAATGTCTCCGCTCTGATATTACCCCCGGGCCTTCGTAATGGCCGCTGGCTGATAAATGCATCACGGACGCACAAGCATAGAGCAATAGTGCGAGGTGAGAGCGCACGAACAGAAACTGAAAATGTAGAAGTGCGTTAGGTGGACAGTGCATGGCACGAAATCCACCCACTGGTTTTATCAATCACATGGAGAGATGTGTAATTGTCCGAGCTATTTCTGCTGTAAAAGAACAATGGTCATCCTAATTGTGACCTGAAGATGGTTGAGCTGCTGTGATGGTGCGAACTACTCACCTGTTCGCCCTCTTTGTAGTCTTTGAGAGCTACGCATTCGCATCGGTCATCCTCTAGATTGTAGCCGGTCGTAATCTAGGACAGAACAGAACAGAAAAAGTTTTATTAATATTGGAGTCATGTACCCTTGAGATATATATTCATACAAGATACTGATTCAGCTATATACGAGAGCTGTATGCGCACATGTATGTGAATATATCTTTTCAAAAGATATGAACACTTTCATTCAGCAAGGATTCATTAAATTACTCAAAAGTGACAGTAAAGACACAGTTACAAAAAATGATATTTCCAATAAAAGCTATTCTTAATAACAATAAATGGATAAAAAAAAAAAAATGTACAGCTTCAGTAAAAATATTAAGCAGCTGGTTTTGACATTGATAAGAAACAGGAGACAACAAACTTTTGAATGGCAGTGTATATGAACGAAATTGCACATGAACAAATGGACAATTGGTTTTAATAAGCAGGCTTTTTCATGAACTTTCCCCCCTTACTATATGTGAAATATAAATAAATAAATAAATAAATAAATAAAGTCTAAGACTATGATCTGTCCAGAGACATCATCAAAAGACACCTTTTTTTCCTCAGTTTCAGTGTTAGCATTATTACGGCTTTTTGTCTTTGTAGGGAAGTATTCTTAAGCGTTGTATGGAATAAATGCTTGCACTACAAATGAGATGTGCTCCCTGAATGTAATTTGAGTGATAAAAACATTTTCGACCACATTTACACCTTCACAGTCCATTTGTTACCTGATCACTAGAGACAGATATAATTAATATCAGGTGTAAAAAAAAGAGCTCAAGTCAACTAAAACCCTGTACATTTCTGTTTTTTTCCCCTACTGTAAAGTGCATAAAATACGATAAATGCAAATAATCTTTAATTCTTCTTTTAAATCATTAAATTGTTTGTAAATAATAATAACAATAATAATCTTTAAAATGTTAAATATTTCTGTGGCAAAAAGATCAAATGAATCAAAGCAACAGGACAAAAACAAATAAATGTCACTTATTAACGGTTATAGAGTCAGCCTATTAAAATAAACCATAACAAACACAATCCTTCACTATTAAATATCTGAAAATCTACAGAAATCAAGCAAATCAAATAAACCGAGTAAATTGTATGAAAAACACTGCTACCAAACATACGATATGTTTTTATTAAACCTTAACCAGGGGATTACCAGAAAAACATTTCATTACACATTTTAATGACCATGATTTTCAATGCACATGATAAATCGAAACAAAACTTCATTTTAAGATATAAGTGCATTACAGAGTCATATGAACAGAGGCGATATATTGCTCTGTGGCAAGAGCTGCTGAGCACAATCAAAGACAAATTATCCAAAATAAACATAAAAGATCCCTTGGGATGAAGGCATAATCTACTGAAAAATCGCATTAGACTTTGCTCCCGCATTCCTTAAAAGTTTCTCTCCCCCCCTCCCCTCACTTCAGGATTGCAATACAAGTGAAAGCACTGTAAATATCCATATCATGCAGGAATATATCCATATAAATGGCTGAACTGAATTGGTTGCAAAAAACCTTCTGCTACCCATAAATGATTTGATGGGAGCTCTGTATTGGTTTTGCAGCAGTGCTGCAGACTTACCAAACCATTGGTGTGGTTGCACATGTCCCAGAGAGGGATGAGGGCCAGTGTAACCCGACTTCCGTCTGCTGTAGGAATCTGGTTTTGACGAGTCATCACAGAAGACACTGCCCACCTGATATACAAATGGCATTGCTTCATTACAGATTCAAAACACTAGTAAAATTGCTGTACATGTCAAAGGGAAATAAATGGAAAACAGGATTTCTCGTTCTTTTGAAATCAAAGAGCTTAAATGTACACACATACAAAACATGTATGGACACTAAACTGCAAAAACAAGTAATACGATTCGTAATGCTTCAAAACATTGTTTTGAAATCGGCCATCACTAGATATTGATGAAAAGTCATTATTTTGTTTTTTGGCCGTACAAAAAGTATTTGTTGCTTTACAATATTACCACTGTTCTCACATTAAACGGTTTTAAATATGTTTCAGTAGCTTTCTTGGCATCTGAAAGTGTTTGTCTTGCTGGCAATAGAGACCTCATTTAGCCGTCGGATTTCATCAAAATGATCTTAATTTGTGAGCCGAAGATGAACGAAGATCTTACGGGTGTAGAACGACATGAGGGTGAGTAATAAATGACCATTTTTGGTGAACTAACCCTTTAAGGATATTCCGATTACGAAGACATCTACTTTTTTCAGTGAACTAATTGTCTAGTAATGTCTCTGAACAAAGTGAATGAGGTCAATATTGATTTCATGCGGACTACTGCATCACCACCCATGTTTACACACTATGGCTTTTAATAATCGGAATAGACAGCACGGATGTTCATTTCACATGCAAAAATTAACTAATCAAAACAGGGGTCAGGCTGCATACAAAATTTTCCTCTTGTATATTAGGAATTGACTCAATTCTTAAAGCCAGAGAGAGTGGAAAATCATCATTTAAACTAAATTGCAACTGAAAGAAAATCTTTTTACATTACGAGTGGACTTCACATTTAAAATGTACAGAATACAGCTGCTTTATTAGCCTGCACATCAGCCAAAGTAATGACCGTAGATCTGAATTTGTCCAGAACAGGAAAAAAAAAAATGGTCTTACTTATCTAGTCTAAATAATCGGGACATCATTTATTAAAAAGAATTTGAAGTCCACCGAAGACAACATTAGCTATGACAAGACGCTATTCCATTCTCTTCACACATTACCCAACGGGAGCACAGACTTGCATCATATTCAACAATCTGAAGATGAAAGGGGACCAATGATAAATTATTCCTTCACAGATAATTTGGTGCTAATGAAAGAACAATGAGAACAACGCCTCATTTTTAAAGGCCATCGCGTAGCCCTACAACCAACCTACTGCTCTTTTCTCAGCAGGGAAGAGAAGTTCCACTTTTTTTAACATGGTAGGACATTTCAACCAACCTGTAGTCGTCAAAGGTAAAAGCATCTTTCAAGGGCAGTTTGCTGGCGTTCGGATGAGTCTGGGAATTGAAGATGAAGAACACATGGAGTGGAGTGGAGGGGAGGAAAAAGGAGAAAAGAGTAAAGGACAAGAGAAAAGAAGATATGGAGGGAGAGGGGGAAAGGCGGAAAGACAAGAGAGAGAGAGAGAGAGAAAAGAAAAAAAAACACAAATCAGTCAGTGGAATTTCATTATGTGGCTGCCTAACAGATCCTAACAAGAGTGTAGCCAGGCAAAGAGCGTCCAGTGGTGCTATGCAAGGATCATGGTGGCATTAGCCCCCCATACATCACTGTCAACTTAATTTGTTGTGCCCAGCAGCCGTCATAAATCTGCTTCATCAATTTGTGTGACAGAGAGCCACTGGTGCCACAGAAATCTACATTTAAAGCCACAGACTCGGTCCCTCCAAGGGCTCATTTGCAGCGGGTGTCATGGAGAGGGAGAAAAAAAAAAAAGCTACAATCCCGTAGAGGGGGGGGATGAGAGAGAGAGAAAAAAAAGGTAGGGAGCAAAAGAATGCCAGGGTCTAATTCAGCCGGCCCGTAGCACCCTCCTGAACATGCAAAATGAGCCATAAAAATAGACGTAGGTATGAAGCTGAGAGTGAAGGATATTCTTCTTTTCCCCCACAGGTGCTCTCATGGCTGTGTGTGTGGTGCTTGTCCTGTGAAATGAAGCACTGTACTCCACAATGAGGTACCGTGAAAACCGTAATGGTGCTGATATGTATATAACACAATACATCAAAAAGCTTGCGCTCGAATATCATAATCACGACTCGGGTGATCAGTCCATCACACAAAAGGAGTGATAAAATTTCCCAACAGACACAGGAACCAAAACAACATAAAAGAAAATGTGAACTTAGCAGATTTCAAATGATATAAATCACTTACATGCATGAATACAAAATCACTTCTTTAATAATAAAGATGTTTCTTTAACATGAGGGTTGTCAACTGTAAGATGTCATTTTTTTAAAGAGTTCTGCTGAAGAACATTGCAAAATGTTTGAAAACGTATTTTAAATGCATTTTTTATTAGATGTTTTCACACTCATGAAGACACATTGTGCCAAGTTTGACATCGGTACTTCTCACAAATCTCATAAAAACAGGTTTTTCCCAAACTGATAAAGCTAACGGTTTAAACCAACAAAGTAAAATTAAAATAAATGCAATCAAAATAAAACAATCACTAAAAAATTCAACCGTATTTGTTTACCTGCATGTTACGTAACCATTAACCTACATCAAAAAAATGGGAACATGTGAATTTATGGTTCACTCTAACACACTTAAATATTTTAAGTCAAAGGGGTTTGGCTGACCAAAATAAAATTTGAGAATCCGTGCTGTAACTGATCGAGACTAATCAAGCTTGAATATACAAAATTAAGGTGAATAGCATCTTCAGAAGACTTCTTGTATGGTGCTTTTAAATGCATGCTATGGGTTTTTGTAGTATGGAAAAGAGCAGGGGGAACACTGCAAAAAAAAAAAAAAACTTTTTAGTGTTCTAAAGAAGAAAGAAAGTTGTATAGTTTGGAATAATAGCAAGGAGGTGAACAAATGAAACTTTTTTTTGGTAAAGGATCCCTTTTAAAGGGTTGGTTCACCCAAAAATGAAAATTACCCCATAATTTACTCACCCTCAAGCCATCCTAGGTGTATATGACTTTCTTCTTTTAGCCAAACACAATCAGAGTTATATTAAAATATCCTGGCATCTCCAAGCTTTATAATGGGAGTGATTGGAGGATAAGTTTTCGAAGTCCAAAGAATTGCATCCTCCAGGGGGTTAATAAAGGCCTTCTGAAGCGAAAAGCGATAACTGTACTTGTAGTACACAATGCCATGTCATACTACGCATGGAGTACGTTTAATAATCAATGGATGCACTTTTTTGGACAAAGACTTATACTTGGTTTGCGTTTGGCTGAAAAGAAGAAAGTCAAATACACCTAGGATGGCTTGAGGGCAAGTAAATTATGGGGTAATTTTTATTTCTGAGTGAACCAACCCTTTAAATAAATACAATGTGAAGGTTTCCAGGTAGTGTGTTCCTTCACAGACGTCTCGGAGACATACGTGTGCTTACTGGAAAGAGGGCGCAAACTCCTGTGAACCAAGCTGCACCATTAGGCTCGCAAACTGAGGAATAGAAACATTAAACGCAAGCGCTCAGAAGTAGTGGCTAACTTTTACCTTCCACGTCTCTCCCCATTAATCAATTTCCCTGACACTAATTGAGCCCTGTATTCCCCCCTTGCTGCTCTGGAACCCACACACACTTTGCGAAGACGGTGATGCAGTGTGGTCACATCATATCTTAGCCTGTAACTCAGTGTGTAGGCAGAGGAGAGTCCAGTTATGAAATTGTTGTAGCCCTACAGCGGAGCTTGAGAACATGTACTTCGGCTGCCCTTGCTGTGAGAAGGTACAAAGGTATAACACACTCAGGTGGATGATGGTCTGCAGGTCAGCTGTGTTTTCATAAAGCACGACATAATAACAGTGCAAGGCCAGACCACTTCCTTTTTCATTTCAACCCCCATTCTAGGAGCAGGCAGACTTGGAAGCATCGCTCACATATGCTGACGGACAACCATTAAAAGATAAGCACTGGGTAAAGCCAGCAAGTCAGTTCTGTGTCCTGGGTTTGAGCCTCACATTGCAGATGAAGGGAAGTGGTTCATGTATGGATGGGGGGGGAAGCATATTACAGGTTTTGAAGGAAGTAATAGGGCAAATCTCCAGAGGGAGTCAAATGGTTCTCTGCAGACGTCTCGCAGGAAGATATGCTGAAGCCAGCTAAACAAAGTAAAAAAAAAAAACAACAAAAAAAAAACCACTTTTGAACATCAGTAACCATTACAGGCCACCTGAAAAGGGTTAAAGCGCAGTTAATGATATTTTCAGTCCTCTGAGAGCAAAATACTTGAGAGCCCAAGTACCGTAATAGATCCAATTAAGGCAATAATTAGTTGAACAGAGTGATAAACCTCGGGGGGGAGGGTGAACCTGGCTGGAGAAAGGCCACGAAGAGGTCCGCCCGGACCCCTCAGAGCGCTGTAGGTTAGGATAATGCCTCTAGTCTGGAAAAACATTCAATGTGCCCACGTACAGAGGTAGTTTGAGACGAAACGAAGGTAGTTTTAGACGGCACGTTTGATGAGGTGTAGTTTTCGGAGATAAAGGGCAGCTGCACCGCTGCAGGTTCAGCTTGTGATGCATTAGCATCACCAGAGAGGGGTAATTCATCATGTGCCACAATGGCACCGAGGCTCAGAGAGAGACGAGGGGGGAACGGCCCTGTAAATCAATTAGAAAACAAAAGCTCCCACCACGAGTGCCTGCTCTCCTTAACGAGGACGGCGGGAAACGCGGCTAATTGGCCGGTGGCCTCCAGGAGGTCTTTCTGGAGCCGAGATTTCCCAAGCACCCCATTCGCCGCCCTGGCCGGTATTAGAGAGCTTGTCATCAGTGCGCAAGCAGAGGTTCAAACGGAATTGATTCAACTTCTAACTTCCGTAACGTCGATGGTTTCGACGCTCGACTTTGTGCACTAAATGCTGAAAATTATGAAACAAACCCATACCTACATCTTCGTTCAACATCGCAAACTCTCCCTCATTTTCCGAGCTGCATCAGGAAGGTCAGACAGATATCTTCTCAGGTGCAGGGAGTGGGGGTGGGATGAGAGCGTACCACTGGGACCCTGTTCATTTCTCATCAACAACGGCAGATGCAGCACACCAAGGTTACTTTGCATTCGCTGCATACCGGGGTCACCTTATGAGGTTCACCTCCCCCACACATGCACGCATCCAGCCCCAACGAGGAAGGCACGGTTATCATTGGTCCCCCGCGGACACGGGAGGCGCTTGGATACTCCTCGGAGGGCGCTCGGCGTTGACAACAGCCTATCCCTCTTCACAGGCAAATATATATAAAAAGCTCCTCAATTCCAGCAGGTGAAGGGCCTTGCTTTCTCAGTTCTTCCTGAGGAAAAGCCGGGAGGAGGGGGGAGGCAGGGACCAGATAAAGCTGGCGGTGGGAGGAAGTTGGGGGGTTGTCAGTCATGTGTGGAAGGTACATTCAGGTCAATTCAATTCAAAGCCAATGCGACAAGCTAATTTTCCAGCCCGGTCATCTGCGGCCGCCTCAGAAGAGAGGCTGACATTGACAGTAGTCATTACAGTGACACTGGCTCCCAACCTGAAGAGCCGAGAGGAGAGGAGCGGACAGGACACTCACCGAAGGGCCGGCAAGACAACCCTCCCCCTCAACTAAACCTCTTAGTAAAAAAAAAAATTTTTTTTTTTTAAATAACAGAGCTTTATATGAGCAAAAAGAGTTATGTTCATTTCACTCTGAACTCCTGCTTGAATGCACAGAGAATGAATCTTTCTGTTCATTAAAAGGTTTACACAGCGAGTAATTCATTACACCAAGAGGTCATCAGGTCCTCTCGCTTTACTTTAGCAATACAAACTTTAAATTCATTTCAGAAGTAGTAACATTTCATTTAGACCGGTTCCCTTGGAAGCTTAACTCACTTCTGCCACCTAATGGACTACATATTCAAATTGAAATCATTCAATACATATACAAATTAATTAACTTTCTGATGACTGATGCCGACGGCTTAAAGTAGCAGATGCATACATTTCAGTTTATTGTGTTTCCTGTTATTCGTCTCAGTCGCTGTATAGAAAACAGTATAAATACTCTTGATTAAAGTTATTAACGGTGTACGAGAAACAATAATACCGCTCCTAATTACACTCCCACCCCCTTTTATAAACTAGAAAACATTTAATAAAGAAAATGTCAACAGATTTGCCGACAAAATGACAAATACATTAACTATTTGCATGAATATTTGATGCCTTATCTTGACAGTAATGTGAAATATTAGTTTCTGTTCCCTAATTGACAGTCATCTAATGAAAGAAACAAAATGTACCGGGCAAAGATTTAGAATGAAAATTGGGGAGAACTGGGAAGAGCATATTATTGCTTCCTTAATAGCTAAAAGGAGGTCCAAGAGGCGGGATAAAATTTATTGGACAGATCACAGTTCCATTGAAATGAACTGCCGTCTCAATGTGTCATTTAATAATCATAAATCTACATATACAAGATTTGCATCATAACACTGAGATTACATTTTATAGCAATATCATGCATTTTCGTAAACAAAGCGGAAAGAAAATGCGTGCTAGGACAGGTTTGGCTACAACTTAATATTAAGCGTAGATATTTGACTGGACTTATGCAAAATCAAAACTTATTTTTCGTTTAGTTTGAATGGTGGAAACACTGATATGCACAATCAGAAACCTTTACTTCAAGAATATAAAATCCTCGTCACTTCAGAAGTACACTTCTATTTCATTTTTTTATTTCTATACAATCTTACATTTCTAATTCCTTATTGTAGCAGAGCAGAAAGTATCATATTTTTATTAGCAGCATATCATATTCTTTTCTAGCACTAAAATTTACTTCAGACATGCCGTTATTTCAAAGAAAACTCATTTAAGCCCACTTATGTTTTGGTCTGAACACTATTTTGAGGGATAAACAGCTCCCCCTGCTGGTCAAAGATTGCCCATGCAGCACTGTCTCAGAGCCATGTCAATGGCAGCTTATCAGGGGCCCTGAAATTGGGTGCAAGAGGGCATTATAAAGCTCCTTTTACCCATCTCCAATGTGCCTTCAACGGCAGGGATCCTTTTAAAACTGGATTTCCTCACCTCAGCAGACAGCAGTGTAAAGGACAGCTATTCATGTGGCTAGAGAGTCTGAATAACTTGTCGCACTGATTACTTAAAAAACCCTGCACTCGAACGGCTTTCAGTCCATGTATGAGACACAGATAGGGCTATCAGTCACTGCACTCCTCAAAACTGCCATACTATGAGTTTACTGAAGAAAGTTTGTACTTTTGTGCACTTGCGATATATTCAGGGACATCCATAGCTGAAATGTGAAACTAGATGATTAAGTTCTGAAGTTATTTCTCTCTGAAAAAGTAGGCAAATGTATGTAAAACAGTATGCAATAACCAATTGACATATAAAACACCACATTGCATGTGGCCATCAACAAGAGGCTTTAATGACTTGATGTTTTTTTTCAAATGCATTTGTTTTTTGTTGCCAGTGTAGTCACTGAGACTCATAAGATTGTGCATGGTTTTCACTTCCTTTCAATTTGCCACTTTCTAAATTAAAAATCAAGGCAAATGCATATGAGAAAAGAATGTATATGCATGCACACAGACAGTTGACAGAAGAGAGAAGCATGACTTACGTGGATGACTTTGTAGAAGTAGGCGTACTGCCGCGCAGTATTTTTATATTGACTGAGCACATCCTGTATGGCTTGTGTGGCCAGCAGGTGGCGCACTTCTTCCTCTTCAAAGTACAGAGGGGTGTCGTAGTCAGCAGGCAGGGTCTTGATGTAGGGCAGCCAGGGAGAGCTGGGATTGGCCCGTTCACAAAGCAAGTGTAGAGCCAGAGTAACGTTGCCCATGGCCTGGAGAATCCGGTCCTGACTGTAAAGCGGCCCTGTGAACAAAGGTTAAGTTAGGGGTCTGTCTGCAAATGGTTTCCAGATACTAAAACACAACTAATTCTTTTCTCTTAAAATTATTCTGTTTAAGCTAAAGTTGACATGGACCCGTGTTTAATTGAGCAGAAAGCTTGGTTTGATAGAAAATTAAAAGAGTTTATATCGGGTCAGTTAAATTATGAAAACGTACCACTAAGCGGATGGTTTAGATAACTATTGTTGTTATTGTTAACTAAAACTATTAAAAAAAAACATTTTCAGCGATTTAAATAAAGCTCAAATGAAAACAAAATTTTAGATGAAAAACTAAAATCAAAATAAATTTAAAGGACAAAAGTACTAAAAATCAAACTAAAGTTCAAATAAAGAATGAAAATAGAAAATAAAAACTAATAATCTAACAACATAAATAATACTAAAAAACAACACTAATTTTAAATACAACTACAATAATAAGTTATTGTAAAACTTAAACATAACATCATAAAAGAGAGAAAAACCCATAAAAACAAAAATATCAGAAAAAAATTCTAGGTATGCCCCGTGTGTTTTACCAACTGTTGAACGAATTAATTTTCTGTGGTAATCAACAGCATTTCTCAGATGATTTTGATGGAGCTAAAAGCTGCATTTAACCTGGAAAATTCAAGTAATATTTCTACAAATGTGGTCTGCATATTCTATTTTAATGTGGCATACCATTGTCAAAGTATAAGGTCAAAGACCGACATTGCTACACTATGCGAACTCACCAAGGACAGAGTTCTTGGCGGATTCCACAGTCATCAGCATTTTTCTAGGGATCCACAGGAACAACTCCTCAGCCTGAAATGGACAGAAAGCCCACAAACAACTGAAAAAGTCATGGTCAAAAACATAAATTCAGAAGCACCAATTTAGATTTATTTTGATCACAGGGCTAGTCAATTCCCGACACATTCAAATTCCATTATTTTAAATAGAAACCTTTGAAATATTGTGTAAAACTACATTTTATAAATAACAATTAGCTAAAGAACCTGAAAACTTCAATAAGGCCAACTGCAGCAGCCATTTAAAAACAACCAAACATTGACTCCAATCAAGTCTGGAGGTAAAATATGACCGACCAATAACCTCTATAAACCAATCAGCACTAAAAATAGTCCCTCCTAAAGCACTAAGAATAATGGTTTTAAAAACAACAACAACAACAAAAACAGCTATAATCACTAGATAAAGGCCTGTAATTAAAACTTGGTCAACAGCCATCAACAAGGAACACAATTATGTACTTTTTCAACTGCCAACATGCAAGTTACTTGTATAAGCCTTCAACGGAATATATGACAGAATGCTCTGTAAGTGGCAGAAAAAGCCAGCACATCACACATATAATTTGTAATGGATCTAATCTCGACAATTTCCAAGTGTGTGTCATGCCAAGAACAATATCAGCATGAAGCCAGATTTAAATTGTATTTTACTTTGGCTAGAAACAGCCCATTAGGGCTATGTTCACACTGTCAGTCCAAATCTGACTGGAATCTGATTTAAAATGATTGTCTACATTGTGTATCGCAACTGTTCAGATTAAACGGTTAAGATTTGTGAGTCCAATGCTGCTCTTTCGTTTTCCAGACTATCTGCTTCGGTTTCTATGGCAATGACGTTGCATTGGTAGGCATACGGCAAAAATGACAACCGCAGCAATACAAATGTTGTCTTATTTACAACATGACAATGAGTAACCGCCACGCTGGACTACTGCATCTTATGTGGAAATGGCAGAAAGTTAGGAGGCTGCTATGAATCGCTTTATTCCGTCTCAAAACATGTCTGTTATATAGTCATTTTCTGCTCGTCCAGCACTTTCCAACACGACCTTGTTTCTGCAGCGACTTTCAGCATTTTTCTTATAACACCGTTGGATTTTTATGTTTAACATGGCATGAGACAGTCACATACACCACGCGAAATCCGATTAGAGCAGTCAGACTGGATCATCATGCGATTTTTGTGCCGTTCACACTTGCTAAGTCTGATCAGATTTCAATCAGATATGCATTTGGACTGACCATCTGAACAAGGCTTAATCAAACGGATTACAGAGTCTCGACTCATCCACCTTCTCATCAAACAGTCTGTGGTCTAGGTGAGAAAGACACCAACCTTGATATCTTTGGTAGCCTTCAGACCATATCCTTCATCTGCAAAGTTGGAGATCTCAAAACCATCACAAGAAGCCCCACACTCTGCGCCCCAGGCCATCAGCTCGGAGAAAAAGTCTTCCCTGATTCCCTCAAATGATACCGACATCCCTGAGGAAACAATACAATCTCATCACAAGCTGATTTAGCTATTGTAAGTATATCGAGCATCAGTGTGAGAAGTGCTCTCAGTAATGATTTCCATTATTCTACTGTATTATGTTGCTGTAACACCACAAGTGAACCTAAACGGTGCTAACTATTACTCTTGTGTGTCCTACTGCATAATGTGCTGTCTAACGTTTATTCTAATGAATATTTATGTGAAAACGCACATCTCCGAGACTCCCACTGAGTGTTTTATTAAGTAATGTGATAGGATCCTTCTCTAGTCTTTGCATCAGTATAACAGAAGCTACTTCTGTGTTTGCTACTGTATATGTGCATTTTGCTATCAACTGTCAATCTATCAAATAAAGAAATGTAACAAGGCATCTTTTATGCTAATAAGACTTCTTGTATTCTTAAGTTGATGTTGAAGGAACAGTTTGCACACACGAAAAAAGATTCTGTCAATATTCACACCCTCATGTTGTTCCAAGACACTGTATAGCAATTAAAGGATTAGTTCACTTCAGAATTCAAATTTCCTGAATTTACTCAACCCCAAGTTATCCAAGATGTTTGTCTTTCTTTCTTCAGTCGAAAGAAAATTACGTAATGCATGGCGCATCGCAGAGCTATCTTTGACCGATCGTTTCACTTCACAAAGACCCTTATTCCTCAGCTGGGATCATGTAGAGCGCTTTGAAGCTGCATTGAAACTGCAATTTGGACCTTAAACCTATTGTACCCTGTTGAAGTCCACTATATGGAGAAAATTCCTGGAATGTTTTCCTCAAAAACCTTGATTTCTTTTCGACTGAAGAAAGACAGATATGAACATCTCGGACGACATGGGGGTGAATAAGTCAAGAAATTTGAATTCTGAAGTAAATTAATCCTTGAACAATATTTTTTATTTATATATATATATATATATATATATATATATATATATATATATATATAAAGCTGTACTTTGTCTTAAAAAGTGTCTAAATATAGTGCATGAGCCCTCTTTTTTGGCCAAATTTGAAACTTGACAACATCTATTCCCATTTACTTCCACTGTGTGGAAAAGAATTAATTTCATTTAAGTTCCATACCCTTTTTTCGATCTTCTTTATTCTTGTAACTTGGAAAAAAAAAAAATCAAGGGGCAAACCACGCTACATAAAAGCTTAAGAAATGCTAAATCATACTCATGTGAAGCAATAATGTACCTTTCTGTTTCTTACGGATCTTCTCCACCAGAGCTCGGATTTGAACATATTCCTCCCACTCTTTCCCAGGAGAGGGAGCAGCACTGCTACACTCTGAATGGGGGAAAGAAAATAAAAATTATTGGAATGTTTTATTTATCAATCACTTATGCTTGGATCAACAAAATCCAACAGGAGAATGTGGGGAAAGAGTTCACTGCTCTATATTAAGTAGATTTCCTAGAGTAACCAAACGCTGGCTCATTCATTTTCTCTTTCGACTGTTTTTTGTGAAAAGTTGCGGCATCCATCGGCCTGGTAAAAGTCCTTGCACAAAAATGCAGACCGCAAATTGTCTTTGACATAAACAAATGCATGTCCTTGCCAAAATGACACGCTATTTTGGAGAGATGTTTTATTTACTGTTTTAAAATCTGGACTGATAAACAAATGCAAATGCATCAAGTACCATCATACCCTAGAACACTCCCTCAGGACTCTCCATTTGGATAAAAGCTTTAGATGATTAAATACTAAACAGATTTTCTTATACATAAAGAAATCATTCACACTAAAAAAAATGTAATTTTCAGGATCCAGTTGCATCTTTAACACCACAACAAATATTATAACAATCATGTAATGCGATTATGGCATAATCACAAAAACCTTTTGTCTACCAGTGATGCACACTTGCATGAGAGCAATTCATTGCGACGGTATTTCAGAGCAGGAATGCAGATGTAGAGAATGATTTTTTTTTTTACTCACTCTGCAGTAGTTCAGAAATTAAATTCATCATCTCTTTTGGAGAAACCGCAGCTGTGGCCCCGGTCCCTGATTTCTGGGTCTTCACTCGGCTCTTTTTGCCCATCTTGCTGGTCTGGGAGAGAGGATGGCTGTGATAAACGCAAGTTATAATTAATTTTAATTACAGTAAATTTTAGGTAAGAATAAAGCTAAAACGTGACCAGGTTTCCTTCCCCTTTATGCAGCCTAGAAGTCTGTACAGTAAATGAGCCAATAGTCCGAGAAGCACTGGACTCTACTCTTCTTATAAATATTTAGGTGGAGTGGACTAGGGACAGTATATTTATAACTAAATGGTAGAAACATGTGAATGTTTCACATCCAAATAATCTCCGAAACTGGAATTACTGCCAAGAAAGGTTAATGGTCTCAGTGAGGGATTAAGCGGATGGCCACAGCGAGCTAAAGGCCACTAAATCAGGTACTTCATTGTAAACAATGAGCATGTGGCTTGCATGAAACTTATCAAATACAAGACGCTTGTATGTAGTAAAATTCAACAAATGAGTCCTATGGCAGCTGATCCCACATTTCAAAACTGGTCTGGCTGCTTTACCTATACAAATTTGGGCAACGCACAAAGAACATCTCTGCGGTAAACCATACGTTTTCAAAAAACTCCACTGGTGCACTTTGTGTTTACGACAGCAATCATACATAAATGGACTTTTATATAGATTGCCATTGCACACAATATGCACGGCTAGTCGAACTGACAAACTTCTCGGAGACGAATCCAGAAGAAGCACTCTTAGACATCTCCATCAAATCACCCAAAAGTCTACTATATACAAAAAAATGACAGGCCCAGTTGTATTACTGAAGAGCAAATTGGATTGAAACACTTAAAAGTAAGCTACTTAAGGCTGAAACCATTAGAAAACTGCCTTTATATTGGCTGACAGCAAAGACATGCAACATAAAACAAACTCAAGAGGTCAATATTCAGAATACAGGAGCAGTATGTTAGACATAATGATATCAGCAGCTTGATGCCTTAAAATAACTGGCCTGGCCCAATGCATCCATTCAAACCCAGCAGATGATCACCTGCTTCACATTACACAGCATATCATTCATTATCAACACTGAGTCCAATGATCATATGCATCAACAAGCATATTAATCCATTCATTCATCTCGCTATCTGTCTGTTCATGGTCCAAGGGTCTCAAAACCTGCTCAGCCACCTATACAGACATCATTTTAGGGGATCATAGGCGCGTTTAAAGCGTCCAGACAGCATTTAAAGCGTTCAACAATATTTTGGGCAGCGTACAAACGGATTCGAGCCCGCATACGACGCCCAGATATGCTGTCTAGGTAGGAAGCGCACTAAGTTTTGAGGCACATTCAGTGTGTTCACCAGCACGCTTGTATTTCGCAATTTGCTGAATTAGACACCATTTATAGCGTACATTTGCAGCGCATTTGCAGGAATGTGGCGTATTACATGTTGTTTAATTATAAAAACACCTCGTGGACATGTGAAAACATTATTTAATCAGAATGAAGGCCAAAACTACCTTCCAATTGACTGCAGGGATCCTCCTGTCAACCTGGAATTCAATCCTCTTCAGCTCGGTTTACTGGTAAAACCTAACGTTCATTCAGACGCAAAGCCACGCCCTGATGATATTTCCAAAAAGCGGATTGGGCCATTGAAGCGCTTATCCCGCCCTCAGCTTGCCCAAAGGCGTATTTCAATTGGCTAATGTTCTACACGCAACTGCGTACGTGTAAGATAATTGGTTAAAGAGTCCGTGTTTTTCTGAGTGCGTGTCTATTGGTTTGAGCTAAGGCGGTGTCCGTTTGTAGTGACTTCACTGGTCGCGAGAGGAGTCGATCTGCGCGGTCAGATTTACAAGGTTGGTTTGACTACACAAACAGAAAAGGCTTGTGTGACTTGTGATTGGAAGTTTACTTTGAGTTCATAAAGTGACCATAAAAGGACAAAGTTTGCACAACATGATTCGCGGAGGAAAACGTCAATCACAACAACAACATACATCATAAATCGACTATAACATACTGTGGTAAAAGTAACATAATATATATATATATATATATATATATAATTTATAATGAAGTAAAATCATTATGATTCCAAATGCATTTTTTTTAAATAATGTATTTAATAATCAATTATTTATATGAATCTGTTTTTATACTTTTTTCTTCTTTATAATGTACGACATAATTTATTCCCTTTTTTAATTCTCACATTTATAATTTTATAGCATTTACCAATTGTGTGCATGTAGGATAAATGATTATTAGGTAGAGCTTAAATTACGCCAAAGACATAATTGCACATTCAATTTTAGGCTATATTTCTTACTACAAAAACAGGATATAGAGTGAATAAAGAATAAAACAGCTCGTGTAATATTTAGTTTGACCCTCTGAGGATGGCAAATAACATTCTGAAGGTCAAGCTAATGACAAAAAAGTTGAGTCAACGTTAGGAGCGTCCATGCAGTATTTGCAGTAAATATCCAGGAGATGGCAGACTCTGCCTTTTTTTTTTCTGTACATTTCACACGGAGAGCCATTCTACAAAGAGAAGGAGTCTTTATTTCAAATCTACAAGAGGGTTATTTGCAATGCATTTAGAATTTTTTATTAGCTAAAATACAGGTCCATTCTCAGCTACATACAGCTTATTAAAAATATATAAACGCATGCTAGTTACAGGTATTCTACAGTAATAGAAGTTATTTACATTGCGCTGAATTGTATGTCCTAGAATACAACTTCACGTGTTTCACATACAGATGAGCTATTCACAGAACTTCATGAAAGATTCAAACATCAAATCCTCATTCACAAAAGAAGCAGTGCATTTGAAGAGAATAGGGAAATATCAGCATTTCGATTCGTTTGTGCTTTAAACTTAAATACAAAAAAAGTCAGTAGTTGTGTAGACTAGATCTGCTTATAAAGGACACTTTTAATTGGATTTAAAAAATAGTTTTAATGAGTGTGTGTGTACTACAACACCAATTATTTAGGCATTGCGTTCACATGAAACACTTTACAGCATAACCGAGACAATATTTACTGCTGTTAACAGCATATACCGTTGTACTGACCCAAATTCACAACAAATCCTTTTCATAAAAATATGCAATTATTTTCGTTACTTAGTCAAATGTTTGCTGCTCATTTTGTTCTCATAAACATAAGACAAAAAAAAAAGTAACACACCGCCAAAAGCCACCTGCTGCATCCAGTGTGAACAAAACCATCCAAAACGAATGTGAAAGTGCTCTCGTCAATGTACAATTTCAATGAAATTCCACACAACTTTAATACAAAAATAACTGAATGGGCTGAGGGATTTCGGCAATGCTTAAAATAGCTTCCATTTAAACAAACGATACAAAATTATGGCTTATCGGGTCACTGGTTTTCAAACAAGAGAGCTTTTGTGTGAATGCAGCAAGCATCTTTTGAGGCAGGTCTTGAACACACAGATCATGTTTCTGAATTATAACACACAAAACACAAAACACACTTCATTTACTGCGTTGTCATTTACTTCCATTCACTTTATATCACAAAAAGATGTTGCCTGAAGGTATCATGAGCTAGGCCTAAGGAGCAGAGTTAGGCGTTTTACACGAAATTCAGCAAAAGAAGCTCATTATTAATAATGCTAACCTGTGCTTCAAGTGGAAAAAAAAACAAAACCCATCAAACTTCCGGCACTCGGTTCAAAAATAAATTCCATAAATTCAACACACCTTAACCTTATACAGTTTTTATCAGCACATACTGTATGGTCTGATTTAATTTAGTACAGGCAGAAACAATAAACTTGGTAAAAGGAATAATGGAAAATGTGACTGGCTGAGGTACTTTACATGCTCCCATCGCAGATTACGCCATTAAAACTACATGTGCTGAAGTTTCGTCACATGCTAAATGCATGAAACTTCACACTGCAAACTGGAATCATGTAGCCTTTGCTAATCCAGGCTGAACTGGAATCCACTTCCACACTTTCATTCACCCAGACAGTTTCTATATTGCACCTATTCAGTATCTAGAACCTGAAATTGGGTTCCAGTTCTTCTTAGGACTCATATTTGTAGACCTTAAACTGATTTAAAAGTACTTTCATTTATGACACTTTCATTTATGACATTTATGATTTATTAAAAGCACTACACTGGGACACGTTATAAAATAGTGGTACTGAATTTGGATTAATTTTTTGATCTGCTTTCATTTCATAGACTAAAAAATGAAGGCATAGAAAGCAGCTTCAATTTATCACGATTGTCAGTTTGGAACTTAAAGTACTTTATATAATATGCTTTGAAAGATGGACTGGCATTTAGAAGTACTGTTTGGATAAAATACTCAAAGGCGCAGTAAGCAATTTCTGAGAAACCCTGTTGAAAGTGGAACTGAGAGAGCACCAAAACACACTTGTAGCCAATCAGCAATCGTTTCGTTTAGGAGTGAGGTACGCCTGTATTGCGTAATGCATACGTGAGCTATAAGGATAAGGGTGTGTTTGTTTCGGTGATTTTAAAGGGTTAATTAAAACTATGCCATTTAATATGAACCCTTTGGCGCTCCGAACCACTGATTGGAAGCAGTGTTTTGAAATCGGCCATCACTGGATATTGTTGAAAAGTCGTTATTTGTTTTTTGCCGCTTTATAATATTAAGGTTGAACCACTGTACTGTAAATATGTTTTTAGTAGCTTTCTGGGCAAAAGCTTCACTGAACCATCCTTTTTAATCAAAAATATCTTAATTTGTGTTCCGAAGACGAACAAAAGTCTTACAGGTGTGGAACGACATGAGGGTGAGGAATTAATGATGGAATTGTCATTTTTGAGTGAACTAACCCTTTTTAAATATCAATAGAGTTTCTCAGAAATCACTTACTGCCACCTTTAAATGCTTCTACTCATGAGCTGGCCTGCGTGTATCTTCTGAATATTTGCAGACTAGAATTCACATATATATATATATATATATATATATATATATATATGTAAAGTATATAGTATTATTTTATTTTGTTATTTTAAGTATGTCTGGGAACCTGAGCAAATGCGTTATATTTATTCATACCTGAAAAAAAGCTCACTATCATATTTTATATTACATAAACAGGTCCCAAAAACAACTGTCAGCAGTACATGAGTAAACACTGGTATTGTTATTTGTCAGTGACTGGTAACTTTATAAGTAAGATGATTCTTGGTTTAAGTTTAAT
Source organism: Opsariichthys bidens (assembly GCA_037194245.1). Lineage (NCBI taxonomy): Eukaryota > Metazoa > Chordata > Actinopteri > Cypriniformes > Xenocyprididae > Opsariichthys > Opsariichthys bidens. Next base: position 23,158,508 of record CM074286.1, on the reverse strand, counting down.
TTATTATGATTATATTCTGTCACATTCTGATGTGATGTGAATCAAAAATATAGTATTCCATTCAAAAAAGTTTGGGGTCAATATATAATTTGTTTTGTAATACTTTTATTCAGCAAGGGTGCATTGGCGCATTGATCAAAAGTAAAGACATTTATAATGTTACAAAAAATTCTATTTCAAATAAATGTTCTTTTGAGAGAATCCTGAAAAAAGTATCACTGTTTTCCACAAAAATATTAAGCAACACAAGTGATGATCAACATGAATGTTTGTATAATAAATGTTTCACGACTATGAAATCAGCATATTAGAATGATTCCTGAAGACTGGAGTAATGAGGCTGAAAATTCATCCTTGCATCACAGGAATAAATTACATTTTAAAATATATTAAGATAGAAAACAGCTATTTTAAATTGTATTAATTTTTAACAATATTACTGTTTGTACTGTAGTTTTGATCAAACAAATGCAACCTTGGTGAGCATTAGAGACTTCCTTAACGTTAAAAGATCTTACAACCCCAAACTTTTGAAAGGCAGTGGTCGACGAAAAAAAAAAAAAAAAAAAAAACCTTACACAACAGAATATTATGAAGTGGTTTTATTCTAAATTCAAAAGGCTTTTAGGAGTGGAAAGATTCAATCTTGTAGGAGTGCATTTATCTGTGTAGGAGCTGTGTGTGTTCATTCCTTATCTGGAATGAGAAATGAATCCATTAAGCTGCCTTGTATGAATACTTGGAAGGTATGCACATAAATAGAGCTGTGATTTAGCTTGTGCTAATTGGGAGTCCATTATATTTTAAACTACCACCCAGTGTCATTGGTAATAGGTTTGAAATGTCTCAACTGAACGCCATGAGAGAAGCTGGCAGTAGAAGCGAAGTTTTTTTGTGTTGTTTCCAGAAGTTGCCTAGTTCTGTCTGCTCCTCTCGTCAAATTCACAGATTTGTTTGTTTGTTCAAGGCCCTGCCGGTCATTGACATGGAAGCTACAAAGGGCCTTTGAACTGGTTCCCAGAGAGATGTTGGCGTATGGATGGTTTGGATCCTGCTGCATCACCGAGCTTTCGCCACACCACCTGAACACACAAACAAAGCACACAGTTCGGTGAGGCTTTTGACTACTCGTGAAATCTTGTCAAATGAAAAATGTCCTCAATCCTGTCTCACTGTACATTATGTCCTGGAATAAATATATGGTCATTGTAACACTTGTGTAGGCAAGAAACAGGCTTGACGATAGAAGTCACTTTTAAATGGTTTAATGATTTGAGAAGGACACAGGACACAGGACACAGGACACAGGACACAGGACACAGGACACAGGACACAGGACACAGGACACAGGACACAGGACACAGGACACAGGACACAGGACACAGGACACAGGACACAGGACACAGGACAACACTTTAACAATGGACTGACACAGAGGGAATATATACACAGAAACACAGGAGGATAACAAGCAAGGCACAGGTGACGGACATAAGGACTAACGAGACACAGCTGACTGAAATGAACTAATGATGGACAAGCACATGGGGAAACAAAACACAGATCACATGACTGAACTAGACTCAAAACAAGGAGCATGTGACAACTGATAAACAAAAGATCAGATCATGACAGTCATATTATAATGTGGGGATATTTGATGATAATTATGGTGTGGTTGTTCAGGTTCTGGAGAAATATCTTCTTAACAGAACACATTAGCAGACAGTAAACTAAATAAATAAATGTATATATATATATATATATATATTTAGTATTTATTTATTATCTTGTTAATCCTGTGTTTATTTATTTATTACCAAGTTTCATTTATTTATTTTTATTCTAAATACTTGACTAAATACTAAATATACTCTACTGAATCAGCTATTTTTTTGTCTTCTGGACTACATGTAAACATACATTTTGTATGATCCCTCTTATTTTGTTAAAATATTTAACATTTTGCAGATTCTGCAAGGGGTATATAAACACACACACACACACATATTATATTATGGTATGTTTTTCAAACCAGGAACCTGAAAAATGAAGAATCCCCCAGTTTCGCAATCACTCATCATAGAGAGAAAGCTTCTAAAAGTGGGTTGGGTGGGACTGGGGACTAATTATGATCAGAAAAGAAAGAAGCCCTTGTGCTATCTGAGATTTTGCTTTTGACAGGCCGGTGCGGGAACAAAGCACAGGTCCCAGATTCCAGGGGCCCTTCAGGGAGCTGATAAACCTGCATTGTTTCAGCGATCAAGTTATTTTAATTGCACGGACAACTGTGCAGTAAACACTCTGAGGTCTTTTGCCAAAGCCTCTCATTAAAGTGGCCTGAAAGTGGGTCTCTGTTGTAAAACATTGAAACAGTGTCCTCCATCAAAGCTGGCGTAATTATACAAAGTGACAGGAAAACAAACACATGGGAGAGGGAGCACAAACTTACAGCCTCTTTCTGTTGAACAGGGTTTTATTAATGCGCTAGAGGAATCTAAGCTGAGGTTTAGGGTCGGTGAAGGCAGATGGAAGATGTTACTAGGTAGACTCACATTACACATCTCTCTGACAATGGCTTTCTCTTTCTCACTGAGATCCTCCTCATAGTCCTCTGGGATCTTCCTGTCTAGGTTCTCGTGGACTTCTAATACCTACAAAGCAAATCAACAGAGGGTTAAATGATTATCAGAGTTCTCTGAAGCAAGCTTCACTATTACTGTACTTAACTGACTAAGTATTTAGGGTTCCGGAACCATTTGTGCTACAAAATGAATGATACCTCAAATGAAAAGTGAATTTATCATTTATTTGGCCATAAAACAGGTGAAAAAATGTTATAGACTTATAATAAAAGGGGGACCTGAGTCAGAACATCACAGAGGCTTGAGGGTGCAACAGCAAGAAAGCACACAATGGCGTTTCACACTGTGCTTAACCCCGGGTTATCGTGGTTCTACACACCGCTTTTAACCCTGGGTAAAGGAATATTTTACACTTGTAATTTACAAGGGAGGTTAGCACTGCTTTTAACCTGAGGTTATGAAACCCTACTCCGCATTGCGGTGCCTAACTTTGTGAAATGATGTAGTGTTAGAATGTTACAGCTATAGATGCTTAGCAACAGGCAACAAATCAATCACATACTCATATGTGCCTGCTTTGGATAGTCATGGAGACCCGGTGTGTTGTATATAAACAGTACATTCAGCATTTGAGAGGAAAAATGTTAAATGCTGACAGAAAACGCGACAATTTAAATGTGGAAGAGACCTTTCATTCTAGGCCTTTCATTCCAAATTGCCCCCCCTAATATTTAATATTTCTTAATGTTTCTCTAATTTATGCAACGCTCTTTTTGTTGTTAGGATGACAGACAGTTCGAAAAGTAACGTTTTTAGGCTGGTCTGCCTCAGCCGTCTAACAGCGCTCGTCAGTGTCAAAATGATGGCCAATCAGATCAAAGAGGCGGGGCTTACTATTCACTGAAGACGAGTGTGAATTCTAATGTTCTTTTAGTTCTCTTAATTCTTTTAGTTTTATGAAAGAGCAATAAAAAATATTATTTGCAAAGAGTTTAAATAGACTTTTTATTTAATTTTATTTCGTAGCTCCCCAGTACACCATAGCAACTACCTGGCAACAGACTGCATACTAAAACTGAAATTTTAACAATAGTTATTGTTAACAATTGTAAAGCTGGATTACAATAAAATATAAATATTAGGACCCGTTTACACGAAGTGCGTTTAATTTTAAAACGCCTAAGTTTTGCTACGGTTATGCCGGTCGTTTACACTATGCCGACGCTTTCGACCCTTGAAAACAGAGACTGAAATAAACATAAATGAAAGCTAAATATAAACAAAAAAAACTATTACAAATGACAAGCACATAACAAAATTACAAAATTTAATTATATTTAAAATGACAAAAATTAAAATTGAAAAAAAATAAAAGCTAAATATAATTCAAAATATTAATAAATACTATAATGGTATATAAATATTTTATTTTAATTTTATGTGGTATTTATCTACTCACTCTGCTGCCCTTTGCTCACTTTCAAATAACAGGGATCCATACAGTTCACAGAAAATCCTCTAGGTGACAGTATTAGTATAACAAGTAATAGTTCAACTCATAAAATCATTGACGCGTCCTAAAACCTGTGCCTGGAGAATCAAACGAGAAACCAATCGAGCATTTCTACCATGAAACTCAATCTAATTCCTGTGAAATCAGGCTTGACCTTAAACTTTTTAATGATTTATGACACTTTTCTGATAGGGCTGACAAAGAGAGTACAAGAAATTATGTGGGAAATGATGCAAACCAGCCTTGAACTCAGGTAGAATGCATGAGCACTAACTAAATTAGGCTAGGCCACAAAATGACCAGTAATATTTTAGCATAATTTGATTCAGCATAATATTTATAGAACATATGTAAGTTCTAGAATTCAAAACAAGTATGACTTGATTTTGCAACATCAGCGTCATAATCTTACTTTCATGGCATGTACAACAGCCTCTGGTTTCTGTGCCGCAGTCAGGTATCCAGTGACAGGGGGCGGCAGATCACCTCCAGGCATTCGCGTGGACCCCTATGGACAGATGGACACGCATTCATCACGATCAAAGATTACTCATACTGTTCTCTCATATTACCAGAAGAGATCCGAGCATTGAGAAAGCCCATCGCTGTTTCTCTGAGTCAACTCAGGCTCGAAATGGGTTAAACCATCTCATTATAACTCATCTCTGCTTGTTCCCCCTTCATGGGTACCCATCAACAAAGAGCTCTTTCAGTGCGCAGGGTCTTGCGAGCCCCTGTATAGACACAGCCCTTTGAATCCCGTTCTAGCGTTAAATCCACAACAATTGCGCTGGCATTTCAGCAGTAGGGCTGGGAGAAGACCCCTGGATGGAAACTGCAACTCGCATTTGGCCTGGGAGAACAGCACTGTGATGTTCACTTTCAGTTGCCAGCAGGTTTATTGAGGGCTGGAGCTGTGGGTACTTTACCCTGGACTGACCCGAGAACATCCTGACCCAATGCTTGCTGTCATCGCCCCGCAGCCTGATTAGAGAAGCCCAGGAGTCCCACAATTCATTCTGCATGGATTCATTCGCCAGCAAGCCAAGCAGTGGTCGACTGATACGGATTTTTTTAAACAGCAAATGTCAACGACTATTCGGGCCCATAAAATTGAATTTCTTTAGTAAAAACTGAAGATAGGACAAACATATGGAAAACTATTTCGTATCATTCTGCACCCATAGACTAGAATGTAAATACTTGATTTTAGTGATATATATCATCTCACTGTAAAAAAAGAATTGTTGGTTTAACTTAAACCTGAGTTCATTGAAATTAAAAATTTGAGTTAATACAATGAAGGCTATTGGTTAGATCAACAGAAACTCAAAATGTTATGTTAACTGAACCGCATTAATTATTGAAGTTGATTTGACAAAAAAAAATTGTGATTTACAGTGGCTGATTATGTAAACTTGGTTTATACACACACACATGATCTTCAAACCAAGATTACATAATAATCATATTAATCTTCCATGTGTTTATTCTATTGACCTAAAAAGACAGAATTTCATCAGATTACATATTAAATCATCTATTAAGAAGTAAGTGGCATCTCATGGTATTAACAGTGATTCATTTTAGTGATCATCCAATTTGTTTGGAGCCCAGTTTTGAAGCCTTGCCACGAGGAACATCTGTGTAATTTGGCTAGCGTGTCACAAACAGAGAAGAGGAGATATTACAACTGGTAATATAGATGTAGCCAAATTCAATCATTAAGATATTTCTATAGTCCTATCAAATCAAGGACCAATATATTATTGGACAGTTTGAAGAGGATTTCTATAATCCACAAAATGCATTGATCATAAACACCACTTGGAAATCAGATAACAGGCCATTGCTGGATTAAACAAATCTAAAGACTCAAACACATAAACGTGGACTGGTTAGCTGTGCATTCGACCTTACTTTGATGTGTATGACACTTCTCATTAAAAAAGACGGAATAATGCGGACGTTATATGTATAAAAGTTATAGGTCCATCAGCCATTCAAAAAAAAAAAAAAAAAATTGATTAGTATGAGCCTGTTTTTCTCAGTCCATCTGGGCAGTTAAAACAAGCACTTGAGAAGAATGTGTGGTTAAAAACCGCTCTCTCTGGCTCATCGTGGCAGCATGAACATGGATTTGAATGTTCCGGTATGACTTTGATTTTGTCAAATGTTTAATAGACATATTGTTGTCATTAATAAAATAAGATTGTGTGGGTGTTTGAATCGAGATGGAGATCATTTTACGATTAATCGTGCAGCAGGATGCTCCAGCGGCCTCGTTCCGCTCCACACCCTGCTTAATACTACAGCAATGCTAATAAATCTTTAATAGATTAGCTCATCCATTAATATGATTTCTGACGAGTCCCGTCAGATTCTTAGACTCGAAGACAACACCTCCCATGAGTCCGCGCAAGCTACGCCTTCGTTTCGAATAAGAGACCTTTAGTGGCAAAAAATTACATATTGCGCCTTTAAGTATTTCACATTTATAATAATAATAATAATAAATATTCCTTGAGCACCAAACCAGCATATTAGAATGATTTCTGAAGGATCATGTGACACTGGACTGGACTAATGATGCTGAAAATTCAGCTTTTCCATCACAGGACTAAATTACATATTAAAATATATCAAAATTGACATGACATGCAGGAAAAAAATAGTAGGCTAAATCATGTGCACGATTTACAAATTCGTTCCCTCGATCTACTAATTGCGCATGATTAATAAATCGAGGGAACGAAAGAGCAAATAGTGCACTTTTTAGTAAATCAAGGGAATTTAATTAGCAAATCGGGGCTCCGTACAAAATAGAAAACTTTTTTTTTTTTTTTTTAATGTAATATTTTACAATGTTACTGGTTTTATGTATCTTTTATGAAATACTGACCCCAAACATTTGAACAGCATTATCTACATACAGTTGTGTTCAAAATTATTCAACCTCCCAATGCTGTAAATGGTTTTAGAGAATTTAGAGTACATTTGTAATTGAATTCAGAATGAAATCCTACAAGGACTTCTTAAAGAAGCATATGCAACTAAAATGACATCAATTGGTTTTGTAATACAGTAGTAAATGTTTCTTTTGTGAATTCTTCATTGACACAATTATTCAACCCCTTAAAGACTACCACTCTGAAGAACAGAGGTCCATTGAAGTGTTTTCAATCAGGTATTGAAAGCACCTGTGGATGTCAGGGAGCAGCAATAAAGCCTAATAAGCACCAATTAGGCAGCTTTAAAATGACTGTGATACTCAGCTCCTTCTAGACATTTACTGGTGTGGTTACAAACATGGTGAAGTCAAGAGAATGGTCCAGGAAGACAAGAGAAGAGGTGATTACTCTTCACAGGAAGGGCAATGGCTATAAGAAGATTGCAAAGATGTTAAACATACCAAGAGACACCATAGGAAGCATCATTCGCAAATTCAAGGCAAAGGGCACTGTTGAAACGCTACCTGGTCGTGGCAGAAAGAAGATGCTGACTTCGACTGCTGTGCGCTACCTGAAGCGTAGAGTGGAGAAAAGTCCCCGTGTGACTGCTGAGGAACTGAGAAAAGATTTGTCAGATGTAGGTACTGAAGTTTCTGCTCAGACAATACGGCGCACCCTGCGTAATGAAGGCCTCCATGCCAGAACTCCCAGGCGCACCCCCTTGCTGTCTCCAAAGAATAAGAAGAGTCGACTGCAGTATGCCAAAAGTCATGTGGACAAACCACAGAAGTTTTGGGATCGTGTTCTGTGGACTGATGAAACAAAATTAGAACTGTTTGGGCCCATGGATCAACGCTATGTTTGGAGGAGGAAGAACAAGGCCTATGAAGAAAAGAACACCTTGCCTACTGTGAAGCATGGCGGGGGGTCAATCATGCTTTGGGGCTGTTTTGCTTCTGCAGGTACTGGGAAGCTTCAGCGTGTGCAAGGTACCATGAATTCTCTTCAGTACCAGGAGATATTGGAGGACAATGTGATGCAGTCCGTCACAAACCTGAGGCTTGGGAGACGTTGGACCTTTCAACAGGACAATGATCCCAAGCATACCTCCAAGTCCACTAGAGCATGGTTGCAGATTAAAGGCTGGAACATTTTGAAATGGCCATCGCAGTCACCAGACTTAAATCCGATTGAGAACCTCTGGTGGGACTTAAAGAAAGCAGTTGCAGTGCGCAAGCCTAAGAATGTGACTGAACTGGAGGCTTTTGCCCATGATGAATGGGCGAAGATACCCGTAGCTCGCTGCAAGACACTTGTGTCAAGCTATGCTTCACGTTTAAAAGCTGTTATAACTGTAAAAGGATGTTGTACTAAGTATTAAGATTGAATGTCACTTGGGGGTTGAATAAAACTGATAATGATGTGAGCAGAGAAAAGACATTTGTGGTTATTTCATTATAAATGTTATGTTATATTTGTCTGACCTACACGTGCCTCTTTGATTTAATTGTAAGCAGGATGACTGAATGATCAAAATCAATGTCAAACCGGCCAAAACAATCAATTTCAGTGGGGGTTGAATAATTTTGAACACAACTGTACATTCATGTCAAAAAACATATTTGCACAGTACATTTTAGTTGGGGTAAGCGAGTCTAAAACAGCTAAAGCACAAACTACTCTGATTACTTCTCCTCAACTTCCTCCTCAGGTAACCTCTAACAACGGCAACCGATCTGTCACTTGTACGAACCTGATTATTGTTTCAGTAGCTCGCTACTGCATTATTTAGTGCCATCTCCCCCCTTGATTAAAGCGAAAGTTCAAAGCCATGCTAATGAAGCGATGCGCTCGTAGACAGGGCTGAGATGAGCTGGGATAAAATAAGGCCAGCAGCCTCTGAGGACGAGACCCACGCCACACTCTAATTGATTTCTCTTTCCTGTGGAAGCGGTCTCTCATATTAAAGTGGAGCAGCTGTGCTGTCATAGCTGATGAGTGCACTTATTAGCTAAAGCACCAGGTTCGCAGATGACCTTTTCCGAGGATACGGGTGTAGGGGAATGATGATGATGTTGATGATGATACCTCAGGAGAAGAGAGAGAGAGAGAGCGCGAGGGAGGGAGGAGAAAAGAAATCTGCAGATTTAATTGCTTAAGTGAGACATTCTCTAATATAAGCAATGAGATTTGAGGGAAATTGTTTTTATAAGACTGGAGAAACATAAAACAGGCGGGCTGAGGCAGTAAGAGACGACATGATGACGTGAACAAAAACAAGGCTGTAAGTGAATTAGAAGTAGAAAAAATGACATGAAACTTTAGATATGAGTTTCGGGACAAAACATATTTAACCGCATTCCGTTCCACCGCTTACAGCATTGGAGGTTTTGTCTCTGATGTTTCTCCTGAAATAAAGACAAACTTTGGTATCTTGGCAAACCTGAGAACAGTTTCTGATATAAATCAAATGCACTGTAAAAATTAAACCGAGGCTGGTTAAATTGCTCCTCTAAGGTCAGTTTTAGGTTAGAAAGGGTCTTGAAAACAAGGAACGGATTGCAAGCACTGAGACTCCAGCAGAGATCAGAGCACAACAAACCCCCTGCAAGGCCACAGGAAACGACCAATGAGCAAATCATCTTTCATTCGTCTTCTTACCTACATACTAAAAAAACAGAATAAAAGCCTAAATTAAATCTGTTCATCATGAAAAACAATCGAGTCTCTTCAGAAAAGTTGGACTTAAACCGCTCAATTCATATGGATTGTTTTTACGATCTCTTGATGAACTTTTTGAAGCGTTAACGTTTCGATTGCGTTGCAAATGAAGGGACAGAAAGCTCTCAGATTTCATCGGAGATCTTCATTTGCGTTCTGAAGATGAGCGAATATCTTATGGGTTTGGAACGACATGAGGGCGAGTAAATAATGGCAGAATTTTCATTTTTGTGTCAACTATCCCTTTAAGCAGGCTGCTTCATATAAATACTTGCTGGGCCACATTGATGGTGAGCTTAAATGGCACACACGTGTTGAGTGTTTGTACAAGGGTTCACCGGTGCTGACATTTTTAAGAAATTACGATTACTTGGAGTCAGTAGTTATTGAGTATGATAGAGTCTGATTTACGATATGGAATCATCATTTGGAGACACACCAAGCTGACGTCAAAGAGCTAGTGGTGACGAAAGCCTCTAGGCCAAAAAGTACGCTTGATCAAACCAAAAGGACTGAAGGCGACTGTCAACTAGCACGTGTGTTCTGCGCCTGCGTGTAGATTTCTGTTCATCCAAAAAGGGAAACCAAAACTAGAACTGCAGATATACAGACCATAATCAAAGCAGCAATTGCTTACCATTTTGAATATCACCAATCACGCAAATCATGTTTCTTCATTCCAGTCGACTCATGTTATTTTAAAATGTTATTTTTGTGCATTCGAATGCTCAGGTACCATCTTGACTTTCTCGCTTTCATCACTTTCGCTTGTGTTTTCGTGCACTGACTCGTTCACTAAACCGAACGGCCAATCAGAGTTCTCGCTCCCGGCCAAACGAGATTCAACATGCTGAATATATTTGAAAATATATTGAAAGTTAGTGTATGCTTGTAGTTTCAAATTTGATAAGTAAATAAATAAACAAATAAAGAGTTTGAAAAAAGTTTTCCATCATAAAAAAAGCAACTTCTCTAGTTGGCAATAAATAAAACTGTACCTAAATAAAGTGACAGACAAAGAGTACCAACACAAAGCTATTTGAATAATAAATTAACAGATTCTGCTGATGTTCATTAGTGATGAGGTTTTTCTGTTGTCTCATTTCCTGAGAGTTATGCAACAGTTGGTTAAGTTAGTTCATTAGCAAACAGTGCGGTTTATTTCAATGAAATGAAAACAAAACAGTCTGGCGACATTCTGAATTATCAAACTACTTCAAGATACAGATGATGATAGAGTGTTATACCACTGAACTAGTGGTAACTTTTCTTTCAAAAAGAAATAACTACAAAACACTTCTGATTGGTACTTTACTCGGTCATTCAAGTTTTAAGCTTCTGATGTGTTAAGCTCCTTGGCACGGGTCAATTCTCATCTGCTTGTACAGAGAGCGATGCCGAATCCTGCTACCAGCTGGAATTGCGACAGCTAATTGTTGTCAAATCTCTTCCAAATCGGCTCAACATGACAAATCTTTTTAAGCTCGGCTGTGATTTCGGTTTTGGCTCGGATGCAAAATAATGGGGTCACGTTCGATTGCATCATCGGAATACGTACATTCTGTAAGGTGTCCTGAAACTGGGATAGCGAGGAGAGCTGGGACTCTGAGTGATACAGGGACAGTCCTTTCCGAAGAGTCTTCAGATCGCCCACGTTCCCCTGCTGTGGAGAGAAGCACAGATGAAGAATTAAGAGCAAAATAAAATCAGACACAAAAATGCTTCAGTTCCCCAGATAAATCAAAATGGCAACCAAAACTAGACACGACGAACTGTATTGTAAATGAAAGACATTTTACAGTAGAAGGCCTATACATTACCATGAGCAGAAAGTTCAAAAGAACAACATTCATTAGAAAAAGAAATCTTTAGTAACAATGTAAAATATTTTACTATTACTTTTGATCACTTGAATGCGTCCTTGTTAAATAAAGCAATTAATTTCTTTATAAATTCTCACTGACCAAAAACTTTCGAACGGTAGTGTACATGTGCAAAGAGATGAGAAAACACCATCAATGTACAGTCATAAGTTTATGACCTTTTGCTTTCTAAAATTTGTACTTGCATAGCATGTATCCAATGCATAAATCATCAATAATAAAGGAACTGATTATTTAACCACTAAAACATAAACTCTATGAGAAGCCTTACAATAAGTTAATTTAAGACATGAGCTCACTTGTCATCTCTGGATGTGGAAAAAGTGTATGAAATCAATCCATGCAACTACAAAGATCCTAGACTGGGTGTGTGATTACAAGAAAACCTTTCATCTAGTCTCTCCGACCACTAGTTTGTCCCTGATTAACATCTAGTGGTTAACCAATACGGGTTTTTCAACCTTTCCCGACCTCTTCTCACAACCACGAACAAGATGTTTAAACACCAAGCAAATCTCATAGTTTTTATCAGATGAACAATGATTAAGATCTAGCAGTCCAAGCACAAAGAAACCACAGGGACAACTCCACTTCCTTATCATTATGGGCATGATACTGGAAAAACAACTGTTACGAGTCGTAATGGAGTAGAATGTGCTGTCTTCAACATATCTGACTTCGGGATGATAACGAAACCCCTGCAAAAACGTTTGCGAATGAAAAGTGGATAGAGGATGGCACGTGAGATCATTTCCTGAGTGGTGATCTGAGAAGAGGGTAAAAGGCAAAAAAGCAAAACAGAAAGCTCTGGAGCTCAGAGATAATGTCAGTCACGCTTCATAAATAATGACTTAAGAAATTAGACCAAAAGGCACCTGTCCGCAAATCTCTTACCACAGCATATTTGAGTGTCACAGTCCATGAAATACCTTCTAAACAAGAAAAACCTTGTAGAAAGGTCACAGACCTGGCAAAAAAAAAGACAGACAGACCCCATTTTCATACCATTTTAAAACAGACAAAAAGTGAAACTCCTCAGCACAATGGAGAATGAATGAATATTACATAGTAAAAGCATCTGTGTGTGATTATCCCCATTTTGACCTTTTTCTTGTCCCGTATGTTGAAGGCTGTTGTGTGCAAACAGCTCACAAAAGGATTACTGGAGTTTAATTGAGCTTGTGAACTTTTCCAGGGAAAAGTGGATTGTTACAGAAGTTTTCTGAGTGTGTCTACATGTGTAAGTTATGTAACTCTGCGAAGAGGACACGAGACTGCAGCTAAACCCCAGGTTGTGCTGAAAGGGTCTCATATTTTGTTTATTTTTCTTAAATGAACATTGTTAAAAATCTATGTATAGTTATATGTTTGTCAATATATTTTTGCATTATTATTGCATTATATATATATATATATATATATATATATATATAATGCAATGGGGGGGGGGGGGATGGGGGACGGGTTTGTCTTATGACCAAATCAGCAAATTTGAGTTAATTAGCTGATTAGAGTGTGGCACCAGGTGTCTTCAATATTGAACCTTTTCATGATATTCTAATTTTCTGAGATACTGAATTTGGGATTTTCCTTAGTTGTCAGTTATCATCATCAAAATGAAAAGAAATAAACATTTGAAATATATCAGTCTCTGTGTAATGAATGAATATAATATACAAGTTTCACTTGTTGTATGGAATTAGTGAACTTTTTGACCATATTCTAATTATATGACCAGCACCTGTATATGTATGTGTATATATATATATATATATATATATATTTGATTCAATAGAAAGACTAAAAAAACTGTAGTGAAACAAATGCCTTTCCGCTTTCTGTTTTACAGAGCATGCATAATTGAACACAGGTTTGACCCAATGAACGAGATCTTTGGCATGGACTGATGACCCTACAGGTAACAGCATTCTTCTCCTCTTAAGACCTATACATTACATACAAAGACAGCTTGATATCTGGTTCACTACCTTCTGGAGGAATACAGTGACAGAGTTATAGCTAAATGACTGTTCTAAAAGACCTACCAGCTAAAAACCATTCTATAAAATGCTCATATTTCTTACAGTCACAGCAAGAATGCCTTGATCAGCCATTCTTGAAGGTTATCAGGCATGCAATATAATACACAGAGCAAAACTTGCAAATTCTGAGATATCTATCCTCAAAGAATTGAGTTATCTATGGAGGCAATAAAAAGAAAGCGTGGCTCTATCCATCATCAGAGGAAGAAAATATGAAGAAGCAGCATTAGAATAACAGAGATGAGCATATGCAATTAAACTGACGGCAACTAGTCGCCTGTGCCATCTAAATATATTGAGATGGATGTGCTATCTCTGCCGATAAATCTGGGCTCAGAAAAAGGGAGATGAAGACCGTCTGAAACAGAAAATTGTTAGTGACAGATCTGTATCTTTGTCTCATATAACTGTCGGAGCTCCAGGGCCTTTTGTTCAAAGCACTTACGGTGTCATAATACGGAAGAAGAGTCTCATTTCAGCATCAAAGCTTTGAGATTTGTAAGTCTTGGTGCAATGACAAGCATTAAACGAACAGGATGCAATTAAAAACATCTGACATCTTTGCTAATGGGCACTTAGTAAAGTTTGTGAGCTGTGAAAGAAAGTCATGTGAGTAAATTGGTCAAATATTTGTCCATCCCTACTACTTATATCTTATACTACAATACTACAGCACAAACACAGAAAAAGAGCAACTGTGCAGGCAAAGCTGAAAAAGACCCCAGCTGTCAAAAACATGTGCCCCCAGCCCACATATCCACCCTCCTTTTTAATTTTCATTATATTGCTGATCTTGTGCTGTGCAAGCTAAACTGGGGCAACATGTTTTTAAACATCAGCTCTTGATTAAAACCCTTAAGCGCACTATTAAATTGCTGCACTGCACACCAAACCCATAAAATACTGTATATGATAGCAAAACCGTAAACAAAGCATGTTCAATTTTTTAGCATATTGATTATTATTAAGGATAATCTAGTATACCATATTATAAATGATTCTTTTAATTGCTTTTATCATCCTATTATTTATTTAAAGAAAACAACTGAATTTAGATATACATGACCACTTTGCACTCTTTCTGACACAGAATTCTGCAGGCTTATTACTATAATATGAACATTCTGTATGCAAATGACCCTATTATGATTGGCTATGGAAGGAAGCATTGCGTTTCCATTATATGTACATTTCAATCACATAAGACTAGACTATTACCTGGGATAACAATTGCTTGTTGTCATCCTCTAAAATGCGGACTTTAGTCTCCAGTTGGCGGATGTAGTTTGTAGATGAATCTGTGCAAACAAAGGGGGAAAAAACAGAAATATATAAGTTTATAATAAAGTTTAGAAACTTTCAGTTTTGAACATATAACATGCATTATATACACTACAATTCAAAAGTTCAATGAAGTAAGATTTTTTAAAGACATCTCTGATGCTCATCAAGGTTACATTTATTTGATTTTTTAATTTTATTTAAAATTATTTATTTGGTCAAAATACAGTAAAAACAGCAATATTGTGAAATATTACAATTTAAAATAACTTCAATGGTCAAGAAACTTATTATTATCAATGTTGAAAACAATTCAACTGTGTGCTGTTGTGGAATATTTTTGTGGAAAGCGTGATACATGTTTTCAGAATTAATTGATGAATAGAAAGATTTATAAGAACAGCATTAATTGAAATGTTTTTTAAAAAAATTTAACATATTTTTTTTTAAAAAGTGTTTACTGTCACTTGATCAATTTAATGCATCTTTTCAGAAGCTTTTGAACAGTAGAAGCTTTTTGAACTTTAAAGTGTATATATATATATATACACATATATACATCTCTTATTTTCAATTCAGTCCACTGAGATCAGAATGGTTAATGTAATCAAGATGATCTGCAGTTGTGTGTGGTCCTTGATTTTTCATCAACATGTAGCTTGTGAGATTGTTTTTTTTTTTTTTTTACTCTCCTCAAGTTTCTCTAAACATAATTTCTTATGTTATGAAAACCGGTTTACTGCGAATACTCCCTAAAAGTGATTTGGTCATCCCAGAATTAGACTCATTTTGAAATGGTGCTGCTTTCTATTAGGCACTGACATACAATACCATTTCCCAGAATGCACTGCAACGACATAAGTTAAATAGAAGACATCTGTCAAAGCAAAAGAAAAATGCAGAAAAACGAACGTTTAGCACAGTTCACATCCTACACGATCACAAAAAGGCTTTAGACAACATACTTTAAAGACTACATTTAGACAACAAAGAAATGTCAAATCAGGAAATCGACATTGCCTTTGACGCACACAAGCTGCTTTTATTTCAGCCGTCTGACGTTACTCTAGAACATCATCAGACGTCAGAGAAACGAGAGGCACGGGTAAACAAACTGATTTCACGTCTGTGAAGTAAAAGCCAATGAATTAGGGGAAAAAAGAGAAGTTTTGGCATAGTGGCAGAGGGGGATCTTGAAGTGTCTGGTCTTGAGTGTATTCTGCATTCTCAGCATGCCTTTCACGACCTTTTGGTGATAGAGGATCTGTCGGCCAGAGGAGATGCCAAAAAAGTGTGTTGCGAAACCCTTCTGAAGGTGTAAACATATATCTAAAATATCTAAATCCGATGTATACACACAGTTGTGTGGCCAGTGTTGCAAAAAAAAAAAAAACCAAACAAAGAAAAAAAAAAAACCCACAGGTGATCAGGACCCACACAAAGAAGAAAGGCTTTGAATCAAAATTGAAATGAAGTGAAATGAAATGAAATTCTGATGTGAGATTACAAAGAGCCTGGGAACAATATTATGCAAATATATTTGCTTGCAGAATGCAGTGATGCAGTGACCAATCAGAATCAAGTGTTTCAGACAGCCTACTATTATGCTTTTTTACATTTTCAACTTTAATGAGAAATATCTGCAAAGTTACAAAGCACAAGTCCAATCCAAAGGGACTTATTCTCTTTATCAGAAAGCACTGATCCTTAACTCCCTGAAACACCTCTTTTTTCTCCCCAAGAGCGAACACGTCACACTAAACCTCATTTAAATAATACCTGATCAAGGCATGTGCAAAAAATGGCAAGGCCTGTTTAAGTTGTGTTTAGTAGTGTGTTGAAACTTGCGGGTATGGTAAGGGGCGTGGTATTTCCAAAGCATTAGCCAATCACAACACACTGGTCTAGCCAACCAATCAGAGCATGTTGCTCTTTTCAGAAGGAGGGGCTTCATAGAGACAGGCTATTACTGCATTACAGCATTACTGACAGACTGGGGAAAGAGGTGCTGCAACAATGTAAAATATGTGAAAAATAATGTTTTTTTGTTTTTTATATTCAAGAAAATGAAAACTCATTCTAGTAGAGCCAAAAAACTAAATCAAGACTTTATAAATGTTTATAATATGGCCTCTTTAAGACAATGATATTTCCTGGTTTCTTTGAATTCGAATGACATAATATGACGTCAACAATGCAGTTCTTGTTTTTTTAGTAATCCAAATTCCAGAAGACAGACATCGTGAGGGTGGCACCATTCAGGAGTGAAGACTGAAGAAGAGATTAGCTGTTTGAGAGCATGCACAAACACACACAGGAGGATCGTGTGATTGGACACATAAAGGTGACAGGGGTCTTTAATGACAGCAGAATGAGTCATCATTAGGATTTCTTGGGACCCCTTGGTGATGGAATAGAGGCCCACTGTTCAATACTCTACAAAAATGAGTGTTTCATTTTAAGACTGGCCTAAAATAACATTATATAAAGTGTAAATTTTAACATATTTACATTGCATAACAATAAAATAATCATTTACAGAAATAATGAAGTTAGTGTGTTAAAAGTTGGTTAAAGTTTGATATTCTATAGCCTATTTGTTTCATACATATTTTTATACACTGCCATTCAAAAGTTGAATTTAGGATGAATTTAATCGATCAAAAGTGAAATTAAATGATTTTTATTTCAAATAAATGCTGTTCTTTAAGCACAACATGTAGTTTTTCGTCTTTTAGAGGTCGTCTATTCAAAACAAAGGAGTTGCTTGATGACGCCAACTTTGAGCGAGGAATCTTGGGACATGTGGTCTTCATAATCTGCGATTATTAACGTAACTGTAGCATGAAGTAGAGCAGGACCGAGTGTTGTGGGAGCTGAAAAAGGCCACTGGAGCGATTGCTAAAGAAAGAGCAGTGGAACTTTTATTATGCTTATTATGCTTCCAGTTCTTCCAGTCATAAGTATGAGGTAACGCAGCTCTGTTTATCATATTAGATATATTTGAGTGTCTTTAAAATCATGTTATAACGTTAATGCGGTAACAAGGATATGACGCCATTGACAGGCGACTCACTCACACGTCCCGCATCTGCATGGAAACATTTGGGATATTGTAAGAACTCAATTGAACTAAACATATAACACTGGCCCAGTGGTTTTTGGATATTTTACAAAAATCATACAAATTGCAGCTTTAACTTTCGATTCATCAGAGATTCCTGAAAAAATGCATCATGGTATTCAAATTTCTTTTTTTGGTTGTTTCTATTATATTGATAATAATAAAATTAGCATATTAGAATGATTTCTAAAGGATCATGTGACAGGAGTAATGACGCTGAAAATTCAACTTTGCACCACAGGAATTTAAAATGTATTCCAATTTTTAATATTTCACAATATTACTGTCTTTACTCTAGTATTAGTCAAATAAATGCAGCCTTGGCGAGAATAACAGGCTTCTTTTACAAACATTAAAAACTCTTCATACCCTTTGGAACATCAGAAAGATCTTAACAGCATCAGTCAAGGATTGGCCGCCCGGCCCTTTGAAATGAGATGCAAAGGTTCGTCTCCTGTGCCCTTTGAACCCAAAAACTAATAAACCATGGCCAATCCTCATTCTCCAATCAATCATATTAGGCTTTCCCACGCCATTTTGTATGGTTCATCACGGTAAAATTGATGATCGAGTCCTTTATCTCCACCAGATGTCACTGCTGCCTCTGACTTGTTTACAGTATCTGATGAACCCTTAATGAGATGCCCAGAAGGAATCGCTGTTTGTTTTTCATTCATCACTTATTTCTGAAAACAATACATGCATGAAGATGGCAATTTGTAAGGTAATTTCACTTCAATAACTCAGATGGGTTAGACATACGGTTGTGGGCCTACAAGAACCGCAGCGGTAGTCTTGCTTGGTTAATCCTCTTTGCCAATTCTTGTGACCCTTTAATCTAACTACAGTAAATCTGATCACCTGACGCACAGCCAAGCTGATTAGGGAGGCTGTCTACAAAGCCTGACCGGTTCTGCCACGTACATCACCCCCGCCTCGACCCTCCTCTGGCGTGACCGGAGAAAGACGAAGCGGAACGCTACACTCCCTCCCGCTCCATTCACAGCCGGAGAGTCTTTTATCTCCACAGGGGCTGCAATGCAGCAGGAACTCTTTGAACGAGCGAGAAAAATAGTTTTCTACACCCCTTTGTAATGTTTTGTTGGGTAACCCACAGAAATGAGGTATCCGCCCATATCTGAATACAACCATTATTGGCGTAGAGGATAAATGGCGAATTATACAAGTATTTTCAATAGTTGAACTTAAACACACGTGTAGTCACATTCGAAAAGGATCTAAAAAACACGCCTTCAGGTTATCAGACAGCACTTGATGGGCGACACGAGATTGCAGGGACGGTCGTGAGAGCGTCGCCCACCTCAATTAGACATTCTCAGGCTCGCCTCCATCCGCACAAGCGCTGTAGGCTCTCCAACGCGGCACACAACTCAACATTCAACTCTAACAAGCTGCCCTACTGTGTCTTTACAGAAATGGAGTGAAACACGTGTTTGCGGTAATGCCAGATCTATCCGCTATCGTGCTGGCAACATCTCAGGGTGCGCTTGACTTAATTGGAGAGACGCTGTGATGTGGAATAGCCTGAGAGAAAGTCTCCCTCTGTCTTATTTGATCCTGTCATAGTAGTGACCCACTTGCGGAGCCATGTTTTTAGTCTTTCTGTTGAGTCTGTCCCATTGAGGTGTGGTCAGTGGTACTAGCATTAGCGGAAATGAATGAAAACATGATTTGCCATTTGAAAATAAGAGTGTGTTTACACTTTGAGTTCGTTTCTCTTGGTTCGTTTGGTCTGGACCAAAAAAAATTAAGAATAGGTCACAACCTAATTAGGCTTTTATGACGTATATCTAAGGGTGCGTTCACACTTGTCATGTTTGGTTCGATTAAAACGAACCCTGGTGCGATTGCTCAGTTAGTGCGGTTCACATGTGAACGCTGCCATCCGAACCCTGGTGCGGACCGAGACCGCTAAAAAGATGGGTCTCGGTCCGCTTCCAAACGAACTCTGGTGCGGTTCCATTGATATATGAACGCCACACGGACCAAAGACATGTAAACGAACCAAAAAACAGGATGTGATGCCTCAAGATGCGACGCTACAAGTCAGCTGATTTGACGACGCGGAAAGATCGGTGTATCCAAAATGAGTCGAGGGCAAACGTGGAGCAACGAGGAGGTAAAGCGCCTCATCAATATTTGTTTCTGCATACAACGGAGGAAATCCTGCTGCTGTTTTGAACATTTTATGAGCTCTTCATGAGTTCTTAGTTGAGTGTTGGTAAAAATAAAGCATTTGTACACGCATACAATGATCGCATTTAATCCAGCGTACAGCGTTGTTTTGAATGTTCGGGAATGAAGCTCTGTCGCGAAATATACCAACCTAAGACTTTCTGAACATCCAAAACAATGCTGTGTGCTGGGCTAAATTTGCTCGTTCTATGTTTGTACTTTTGATGGTATTTTATCAGCTGAGAACTCCTGAATAGCTTATAAAATGTGTAAAGGAGTCAAAACAACCCTTTGAAAAGGTGGGTCTCTGTCCGCTTCTTTGGTGTGCCTTAAAGTTCAGATGGCAGAGTTCAAACTTATTCAAATGAACTGCACTGACAGAGCAAACCAAAACTAAAAAACATTTTGATAATTCAAAACTGAAAATGGAAAACTAAAATAAAACGAAACAGCAAAAAATGTATTATTATTTTAGTTTTCAACACATGGTATAAATTCGGCACTTTTACAACATTTTAAATCCCTCAGTTCTTGCCAATTTCATAAAGCCAAGCCAAAGTTGATTCTTGTTTTATTACAAGCTCTGGCACGTTTTCTCCTCTGTTCAGTATTTTTATTTTCAAACGGGTGATTTCGAGTTTAGCGTGCTCCATGTCAACCTTTCTCGTTCGTTGTGATAACTAACCTATCCCACACACACACACACACACACGTCAAAGTAGCAAGAGCAACTTTTCTCAATTTACAATATGACGAGACATGCACAGGTGATGACAAATATTAGCAATTTCCCATGAAAACCATCCCGACAGGTCTAAAATATAATGAATCAAGGTAAGATAAAATGCCTTTTGGAAAAAGGATTGATTTTGTGAATTTTTAACCCCAAAAAAGACAGTGCTCAGAAATGTAATGCTGTTAAACATTTGTTTCTGTACTCAGCACATAAACTTTGGCAGCCCTAAAATACTAAATAAAGGTAAAAGGTAGCAGTTAACTTTTATCCATAATTGCCTGTTCTCTCTCAACTATAAATATCAATAAATGTGACAAAATCAGTGTGTGATGTGGCTCAGGACAAGCAGGAGTCATTGGCTTATGTTGTAGTCCAACCCGGGTCATGTCGTGATCTCATTTCACCTCT
This sequence comes from Opsariichthys bidens, assembly GCA_037194245.1. NCBI lineage: Eukaryota > Metazoa > Chordata > Actinopteri > Cypriniformes > Xenocyprididae > Opsariichthys > Opsariichthys bidens. The sequence continues at coordinate 23,137,068 of CM074286.1, read as the reverse complement.
CTTGGCCCTACTTTCCAGTCTCCACTCAACAAGCTATCAACATAAAAGACAAAAAGTCAAAGAAGTGACTAAAACTGCAGCAAACACATTCTACAGAATGAGCACTACAATATTGATATTACTGCCAAAAAGGGGGGAAAGATGTTCTTTAGAGGTTGGACAAACATTAGCATGCAACGACTGAATGGACTAAAGAGCTGGAAAACTCTGCAAGGACTTTGATCTCCAGCACACATTGGTTACATAAGTTACGTAATCTTAGTCTTGTGATGTCTGGAAACATTGAAGAAATCACAGTACGGGTGTGGACGAGGCGTTTTCGGTGCCAACTTTTGCAGTTCTTGATTTGAACACAGCCACCCAGGCAGGTTGACTGCTGGAATCAATAAAAAGCTCATTAGCTTTTCCAGTTGACCCCACATTCGATTCGTACATAAAGTAACACTCTACAAAAACAACTCTACACCCCTCCCACCTTCCACGGGTGTTCAAGTCCCCGAGCAGCACGGGGAAATAAGCTTTGGTAGGATGGAGGCCCAGGAATGATTTCAATTACTCCAAGATGTGGAAGTGGGGCTAGCCAAACAGGGACGCATTGTTCCAAACCACTGTGGTCCGTCTCGCTGGTGTTAAGCATTTCCCCATGAAACCTGAAGCGGGTTGATATTCAAAGGAGCCTGGATACTGTCCACCCCGCAACTAGAACATTGATCCCCTCTAGCAAGAGTCACCAGGAACTAAATATGTTTCTCAGGTAACAACTGCAACAGTTCATGGTTAAGTTTCGCATAATAATGTTGCTAAAGTATGCTAAATACGCAGTTATCCATATGAGAGATGTTTTGTCATAATTCTGAAGACGAACATCATTTTCTTTTATCAAAATATAGTAGTTGGACATTAAAGTCGCATTTTAACATGTACAAATTTAATTGCAAAAAATGTGAAACCAAAAGTGTCCAGATACTTTTATATATATACTTTTTTAAATTTATATAGAGTATAAATTACACATAAATATATTATATATATACATGTAAATATTTCTTAAATATATACATGTATGTGTGTTTGTTATATATACATCATAAATATACAGACTACACATATTATGTAAATACATAATTTTGGATGCAATTAACTGCGATGTATAATAAAAACATACACAATTATAAATATTGAAAATTAAAAAAATACATTTTATGTATCATATATATATATCATAATATATGAATCAAATTATATTTTAAAAATTATATGTGATCTTTACCTTTTACATGATTCAAAAGTGAACAAAAATGTCAATGGGCAACAAAAAATCAATTTAAGTTTAAATAAATAAAGAACAAAAAAATAAATAAATAGGTTTGCGGCTATTGTGTGTTCCCTAAAATAACAATCTGACATTTTACAGACATCTCAGAATCAGTTTCATAACATAATCTCGGTATCTCGCATTCCTTACTGTGACTAGATAAGAGCTCCGCATCATTCAGAGATACGGTGTCCCTGCAGGTCCTATAAACTACTAATGACTCATGTCCACTCCATTTGAAATTTCCGACCGTAAATGAAGAGTCTGCAAAAAATACCGCTCAAAGAGCTTAGAATAGAAAATATAGCTTTCCACTCATCAATGAGGCTGACCAAATTACAGCAAAGTCAAGACCGACTCCCTCTTCAGACCAATCGCTAATGACAAGTATAGAATTAAACAGTCTGCTTCCTGTAAAACAACCTCGGCACCGAGAGGCAGAGGCAGGAAGCTCTGGGCCAGGTATCCAGTTCAGATTGCGCAAGCTCAGCAGGGAGCGCCGCTCACACATTAACAATCAGGAGATGTGCTGATTTCACTCATTAACTGTGTTATGAAACAGGCTCCCGTCCTGGCCCTGTGGGCACGTCTGCAGCACTGCTGTCAGGGCAAATCCAGAGAGCCTTCTGACGTGAGCTACAACGACAGCGACCAAACTACAGGGCATTAAATGCACAGTAGAGGCATGTCCAGAATAATACCAATGTCAAAGTACATCGTTTCACTCACTCACAACAAATATTATAACAAGTTTTCACGCAGATTGCAATATTTATTTTGAATCCTTTTCACTCTTTTCCGAAGCTGCCTACAGAGGCATTACAGGTGTGCTCCTTGTTTTGGTGAACTTCTGAAGCAGCGTCACATATATCCTCTCCAGAGGATCCCAGAATGCATCGAAACAATCTAAATGGGGGAAAAAAATCATCCAAGATGGAAGACAAACTCTGAAAAAATGTAATCTTCATAAAATAAATATGGTCAAAAGCTTGGGGTTGTAAAACTATTAAAACTTGTATTTGGCAAGGACGGATTAAATTAATCAAATTAATTAATGAACTTTTAATTTGTAATAATTTTTCCCAATAATACTGTTTTACTGTATTTTTGATTAAATTAATGAAGACAAATGCAGCAAATAAATGGAGAGTATAAGAGGCTTTTTCAACTTTTGAATGGTAGTATATTGCCTGTAAAATAATGTCGTTTTTTTTATTTATTTAAAACATTAACATTTTTAAATAATATGGAAATAGTTTACCCAATATTTGCGTGACCCGTGTATTTTCATAATTAGTTTTCACAGAATTATATCCGCATCCTACCATTAGCTTCTATTGGATCAACTGATCCTTCGCAAAGACCCGCCCCCTTTAGTTACTGTTGCTTTGTCTGACAAGTCATGCGCTCTCACGCCACACATCATGTTCTCACGAGGTGAAAAATACATCCCGGAGCAAAGAGGACACTGACAACGCGTCGACAGACATATGAAACAGTTTCATATTTAATATATCGTAACGTTTTAAAGAAGTTTAAACAATAAATAGCGTATAGTGTCTCTTTAATGTGTCGTGACAGATCGCTGTAGCTCCTCGTGAACCGACCATCTCTTCATACTAGTTCATTTATAGCATCAAATAAACATGTTGTTTCAAGCGCAGAAAGACACGAGAACACACAATTTTTCAACTTCACCAACGTTAATCTACTAACTCCCCTGACTGCTTTGTGCGATAAAATGGCAGATTCGGGGTTATGATCGGTCAGATCGCCTGTCAATCAAACTGTTTGCGAAGGGTCAGTTGTGTGCTTCACGTGAGGCTATTTCTCTTATAAGGTTTCCTTTCGGTTAGTGATTTGCCTTGCTTTCTATGGCCTTTATAGGCAGCTTTCTAGGTTTTAGATTTCAGGTTGCATATCAAGGAAAAGCAAACTATATGAAGAGTCTTATTCATCAATAAAACCTGGTGATTCATTCATACTATACTGTCTTCATTCACACAAACCGGTCTTCAAAACAATGCCTCTGTGTGTCAAGCCACAAATTCTGGCAATGACATATCATGTTCAAAGAAACACCAGAAGGCTTCATGTGCTGCGGAGCACAGCATGTGTCAGTGACGGAGCGTGTGCTTATATGACATGGCCCACGGGTGTATTTGAATGTCAACAAATGCTTTTCCTGTATCCTCAATGGGGTCCACAGCCTCAACAGCCAGAGGCAGAGAAAAGATGGGGGAGGAAAAGAAAAAGAGCGAGAGAAGGAGACAGATTGAGGAAGAACGGGGAAAAGCGTGCGTGTGCCCTTGTGCACGCAGCCTCGTGCAGCAACGCCACTGTCACTATCAATCTCTGTCTGCGACGCTGAACGCAGGGGTGTAATAAGGCGGCAAGGACGTGAGTCAGTTGTGCCCCCCCGTCACTTACACAAACATCATGCACGCTGCCTTGGCAACCACACCACGACCCTCATGTGCAAGACACGTCCCTTTATGCTTAGTTGAGAGACCCAGAATGCAGCGGTGCCACACGACGACCCACGCATTCTTAATGAACACTGAGAGAATCGTGCGCGCACACCGAAAACCGTGGAATCTTCCAGAGTGTGTTGATGTCCGTTTGAACAAGCTTTGAAATATTTAAAATATTTTGGAAAAATTGTGCAATGGACAATATTATAGTAGCATGGTGACCGAAATATCATTTTGCACTCCTTTGCATATAACAAGATAATAGACTTTGGCATTATTTTTCGTGCCCTCGTAATGTGGGATGACTCTTCTTACTGAGACAGTTCACCCAAAAATGACAATTCTGTGATTATTTATATCTCATTCTATTGTTAATTTCACACCTGTATGTCATTGAATAATTCTGATGAACAAAAAAAGTGACTTTAATGAATATCGTGTAGCTGTTTTCCATAAAACAGCAACATACATAAATAAATAAAACAGCATGATCAACCTCAAAAAAGGAGAAAAAACATCATAAAAGTTGCATAAAATTAGTCCATGTGTAATATTCAAAGTCTACGGACTTTTTGTGCAAAACAGACTTTACGTTTAAAGGGACGGTTCACCCAAAAATGTAAAAATTATCCCCTGATTTACTAACCCTCAATCCATCCTAGGTGTGTACGACTATCTTGTTTCAGACGAACACAATCTGAGTCATATTTCAAAATATCCTGGTATCCTTTAATGGTACTGACGAAAAGGGGGCGAGATTCTGAAGCCCACAAAAATGTGTCTACCAATCATAAAAATAATCCAATAAGGCCTCCTGAAGCGAAGCAATATGATAAACATTTAAAACTTTATTAACTAAAATAACTAGTATATAAACATAATGAGTAACCCCTGAAGCGATGTAGGAATATCGTAGACACCTCTTGTGGTTCAAACAAACTCCACTTCTCTAATATCGAAATCCTCTGACATTTCTCTTTAAAATTTCTCGTGTTTTTTTCTCTATCTTCAGCGCCTTTTCTTTCAAAAACCAGTCGCTTCACTTTAGAAGGCGTTTATTAACCCACTGGAGACATATGGATCATTTTTATGATTGATAGATGCATTTTCTGGGCTATTCTCTCCAAATGCCTTTGTGGCGCTTTCTGGTCACTACAAAATGCTGTTTTTTGGGAAATAGCGGCAGAGTTCCACAAAAAACATCAGCATATGGCTGAGTAGATAATAAAAGCATTTTCATATTTGAACGCACTCTTTTATAGATCCCACTGTTAGAAAATGGAAATCAATCTACACAGTCCATTAGAAAAGCAGCTGAATAACAGCAAGCGACACAATTAAGGAAAGAAACAATAAAAGCGGCTTTTTAAAGATTTCTTTGCTGTTTGACTCTGCACTGCGGAACAACCCACTGCTGAGTATCTAATTAATGAGTTTCACTCCGCCACTTTAAATGCACAGTTTTGAATGGACTATAGCCATTTTGCCCACTGCGTTTTTTAAGCAGGCTTTGAAAGCTATAATCATCTTACATCTGAAATCTGTAGATTAGCAGAGGGGCATATGCTCTCTCTCTCCCACTAAATTTCCCCGTCTCTCCCTCTAAACTTGATGTTTGTCTTTTTAAAGAGGTGTAAATTGCCCAGGGGTCATCTGTTTGGTTTACTGAACACATAAGAGTGAATCACGTTGTGTGTTCTCTCAGTGAAGAACGATTTCACAGTGTGTGTTTGCTGCCAGGTAATTGTCACCACAAGTTCTGCGAGTGACTTTGCAAAATACACAGGAATATATGAGCCTATGACAATGCCATTTTACGGGCTTATCTGGTCATATGTTTATTTCATGGCTTATCTACAGGTTTTAAAATGACACCAGGGAGTAAAGCACTTAATGGCAGAGAAGGAAAAGCAGAGCATGTCGCCAGACAGCACTCTGGGGAGGAGCCATCAGAGGATCTGCTGACAACTTACTTACCATGACTGTGAATGGAGACGATTACAACTGCGATGCTTAGAATGCAATCCTAATGCACTGCTTACAGCCTAGCGGTTTTAAAAATAGCAACAATAAATATTTTAAACAGCAGTATGCTACATAGTTACAGGAGATGGATACCCAGCTAAAATGAAAAGAACGTTTTGCTGACATTCCCATTAAGTTATGAAACGTTATTTCTGAACGTTCACCGGACATTCAAAACATCCAGTTTTTAAAATTTTGGTTTAGCAAAGATTAAAGGAATCATTTCATTTTGCTTTCTGCAAATTCAGAAAAAAGTAGTAACCTTTAAAAAATGTTAACTAAAATTTCAGGGGGAAAACGTTCCATTAATAATGTACTGATAATTAAAATGATAAAAAAAAAAAAATACAAAACCATAGATTATATAACAAAATAAAAGATTATAATTTTAGAAAGTCACATTTTAAAATGTAAAAAAAAACCCTGCATAGCAGGCATTAAACAAAAATAATTTTTATTGGAAAAAAAAACTTTGAAAGATCTCTAGTGATGTCGAGTTATCATGTTAAAATTATTTTATATTTGAATGAAAAAAATACAATTCAGTGAAAGGGGACTTATGCAAAATTCACTTTTATGAACAAATTTATGTGTCCACACAACCACCCTAGTATGGTTAAAAATCCATATTTGTTATTTTCCTCATAAATCAGTCTCAAAATGAGCCGTTAAGGAATGTACTCCAGTGTGACGTCACAATGCATAGGCCCCGCCCACGACTAACAGCGGAATCTGCCCTATTAGCTTAGCTCCTCCCCTGAGTGAGCTGAACACTGTCTGCCATGTTTATCTCCTCACAGCGCAATTAACTGCAGCATTCAAGTAAGAAATGTATTCTTATTAAAACTACTAGATCAAGAGCAGGGATGATTTTCTGTTTTTCTTTTGTTGTTTGATTCATAACAGCATATACAGCAGTAGGTTCTTAGGTTCTGTATATTACGCTGCTGTCACTTTAATACATATGCGATTATACACTTTATAGACATAACTGACTGTGGGCAGGGAGCAGCAGCTCATTTGCATTTAAAGATACAGTACATGCTCGAAAACAGCATGTTTTGCTTTCACTCAAAAATGGGCATTTACAACATGATATAATAAATGATCTACGGGATATTTTGAGCCCATTTTGACACACTCTAGGGACACCTGAGACTTACATTACTACAACATGTACCAATAGGTCAGCTTTAACGAACGATCATTTCTCTCTCAAAATTGAATGTCAAATTTAGCATAGTCCATTGTGAAATTGTACATTATGGGATGCACATTTTGGCATGTGTAATAAGTCATCCAGGTATTCCACGCCTACAGAAGATTTGCACAGTGTGCACATACAGTACTGCCTTCCTAGAGGAGTTGTGTTGTATACGTCATCAACTTTCTGCTTATAGTAACTAATGCATCGTTCTCATTTGTCTTGTGCATGATCACACAAAGAAAGAGAGTAAAGATAAAAGAATGCATTTGTTTGCACAAAACGTAATATGGAAGCTGTGCATTTAAAGAACTATGCAACTGTTTTGTTTGCTTGCCGTCAATAGTACTTTCAATGACTTAATGAAGGATAACCGTTCATTATCTACTACATACAGCTGTCTGGACGCATTACACGTGACAAAAGAAGCGTCTTAACACAGACTGAACACACACCCTCTGAAAGTATGCAGACAAGAGTAAAGTTCAATCCAGCTAACAGTGATTCGAAAAATCTGTTTTCTGGAAGAAGAAAAAGATCTTGTGAACGCATCAGTATAGGGACTAAATACTGGTTGCATAAAAGCAAAAAATGTATTCTAAAAAATTCGGAATAATGACACATTCTAGAATTAAAACACACATACAAAAAAATCGAAATGAAAAAGATCTGAGTGTATTTCTTCAGAATGCATGGGGCGTCTCGCCAACATTAAAAGTCAACACAGGGGTTTTGGGGTCTCCCAGCTTGCTGCAGACTTGGCATGATTCAAAAATAGAGGAGTGAATAAGCAAGTGGCGGAGCGCAGCTCTGAGAAACGTGTGGGGAAGATAGACGGCATACCAAGGTATTGATAAGAATGTATCCTAGCAACAAGCCCTAGTGTTTGACTAAAGGGCCTGCCAGTGCTTTAGTATTACACCTCCAGCCTCTGCCAAATGAGCTTTCTCTTTCCTTCTTTCACTCTCTCTCTTCAGTTTTCTCAGCACACACACATGAACTCAGCATGCATGCACTGCAGTGCAGCTCATACAAGAAGAGAAAAATGCATTATTCTGGTATTTTCTTATTCAAATATTCTTTTACAAGGAAACTGTCAGATTTGTGCGTGATCTATATGCTGTACCCATGACTCACAGTTTGATTGCACATCTTATCCAGAGTAACCACATGATTATGGGGCAAACAGATCACACCCATAATGAAGGTGGAACATCAAAACACTATTACAGAAAACACAATCATGTGATTTGGATTTTATTCTTCTACCTGAACACTGTTAAGCATTACATGGATTGGACAGTGGGTGTTTTCAAAATTCACCCACACACTTCCAATGGCACACTGACTAGGTAGGGGAATGATTTGAGATGTTTAAAATCTCTAAAGGTGAGCAGTTCATGTGCAAATAAAGCTTAGCGAGTAAACTGGTCAATGAGACTGGAAGTACTCAAGATGAAAGCTTCAGTATGGCATCATGAATTTTTAAACCATATTTTGTGGCGCAAAAAAGCCAATAAACTTTATTGAAGCAAGAGTGACATGTTTATGTATACTACTTTCGCCCCCAAAACAAAAACTAGTAGTAACAAAGACAAGCATGTGATACAGGCAAAGTATACATGTGCTGTTTTCCCTTCCATGAAGAGTGAAGTTTCCCCCTCAAGGTTATGAGCTGTAATTTAAACTGGCATGTGAGAAATTACATTCACTCCGCCACTGGAGAATCTTTAAAAACTCACGCTCTTTTAACTCTGTTGGAGCGTGCTCAGTGGGGGAAATCAGCATTTGTTAAAGGTTCCTCGTGGACAGGTGTGCTGATGACAGTGATTTCCAAATACACCTCACCTGGCACAGCTTCAAAGATATCTCACAAGACAGACCTGACAGTTTGAGGGCACCGAAAACACAGAGGGTGTGTCTCAATCAGCTTCCTAGCTCCCTAACTGTTTCACACTTCAGACCTTCCATTAGGTGACCACAGTTAGCATCAAGCATCACAGTGAGACTTTTTAGGAAGCGAACGTTTCAGTGCACTGGTAGGATTTTGCGATTGAGACAGCCCTTAAAATGTTCCACACCATGATCAGTGCCTTGACTACTGAACTAGGGAGCCGACTGAGACGTATTTTATGAAGTACATTCAATAGAGTCCCCCCCAAACTCAAGAATTAAACTTCAGTGTGTAATTCGCTCCATCAATGATACCTCAAATAGGGTGACTTACTCCCTTTTCTAAGTGATCAGATTTTTTGCCTGCAGCGGATAGTAAAATAATAAAATGTCCAAAAAATAACTAAATTAGGAATTAGGAATTTGGTTTCTTCTAATTTGGATCAGTATTATTTTAGTATTATTTATATAATTATACAGTACTTGTTAATATTTTTAATTAGATTTTATTTAATTTTTTTAACCTTTATTATCGCCGCTATATGTCGATGTGCTGCCCCCTAGGCTATCGTCACTGCAAGCTTTTACTTTTATATTTTTAGTTTTCATTTTAATTTCAGTTTAAGTTTAGTGATTGCTTTAGGATTATATTTTTCCATTTTATTATTTCTATATTTTTATATTTCTATTTAGCAGTTTTAGTCATTTTAAATTCAATTGAAAACTTTTTTTTCAGTTAACTGCCAAAGGCATCCTTTCTCACTTTCATTTATTATTTCGTAAATATTTTTAATATTTATTTAAAAAGAACAAAACTGACTTGGACCAGTGAGTAACCACTTAAAACCACCCAGAACACCTTATCAACCACCTACAACACCCATTCAAGTTTTGCACAGTTAAGCACCATTCGTATTTTCTTCAAAAAGGTAAAAATGTAGTATTAGTAGAACCAGACATGCAGTGCTAATGTGAACTTCATGACTCCAGGAAATCAAGTACAGAGCACTGATTCGCCTCACTTGCTGCCTAACAATGGCATATTAAACCCATTCATAAACATAGCATTGAAATATCTTCTTAGAGAAAATACACTGATGTCACCCGACTTCATGTTCTCACAAGTTTGGGAGGAAGGAAAGATTACAATGTGTTTCATAGGTCTTCTATCAGCAAGGGGTTGAGAACAGATTAGATAGATAATGGATCGCAAGAGTTTTATCAGAACAAAACATAAAGTAGGAATGGGACAGGAAGTAAAGAACAGGAAACAGAGATGCTCCAGAACTAGAAGACGCTCTCATGCTCAAGCAGAATGACGTTACGGCTCTATTCACTTACTGGTCTTTGAAGGGCTCTTTCCCCTTTGTGTGTTAAACAATACTGTTGGACAGATGGCTCAAGCGAACTGAGGGCACACAACCTCACACCCCCTCTAGACAGTGGCAGGGGTCCACCGGCCCCACTCCCCCCCTCTAGAGTGAGGGGACAGCATAGAAGGACAATAGAGAGAAAGATCCATCCAAACACCTTCAGACCGGTTCAAAACGGGTGACATACTCTGCAATGGTCTGGATATCGACTGTCAACACAGGATATAAAGTATTAGCAAAGAAAAGGCAACCTATTTTGACATTAAAACAAAAGACAAAGGATCGAACGAGTGTGGAAAGAAGCTATAAAGTTAAACATTTGCTTTTCCGCACCAAGATGTTATTGAATGTATGTCAAAAATGAGTGTGAGCCTCAACAAGCACTACTAGTAAAACTATAATCCTAATTCAATGAGACACACAGTATAGGTGTGTGCTGGAAGAAAACTCCACATAAGTCACTGGAATATCAAATTATTGGCAGGCCATTATCCAAAGAAAAATAATTCAGCAATAAAAGACTCATCCGACCGGATTCATTCATGCTTGGCTAGTTTCCTCCAGAGGTAGCATGCCAGGACAAGGAACCTGAGTCAACAAGATCAGTGCAACGGAGCTGAAATCTGACCTTCCCTTTGACATCAACGAGTACTTTAGGACTCAGGCTGCTCTCGGGAAAACACTGACCCGTTTCAGAGCTTCCATGGAAAAGTGGTCCCATTAAAAGGGCATCAATTCACATGCATTCTGAGCTATTACAGAGAAAGATGTGCGCTAATAATAGTACTTGTACCTAATAGCAGGGATTTTCAGAGCGGAATCCCGCAAGTGAGTCAGAGAAAAGCAATGTTAAAAAATGGAAATAAAAACCCCCATAAAAACTAAAATACAATAATAATATCACATAAAATAAGTTACAATAAATAAAGATACTGTTTTCTAGATATATTTCCAGAAGACATGCAATATGCAATAATAATAATAATACTTCAAATAAATAATTCATTGTAGTTAAATTAAGATATAATTACTGTTTTTAGACACAAAATAAGTCCTTTATAAATACTGGTAGGAAATCATGAAATAAATCAGGATTATTTTATTCTATCGACAGCCATAGTTTTGTTTTGTGTCAATTTAATGGAAACTAAATCTTTTTCTTAATAATTTAATATTATAATATGATAATTTAATGAACTTTTACAATAGCATCATATGACCACTTTAAGTTTCATTCTGGGTAGTCGTGGCCTAATGGTGAGGGAGCAGCCTCAGCCTGGAGGTTGCTGGTTCGATTCCCACGCCGGCAGGAACTGAAGGTGGGGACTGTGAATTCACAGCTCTCTCTCCACCTTCGATACCATGACTAAGGTGTCCTTGAGCAAGGCACGAAACCCCTAATCGCTCCCCTTGTAAGTCGCTTTGGATAAAAGTGTCGGCCAAATGAATAAATGTGAATGTTCTTAAATTTCAGACTTTTTGGGGCTTGACAGCCAACTAACATCTGGTTTTCTTGTATGGAAAAGAGCAGCCTGGATATTGAGTGCAAGTAGATGATGACCAAATTTTCATTTTATTTGTGAACTATCCCTTTAAATCCATTAAATAACAGAAAACAAACCCCAAATGTACCCTTGGCAAATGTACCACATACTGACTGCATTCCCTTTATGTGGTCCAGCAACCCAAACATACTTCCTCTCAATCATGTCCCCCCAGGTGCCCTTCAGTCTCCTGACCCACTATGTCTGATACAAACAGTGCCGCCCTTATCTTGCTCTACAGGATCAATCAACCAGCTGATAATTACTGTTGCTATGGCACTCACCAGTGCTGCCACCCACCCTCTGACCCCATTTCCATCTACTGCCTCCGTATTTTCCACAGGGTAAAAGAGAGGAGGGGACATGAAAGTGAGGAATACACAAAATACAAAACCTTTTTTTTTTTTTTTCAGATGACTGCTTAATTATTTTAATCTGGACGTTCGTCGGCTTCAGTGGGCAGAAATTTCAGGCTCATGTAGGCATGTGTAATTTTATTTATTCAGCAGTGACTTCATTACTTTACATCTGTTCAACACTCTGACCGGGTTAACCAGTTCACTGACTACAGCTGACGGCATTTCTTATTTCTGCACATCCAGAGTACAACAGAATTCAACAGCTAACCCCCCGCCCCCTTTAGCAGTATTCACTCAGTAACAATGTGAAACTTCCACTATTGTTGTCACGGAATGTAGTCACTCCGGACAGCCGACTTTTTTAAATACGCACGAGTGGCAATATCTCAGAAAAGAAAACTCACTTGGGATGCTTCATTTTTACATGACAAAGCATACATAGGATGGGCACAATAGCTAAGCATTATGGGAAATTTACCAAAAATCAACTTGATTTGGTTCACTTATATTTTGTTTTATTTTCTTCACCAAAGTAGATATTTTACAGGATGTCTCGACTGCTTTTGTCCATAGAACGAAAGTAAATGAGGATGCCAAGCTATAAAAAACATTAAAAAGCACCATTAAAGTGCCATAAAAGTAGCAAACGTGACTCATAAACCAAATTCTAAGTTTTCTGAAGATATATGACAGAAATGATTTTTAACAGTTTTAGTTTTAGATAATATATTCAATAAAAATAATCATTCAATCATAAAATATGGTGTCAAGATACTTTACAGCATTAAATGTTATTCGATGTCAAAAACTACTGTAGAAACACAATGAAGCCTAGGTTTCTATTAAGAGAACATTCTCTAGCCATCATTTCCTGAATAGGAATTTTGTAAAAGATTACTCACTCCCTAGTAATCTGTAAAATTTTTCGTTTCATTCTGAGTTTATGATTCTTTCCATAGGAGTTTACTGAGAGCATTCTCCATGTAAAGATGATCGATGAGTTTCTGTGAGAGAAAATAAGGCTCTTTTCCACTTTTCCTTCCTGTTAACTCACACTTAGACACGGTCAAAACGTTCTGATCATTATCATAGCACAACTCAGCGCTATAAACCCATCAAGATGATGGATACAAATCTTACTTAATGTATAAATAATCTCAATGGATGATTCCACATTTGTGTAGGCCTATATGTACACTAGAGTTCACAAGTTTGGTGTGAGTAAGATTCTTTTTTAAAGAAATTAATAATAAATACAGATGGGAGTGCCAAATATATTGATATGGGTGATTGTTTTCTTCATCATCTCATCTAGCTTTGCATCTGATTTATAGGTAAGCAAGTGTAATGGCTGGAAAGTTACTACCAGGTTGGCATCTAATAAGAATGGGCAACACCAACATGTAAGGGGGTTGTATAATTTCTAAATCAACTTTCTTAGGGCAACTTCATTTCAAATTCAAAAACTGGACTTTATCAAGGACTTCACAGTCAAATAAAAGTCAAATATATGACAGAATGAATCAGAAAAAACCAGAAGCATAAAATAGCCAAGTGTGTGAAGCGTGAAAGCAAAGCGTTTCATTCAAACAATCTCAAACAAGTCAAGAAAGGAGCCAAGAAGTGGAAAAACCCCCAACGAAAGCCCAAAATAAACCAACTTGCAAAATAAGCGTGCGTGAATGCTGGCTGCCAAGCATGCCATGCCAACCACCCACTTGCTTTCCAGTTTGGCAACATCAAAAACATCAACACAAAGCACAAGGTGTGCAATACTCAGAGGGCATGGCCAAGAAAAGAAGAAAGAACCAAAGGAGACTGGCAGAGAAACACCACCTCTGAGACGTCAGGAAGCTGTGGAGAAAAAGAGGACTTTCTTTTCTAAGGTTTTATGGACTGATGAAATGAGAGTTGAGAGTGGATGGGGGGATGTGAGATGGAGATGATGGGATTGGTAAAGGGCCAGAGGCTGGTTGGGACCGACTTCCAGAAAGGTGGAGGTGGAGGTGAGAAGTTGGTACTGGTGGGGGTATCATCAGGATTGGGGGGAAGGGGGGGGGTTTTTCGATTCTGGGCAGGAGGGGTCTTCCAACTCCTAGTCCTATGCTCCTTTTCTGGACCTTCAGTAAATCAGATAGTGGTACAGAAAGAAACATACATCCTTCAAAAAATGATTTTATATGCAACAATGCGCCATCACACACAACTCCAACCATCACAGGCAGCGTGGCTGGCAAGAAAGGAAAAAAAGAAAAAAAATAAAAGAAAGGGGGGGCTTGCCTAACTGATCTGAAACCCCCCATTGAACAACTGTGAGAGATCAAAAATGTGCGATTTACAAAGGAGGAAAACTGAACACCTCTCTGAAGTGTCTGGGAGGTGCTGGGTTGCTTGCTGCACGCAATGTTGATGGTGAACAGATCAAAACAGATCAAAAATCCATGATTTTGGCAGGATTTGAGTGTTTTTGCAAAGAAAGGCAAAGAAAGGTGTTGGTATTGTTTTTGTTTTTGTTTTTTTGTTTGTTTTTTGAATGTTAAAAAATGAATTGAGATGAATTATTTGGTTCACTAATAAAAAAAATAAAAAAAAATAAAAATAAAATAATTTTTTTTTTTTGTTTTTTTAAGGTGGTAACTAATAAGTATAGTGCATCCTGCACACACACACACACCCCCCCTAACTAAAAAAAAAAAAAAAAAAAAAAAAAAACTAAAAAAAAAAAAATATTCAGCTTTGATATTATTTTTTTTTTTGTGGTTGAGAACATGTTGTGTTGTTGTTCAATAAAATTATTAATCTCAAAAATACAACTGCCCTATAAATTCTGCACTCCCTGTACATGTTCAATTGATCAAATGTGACAAAGACTTTTTGCGGTTCTTTTCAACAATGGTTGGTAATAATGAAAATTTTCCTGAAATTTTCCTGAAAGTTTCTTGAGCAGCAAATCAGCACATTAGAATGATTTCTGAAAGATCATGTGACACTGAAGACTGGAGGAATGATGCTGAAAAGTTACATTTTTAAATATATTCAAATAATATTTCACAATATCAATGTTTTTACTGCAGTTTTGATTGAATAAACACAACCTTGGTGAGAATAAGACACATTAACTACAGAATTTAACAAACATTTCAACTGTAGTGTATATAAATAATAAAGTAAAAATTAACCCATAATACTTATTACTTAAAATACAAAACTAAACACCATCTTCCTCTCAGCCGTAATCATCACTAGCACTTCAGAGCTGCTGGTCCCAGGAGACCATTTTGTAAATGTCAGCGGACTGAAGTGGGACAGCCCAATTACAGGCCCATTTAAAGCTCGCTCTGGCAAAACCGCCTCACGGGGACTTTGCATGCTCCGTAAAATTATTATTTTCTTTATGAGGCAAAAACCAGCGGCGGGGAACAAGCAATAACATGGTAACCTTCAGATTCAGCAGAACCAAAGACCCCCTCTGACAAGTCTGAGCAGTTGGGGAGGTGCACTCCATCACTGTTTGTTTTTAAAAGAACAATGCCTTGCACCAACAGCTCTAGACGGCCTCAACTAAGACACACACTTGCAGAGTCACTCCACTTGCCGCTGGGTCTGATGAAAAAAAAAAAGAGAGCTTTTAACTAGCATTGCTTTGATCTTTACTGTTTGGTTATTACCTAAAAGCATGACTAAACAAGAATTGACACGGGGAATTAAAAGGTGAAGCCACGTTATCCTATATTTGGCGTTCCCAGGAGAACAATTCAATTATCTAACAGATTACTTAAGGGAATTCATGAGTTCCCATCGTTGGTAAAGGACTTTGAGTTATCCAGCAAACTGAATTTAGAGTGTACTGCCAATGAATAATAAAACAATGCTCTTAAATGCAATTCAAGTTCAATCAAACACAAGAAAATAAGGGTCTATTTTTTCAAAGGGGTGACCTCCATGCTGAAAGCTTCACTCGTAAATTGGGATCTGTTTTATGACAAGCCAGACATCTGTACCTTTGAGGGGCACAGAAGGGCTCTAAAGGTTTGATGGAGGGTCTTGAATGGGGGCAACTGAAGGCCTTTTCACCCCAGCCGTGGGAAGAGTCAGGGAGGAGTGTTATCTGAACTCTGAAACAGAATCTCGACCCCAGCCACTAAACTTTTAGTCTATTGGTGGCTAGCTGGGGGGCCAGAGTTTTTTCAAAGCAGGACAGCAGCAAAGTCAGGTCTCGGGATGGCTTAGCCATACAATTAAAGTAATATAGTGGATTACACTTAAAGGGATAGTTAGTCAAAATTACATTTTTTCATACATTTAATCACCTATACGTTGTTCCAAAGCTGTATGACTCTTTGTTCTATGCAATTAACATAAAAGGAGATATTTCGAAAAATGAGTGGTTGCGAGATATAAACTTGCAAATGCGAGTTATAACGTCAGCATTGCGAGATATAAACTCACAATTTGCGAGAAATAAACTCACAATTGCTGACTTTGTAACTCGCAATTCTGACTTTATATCACGCAATTGAGAGCTTCTAACTAATAATTCTGACTTTTTATCTTGCAATTCTGACTTTAACACGCAATTGCGAGTTTATAACTAAAAATTCTGACTTTTTATCTTGCAATTCTGACTTTAACACGCATTTGTGAGTTTATAACTAATAATTCTGACTTTATATCACGCAATTCTGACTTTACATCTTGAAATTCTGACTTTTTATCTTGCAATTGCGAGTTTATATAACTCATAATTCTGACTTTATAACACACAATTGCGACTTTATATCTCTCAATTTTGACTTTATAACATGCAATTGCGAGTTTATATCATGCGACTCAGGTAAAGAGTCAGAATTGCGAGATGTAAACTCGCAATTGCGAGTTCGCAGTTCGCAATTACCTTTTTTATTTTTTATTCGGTAGCGGAAAGGTTCCATATCCACAGAAGGAAGAAAATCAGACAGGCTAGGAACAATGCAAGGGTAAGGGCAAGGTGCATGATGACAGAATTTGCATGAACTATCCCAGATACCACAGTAGGGAAAAAAAGACTAAAACTTCTTTTGATGAGACAAAAAATGCATCTTTTGATCTGAAGAAGTTACACTCCGTTTTTTCCTTTTAATGCACGTAAGAATAGGAACTCTTCACATTTGGTCAATGCGGTATGGGGAGCAGGAATGTTCTCCTGGTTGGTTGGCAGTCCAAATTGGTTGTTTTGAGTTTTTGTAAACAAGGAGAGATGCAACCTGTGGCTCAGATTAACTCATCGGGGGGTCAGGCCAGGGAAAAAGAACGCCAGCCAGCCTATAATCTCCCTCCCTGACTGAGCACAGGCTTACATACAACGCTACTACAGTTCTGAGAATGCATCACAGTTTCCCACTGACAAAATATTATAAGATTCTTTCAACATTTTCTGAATAAAAGTGTATTCTACTAGTCTACGCATAACTACAGCCGACATGATGCCGGGGTGTTGCTATGTCACTGCTAAGGTGTAACTTTTAAGTTTACTAAACACCACTAATTATTATTAGAAGGACAAATGTGTTAAATGCTAAATAAATATGATAAATATCAAAAAATAAAAAGCTAACTGTGAGATAAAGTTTAAAATAAGAAATAAAGTCATATCCAAATTGCATGATTACATTGTAATATATATATATATATATATATATTTTCACTCTGAGGTGGAAACAAATTTCCATAAATTCTCAAGTAAACAACACACTAAAACACACTAAAAGGCTCATCTGTCTGAAGGACTCCATACACGTGACTGACAGTATGGATGCATGTCATGATGGGAGGAAGGTTGGAGGGGGAGTTGTGGCTCAACAGACAAACTAAGGATCACTGAACAATCAGATGAAAGCATTCTGGCAGGCATAGGTCAAATGGCACTAGATTGCTCACTAGCCAATGACGGGCACCTGAAGAAATGTACAACACTGGGTATAAAAAGATCACATACTTGTAAAAAGATTTTAAATATTTACTCACATTAAAACACCAGTCTAAGCATTTAAAAGCCAAATGCCAGAGGCTTCCAGCTGACATTATCAGCAGTAAATAACAGGCGTTTTTCTGCTACAGCTACGTGCCGCACTAGAGGTGAGCTTGTCATAAATCACCTGTCTTGAGGCGGGAACGAGTTGAGAACCCTACTGTTAGTCTGGAGTGAATCTTGCAGATAATGAATAGGCCTGCAGAGTGAATCTGGCTAATGTGAACTTTTCTTACAATCCATTCAGATGCATTTTCCTAAAGTGCACATATTTATGTTTTTGGTTAAAAAAAAACAAAACAACCTACAGGCAAGTTATGCCCATAGCTTGTTGAGAATTTTTGAAACTGCATTCTTCATGAATGTCCTTAAGAAATACGATTCAAATAACAAATGTAATTGCCTCTCTGTACAACTGAGGTTTGTGGAAATAAAAGGTGGTGCAGAGGGAGTCAATATATAAAGTAGCTGTGAATTCAGATGAATAAAATAAACTGCACTGGAACATATGCATTGTAAAGGATGAAACTAAAATCAACCTAAATAATACAGGTGTATAACGAAACAGTCACATGTGATGCGATGACATCAGAAAATCTGGTATCTGTCTATGCAAACCAAAAGTAAACACACAAATTACACGACGTCATAGCAGATACACACCCTCTATAGGGTCACAGGTTAGACACAATTAGAAAGAAAATAAATCTCTGTAAAAATGTCATGCCCAAATTATTTGATTTATATATGGTTCAAAAGTTTGGAATTTATTCAGCATAAATGCATTCAATTGCTTACATAAGATTTTTATTTCATATGCTGTTCTTTTGAACCCTCTATTTATCAAAGAACCCTGAAAAAAACTTTTGAAAAATAGTGCATCATTTTCCACCACAATAGAGTTTCTCAGCCATTTGTGAGAATGAAATGACTGTTGTCTGAATGAAGTGTCTGACGGTCTGTTGACGGACCCGACAGCACGTATGCACCAAAGCCACACGGCTAAGACAGCATTAAATCCTCATTACATCTGACTTCACAGGCTGAGAACATTAGTGCGACAGCATGTTCGGATAAGTTGTTGGCCAATGGCCATGTGTTAATACTGTCATAAGCACAAAGTAAACCAGCGGCCATAAGTCCCAATGATCCTGTATCGTCTATGTTTACCTGGAAACCTCTGGAAATCTCACTGATATGCATTTTAGTCATTGGCATAAAACGATGAGCATCCTTTTCTATTTGCGGATGCGAGTCCACACAATTGCATAAGACGAACAATATTGCTAAAAGTGCACCAGAAAGGACTTTTCAGACATTTTAGACCTATGTTTTATTGGTCATCTGTCAAAAGTCATCACTTAAGAAAAGTAGAATTTTGATACATTTTGAGGCTTGAAATTAGTCAACAACTACCTATTAACTCTTAAAAATAAAGGTTATTGGCATTAAAGAACCATCAATCTTTCCATTAAAATGTTCTTCACACTAAGAAAGTTGATTCTTTCGAGTACTGATCACTGAAAGGTTCTTTTTGGAACCAAAAATGGTTCTTCTAAGGCATCGCTGAGAAAACATTTATTTTATATTCTTGATTTTGAGTGTTGCTTTTTACTTCGTTTTGTTTCACCCAGCAAAACTCACTTCTACTTGCTGAAGACTATCATAGGTTCATCCATAAACTAGCCACATTCCTGCACATCAAATCGTGTATTTCATGTAAAGGAGATGCTAAAACACGATTATTAGGGAGAAATATGGGATGCTTTCCACAAAACCCTGAATTTAAAAGCCCAAACTCACCGTTGAGCCCATTCGGTATGCCTCTGAGAAGATGGTTGGTTGACAGATCGTCCATAGACCTTCTGATAGACACAATCTTTCCCTCTGAAGGCTTGTGAATATGACTGTGGTGGTGATCAGGGCTTCCGGCACTGCCCGTACTGGAGGTACTGCTCCCGTCTCCAACATCCCTCACAGTGGCAGAACTTCCGTTCAGATTGGTCAGACTGGATTGGCTGTCTATGGAGCTCCTGGATCCAGCTCCATTCCTCTCATCATCCAACATGAGGATGATCTCCTTGAGCTCCACATTCTCCCTCATCACACTCTCCTGGTTGGTCTCGAGGTCTTTCAGTTTTTGCTGGAATATGCCCACCTCCTTCCACATAACGCTGGCGGTGTACCTGCCAAATCTCTGCCATTCCCTGGACAGCTTCTTCCCTTTCTGCCGATCATCATCCAAGAAACAGCACAGTTCTCTAAGTTCCTGGTTGTCTTCTTGCAGTTTCTGGTTGACGTCCTTCAAGCTCCGTATTTCGTGAAGATGCACTTGTAATCTCCGGTTGACGTCCTTCATCATGTTCCCGTGTTCCACCATTAAGTTCATCTTTTCACTATCCACTTTTCGAAGTCTCCTAAGAAGCTCATCTTTGCTACATTTAAGCAGTTCTTCATCGGACACCTTACTTAAATCATCCCTTGGCACGTCTATAATATTTTTTGCCATATTCCTGTCGTTAAAAGGGGTCTGAAGCGAGAGATCTGGTCACGAATTTCTAATCATTCCTTCGCGAAAACGTAGCGAGCGGTATTAAACTCATCATTCAAAAGAATCCAGTCGTTCGAGGGATGAAAGCAGAACTCCGCAACGAAAAGAAAAGAAAAACTCACGTAACTGTCCCAGATAAGTAAACGCGAATCCGTGTTTTATATCAATTCCTTTTATGTCCTTATTTCATGTTTATTTGAGCTGGAATCCCGTCTTTCTGACACCGTGCCTAGTGATGAAACTCTCCTGCCCTGTATCCAGCCGCTGAGACAGATGAATGCTGAGCAAATGCGCCCGCAGTTGCGCTTCAGCTCAGCGTTCAGTGACGTCAGCGCCGTGCACGACGCGACGCGACGCGACGCGACGCGTGAGCTGCACCGTCTGCTAACGTTCGTGTCCTATAGGGGGCGCTAAATTCCGTTGAGCTGCATTCAAATATCACGTTTTAGTTTTACTACATGATATATACACGTTAAAAATAAATTTATTTTTAACGTGTATATATATATATATATATATGTGTGTGTGTGTGTAAATTAATTTTAAAATGTAACTCCTTACGGGTGTTATAAAAAATATATAAATATATTTCGGGTACTGTATAAAATATATTGAAAAAGGAACACAAAACTGGGATAGCAGACAAAGCACTAAATATGATTTTGTGTAGAAAGAAAGAAAGAAAGAAAGAAAGAAAGAAAGAAAGAAAGAAAGAAAGAAAGAAAGAAAGAAAGAAAGAAAAAATGTAGCCCCATTTCTTGCAAAACAATAATAGGTTTTTAATACTCACAGCTGGTACGTGTCCACTAAAAATTAAAATCATAATAAAGAATGTCAAAGGGTTTCTAAAAAATTTAATGGATATCTGCACCTATATAACTATTTTCAAAACATGGTTAAATCCACTTTTAGGCACTATTTTGGCAATAGTTAATAATCTTTTTTAAGCTTTAAAAATAAATTAAATAACTGGAATGAGAAAGACAGCGTAGTGATATATATTTATATATGTAATATAAATTAATATTAAGACGTGGCTAATTCTACTCGCTAATTCATACAGCAGGGATGCAGAATTGAATTTTATAATTTGATTCCTGGTTTAATTCAAATGAGCTGAAAATTAGGGCCCCTGACCCCTCAATACAGCACAAGGTGACGTGCCAAGCCCCTTGGCACATATAACGCAAGCCAATCACTGGGACCCTGATGTCTAATGTACCTACGTTAAATCATTTTACAGTTTTTTTAAGCCAAATTGCCCATGGAAAGCAAGATAAGGTCTCTGGAGCCCTAATTGAAACACACTACATCATCTAGATAAGAATACAAATAGGCCTAGATTAAAAAGCTCAAAAGAAATGCACAACTTGGCGACGTCAGCAACACATTAAGCATAAAACCAATAATGTAGTGGCATTTATTGCAAAGTGCTTGATTACACCGCTTGAGATGTGTGAATGACTAATGATAGGGTTGAACACAAGTAAAAGAGTGGTGTGTCAGGCAGCCAATAG
Source organism: Opsariichthys bidens (assembly GCA_037194245.1). Lineage (NCBI taxonomy): Eukaryota > Metazoa > Chordata > Actinopteri > Cypriniformes > Xenocyprididae > Opsariichthys > Opsariichthys bidens. The sequence goes on along the minus strand of CM074286.1, from coordinate 23,114,806 downwards.
GGAATCAGTAAAATTCTGTTCCCAAAAGCAGTTCATAATTTTCATGTGAATGTTGTTCCAAAAATAGCCACCAATCTTTCTGTGAGCACTCAGACGGGGCTTAATTTCGTTAATAATAACACTGTGCTAAAATCTTTTGACCTATATTATAACAATGCAGAATTATGGCAGGAACATTCCGATGGATAATAAAAAGAGCAACAACGGTGAATTGCCTATTCATATGTTAATACATCATGTAATGTGAATGAATGAATAAGAAAATTTAAATATCAAATGATTTCAATTATCCCCTTTAATCTGCGTGGGTACTGAACTAGGACTCTTCTTATGAGGTTGTGGTGTGAACACACCACCATCTAGTGGTTAAAATGACTCAACGTTGCTCACATCTTTGTGGCATGGCATTAAAGGTATAATATGTAACATGTTTATATTAAAATATCCAAAAACCACTTGCACAGTGTTATATATCTCATTCAGCTGTGTACTTGCATTATCCTAAATGTTTCCAAGAATTTGTAAATTCAGAGAAAATCACAATTTTAAATAGTGCCCCGTGCCAGTCGATGACGTAATATCTGCGTTATCCCTGGTTTCCGCTTGTGATGCGCAGTAACCATGGCAACAGACACGGACAGCTGCGTTACGTCTACGACACGCCGTTGTTGTTTCATTCAAACATAATGGACCATGGCAAGCAAACTTTGGGACATAAGGAGAAATTAAACGAGGATCAATATCGGCGTGGCGTTTCCGTGATGGCGAGAGCTTTGCGACAAACTTTGACTTGACAGAGACGCGCTCTTGCACGTTATTAGACAAAGTAAGCAAATGTAGGCTACATAAGACTAATCAATGTTATATAGCTCAACACGATGAAGTGTTAGAATATCATCAGTATGATAATCTAATGTTGATCTAGCTTACTGTGAAGTCTCATACAGACAAGAAACTAATACTAAACATTACAACTTTCCACACACTCAAATGCAGTTTAATATGATAGTGTAACGTTAGACCAAGAGAAACAGCGTTTCTTTATATCCCTCGGGACTCACATGTGCGCCACTGATATCTGTCTCTCATTAGCGATCGCTTCCGTGTTTCTCGGCCACACCCTGCTTCATACCACAGTCATGTTAAAAACATGCATTCACTCATCCATAAACATTATTTCCCCATAAATATTATTAGATCCATCGGCATGACGACAAGTTCCATGATTCCATATTCACTGCGTCATCAATCAACGCCTTTGTTGTTGTTTTGAATTGTTTTGCGACCCCTAGCGGACAAAAAAACTACATAGTGCATCTTTAACACGATAACAGGCAAAATTAATAAGATGGAATCACTGCTGTGTGACTTACATAAACAAATATAACGGCTGCAATTGACCCAGAGATTGCAAAGAGTTTGCAGAAAACCTTAAAAACAAAAACATTTGCATGTGAATAAACTGTGGACCCCAACGCATAATGTAGCAACCTATCTCTGTTTTTTAGAAATAGGAATACTAGCTTATCTGATTCTCTCATTATGCAAATAAACTTAGAAGGCAACTATTTGATTGCTATTTTTGATTTCAAAATTTTTCCAATAGGTTAAATAGTCATTCACAGATACCAAACTCCTTAATAGTTACAATAACCAGTGTTGAAATAATGCATTACAAGCTAACTTGAGTTACATAATCAATTACTTTTTCTATAGGTTCTAGTAAAGTAATGGATTGCTTTTGTTCAATTTACAACAAAATATCTAAGTTACTTTTTCAAATATTACTTTTTCAAATAAGTAACACAAGTTACTTTTTCACATTTATTGACTGATCTCCTGTCCCCTTTTCGAGAGAAATAAAGTGCAGAGGCGTTGTGTGTGCTGTGTGAATATGATGGTTATTAGTTCTAGACTAAATGTGAACATTCTTCTTTAATCCAGAATAGCTGAAAGGTTTGTTTGAGCTGTGCTCTCTACCAACTGTAGATGCAAATATGTTAGCTTTACTCATTTCACTTTTGGTGACATTTGCCAAAAATAGAACTTTTTTGTTGTTATTAAAATAAAACAAGCAAGCCCAGCCCAGATGAGAAAAAGTAATGTAATGGATTACTTTTCATGAAAAGTAACAATTAGTTACTTTTTTAGGGAGTAACGTAATGTTGTAATGCATTAAAAGTAACTTTCCCCAACACTGACAATAACTGATTACAAACAAGACTTTGGCTTCATGTTCATTCAGATGAAAAAAAAAAAGTAATGAAATACAATTCATTTTCATATGGTGTTTTTATAACTGATTTATGTATATACTATGCAATCTTGCCACTTGTCAACAGATTTGCTTTAATATAGCCTAGTTTTCTACTTTATAAGGTCACATTGACTCAAAACACAACAAAAAATGTTACTATCCTGGATAATAATCTCCTTTATGAAGTTCGCAACTAGTCACAGAACAATGAGCTAGGAAAATACTTCTTTTATTAACTGTGGGTAAATTAACATGTGTAATTTTTAAATGACTATTATTTACACATAAAGACTTTAATACACAAAACAGCAAGGAAGTAAAGCCAGTTTCAGGAGAACAAGAGTTAAAATAAACAGTACAAAGTGAGGATATCCAAGTGTTTGAAATATGGTGATTGCGCAAGAACAGATGGAACAAAGATTATTGTTTAGTTTCCGTACATTCAAAGCCAAAAAAAGCCAGACTTTAAACCTTATGTTCTGTTGACGTTGACTTTAATTTCTTTTCTTTTTCTTTTTACTTGGGTTCCGTATAAAATTACAATGAGGATGATAATAATAATAATAATAATAATAATAATAATAAAATGAATCCATCATTCTCTCTTATTGGCATAAAGTTTCACGTGCAGACATGCACTTTTGTTTTTTTTTTGTTTTTTTATGTAGATTGATAAAATTGTTTTACTCCAGCAAGAAAGCAACCCATGAACAGACTTGAGCAAGTTTACACCTGTAGTATCCGAGACTTGGGAAGACACGTTATGAAACTGAAACTTTTGAAACATGTTATGAAATTTTCCTAAAATCAGCAAAACCCATGATTTAACATTGTACTCAAGCTATAAAAAGTGGGCTTAAACGGTGAAACTAAACGAAACCTGCGGTAATGAGTCTTTTTTATCGTTTCAATGGGTAACTGCAGCATAACATCGGTTCGCGGTTCATGATTTACTGAAGGAGAATTGCTGTCTGGACCTGTGTGTGGGATGTAAGACGCGTCTCGGAACTAAAACAAGGAGATGGGTTAGTATGATAGAAGAAGAACAACCGATCTGAGATTCGCTACACAGTAAATAACACGTGAATTTGTTTGGTAATGGTTGATGATTAAATTCAGGGCAAAGTGCATGACTACACAAGTCAGTGAGGACAGACGTCGAGAATCCTCGCCATTGCATAACTTTAACTCCCATGGATCTGAAGTTGAGCACCAGGATTTGAACGCTATGTGGTACTTTTGCGATGTTTTCGGTCGTTTATGGCACTCGCCATTCATTTTATTTTATTTGTTGGCGTTTTGGGTCGCACCTGCTTTGCTGCATCCACAATGTTTGGATTTTAAGCCTCCCTTTCAGCCTCAACAAGAGCTACAGTTCTGTCAAATGTATAAATACTTCGGCTGCTGTGACTCTGCCAGGGACCAAGAGCTGATGGCAAAATTCTATCGGATAATGGAAAACTTCGATTATTATGGATATTCGAACTGCGCGGCGTATGTTCAGGATCTGCTTTGTCAGGTAAGTTTGGTTGACCGCGCCATTATGAAACGATATTTTTGTTGAGTTTGTTGCTTTGTAAATGTATCTACTCGAACCATTGCTTGGTTGCCTCTCAACACGTACAGCACTTCGCAGCCATAAACCGTAAACGCTGACATCCAACCGTCTTCGAGGTTTGGCGATGTTTTGAAACACGGTTGGGCGGTGAGGCTCCAAATGACGTCACTAACGGACGCTCGACTTTTTGCTAATATCGATAATATTATTAACAACGCGAACATTGCAAAAAGTTCACGGAAATGAACACACAATGAGCACGACTAAAACAAAACAGCATAAAATAAAAAACGCACGTACGGTAAAATAAACAGACTTAATACTTCAACACCCACTTCGAGAGAATAGCCTTTATTTGAAAGAGAATTCATATACAACATAATACACCCTAGCGAGACCCTAGCAACCATTCAGGCCAAATTAGAAACCCATTGCTAAATATAGCTGCCTAACTAGGTTCAGAGGTAAGTTACATGTCTAGGAGTCACATAGAAACTACACTGAGGTTTAAGTGGCTGTGGTTTCACAGAGTGTTGAATGTGGGACTATTCAAATGCGTTGCTTGAGGCCGACACTATTCAGTGACATCCCCCCCCCCCCCACACACTTTTCCTGTTTCTCTTCTTCAGGAATGCTCTCCATATGCTGCTCACCTTTTTGATGCCGAAGACCCCGACACGCCTTTACGGACCATACCTGGACTCTGCCCCGACTATTGCTCTCAATTCCATTCCAAATGCAGATCATCTCTTACCTTGTTATCTGACGATCCACGTCTTCCAGAACTTGAGCATGACCAGCGCAGACTTTGTCAGTACCTCGAGCTGGATGACCCAGATTACTGCTATCCTCATCTGCTGAGCAATGAACGCTTGTCCAAAAATCTGGGCCGCACTGCAGCGGACTCTGAGGGCTGCTTGCAGCTGTGTTTGGAGGAGGTAGCCAATGGACTCAGAAATCCTCTTGCCATGGTTCACGCCAATGACGGCACGCACAGGTTTTTCGTTGCTGAACAAGTTGGCCTGGTCTGGGTATACCTTCCGGATCGATCAAAGCTTGAAAATCCATTTCTAAACATCACAAAGGCTGTGTTGACGTCTCCATGGGAAGGTGATGAAAGAGGATTTTTGGGACTCACCTTTCACCCCCACTTTAAATACAATGGGAAGCTGTACGTATATTATTCTGTTGAGGTGGGCTTTGATGAGAGAATCCGTATCAGTGAGTTCCGTATCTCTTCTACGGATATGAACGTGGTCGACCACGGTTCAGAGAGGTGAGCAGCTGTTTTCTTTGACTAAACACTCTTAAAAAATGAAGGTCTGAATGCAAGAACCATTTTGGGTTCCTCAAAGAACCTTTCTGCGGATAGTTCTTTTAAAAGAAACATTTTTTCTAATTGTGAAGAATAATTTTTAATTTTTATAAACATACCCTTTGAGCAAAGGAAAGGTTCAATGGATGTTAAAGGGTTAGTTCACCCAAAAAGTGCCTCACACTTAAGACATCCTAGGTGTATGACATTCTTCTTTTAGTCAAACGCTATCGGAATCATATTATAAAATATTCTGGCTTTTCCAAGCTTTCTAATGGGAGTGAATAGTAACTTAAAAAGAAATTTTGAAGACCAAAAAAGCACATCCATACATCATAAAAGTAATCCATACAACTCCAGGAGGTTAATAAATGTGATAATATAAAAATAATCCATATTCATAACTTTATAAATTAAAATCACAGGCTTCCATATGCAAATTTTTCCAGCAGAAGAGTGAACTTTGACTTGGCTCGTGACAAATAGAACGGGGAAGAGCAGAGGATAAAGCAAAACAAAACGCCGGTCACGAATTAAAAGTCTAAAACGAGAATTTTTAAAGACTAATGTCGGAGGAACTTGAGTTTGTTACCCAGCCCTATTCGTCTGAAACTGTGACCGCACGGACGGATGTTACCGGAATTATTATGGATGTTATTACAGTTGCATGTATTAAGTTATAAATATGGATATTTTTCTTACAAAAACGCATACCTTCACTTCAGAAGGCTTTTATTAACCCCTTGGAGCCATGTGGATTACTTTTATGATGCATGGATGTGCTTTTTTGGGCTTCAAAATCTCAGTTACAGTTCACCCCCATTATAAAGCTTAGAAGAGCCAGAATATTTTTGAATAAAAATTCTGATCGTGTTTGACTGAAAGAAGAAAGTCATATAGAACCATGATGGCTTTGATGGTGAGTAATTTTCATTACTGGGTGAACTAACACTTTAAAGGTATAATAACCATTCATATAACCATTAAAGCCAATAAAGAAGTGTATGCTTTCTATCATTTCAATTGAGTTCAGTGCATCCAATAGTACACATATGTCCCCTCAGAATCATTTTAGAGATCGATGAACCTGCTTCTAATCACAATGGTGGGCAGCTTCTCTTCGCCGATGACGGATACTTATACATCTTCACTGGGGATGGTGGAATGGCAGGAGATCCATTTGGGAAATTTGGAAATGCACAAAACAAGTAAGTTAGTTAACAAGTAATATTTTTGTACAAGAAGCTAAATCCAGTTTGGTACAAGAAGGACAGATTGATTATGATCATTGTCCATCTCTTATGTGGATGTTACTGCTAGATCTGCCCTTTTGGGAAAGGTTCTTCGCATTGATGTAGATGACAACGAAAGGGGGCCACTGTATAGAATCCCACCAGACAATCCATTCGTACATGAACCCAACGCTCGTCCCGAGGTGTATGCATATGGGGTGAGGAACATGTGGAGATGCTCAGTAGACAGAGGAGATCCGAAGACCAAGGAAGGAAAAGGACGAATTTTCTGCGGGGACGTGGGCCAGAATAAGTATGAGGAAATAGACATTGTGGAGAAGGGCCGGAATTATGGCTGGAGAGCAAAAGAGGGTTTCTCTTGTTACGACAAAAAACTCTGTGCCAACAGCTCCTTAGGTGGGAATACTGTTACTCTTATTGTCAGTCCTTGAAATTCTTGATGTTTGAATTAATTTTCATGGACATATGGATGGATATTTGAGTGTGTTTTTCAACCTATAAAGTCCTTTATTCTAATCCTCTTTTTACTTTTAGATGATGTTCTTCCAATTTACGCATATCCACACAAAATGGGTAAATCAGTCACAGGAGGATATGTATACAGAGGCTGTGAAAATCCTAATTTAAATGGCATGTACATATTTGGAGACTTCATGAGTGGGTAAGTAATGATTAAAAAAAGATATCAACGCTTTCATTAATAAAGGTTGTATTAAAGTGACAGTGAAGACATTTAATAAATGTTACAAATTAGTTATATTTCAAATAAATGCAGTTTGAACTTTGCATTTATCAAGGAATCCTGAAAAAAAATGTTTAATGGTTTCCGCAAAAATATTAAGCAGCATAATGATAAGAAATAAGCAACAAATCATCATATTAGAATGATTTCTGAAAGATCGTGTGACACTGAAGACTGGAGGAATGATTCTGAAAATTCTATTTGAAATAACATTTTCAAATAGAAAGCAGTTATTATATATTTCTTAGTATTACTGTGTTTATTGTATTTTTGATCAAATAATTGCAACCTTGAGCTAAGTGTAAGAGACTTTTTAAAAGGCATTAAAATTCAATTCTTTTGAATAGTAGTGTATATGTTGTTGTTGTTGTTGCACTCAAGGTCATGATACATTTCACTTTCAAAATGACTAATAATGTTTTAAATGTGAACTTTATGAATTTCTAGACGCCTGATGAGTTTAAAGGAGAACAGAAACACACACAGTTGGGAATACAGTGAGATTTGCATGGGAGTGGGTCTGACTTGTTCGTTTCCAGGGCTCATCAACAATTACTATCCGTACATCATTTCGTTTGCAGAGGATGAAGCTGGTATGTTTATGAAAGGCTATATGTTCCTTTACACTCGTTATATGCTGCATTAATTAGTCCCTACCGCCTCCTAGTGGACAAATACCAATTTAGAGTTCAATACTAATTTGATCAGTATTTCATGCGACTTAACTTGTGTTTTCTGTGACCAGGTGAACTCTATTTCATGTCCACCGAAATACCAAGTGCGACATCTCCCACGGGCGTCGTGTACAAGATCGTTGACCCCTCAAGGTATTGTTTTTTTTATCACAGTCTCAGGTGTGCAAAGATCAGCTTGTGTTGCCTCTTAACAGACTTTACTCTCAAAAGATGAAAATGCTCTGTTGGCAGCAATACATGTTGCTGTAATCTTTCTCTCTCTCTGATGTAGATTAAATCATGACTCGCAAAGTACTACAGCAATTTTGACTTGTCCCCCATTTCTTTCAAACAATAAAAAATAAATCAGGGTTAGAGTGAGACACAATGTTAAAATACTCACTGTTTTAAAAGTATGGCCACAAGATATAAACAATATGAATGTTAACATGATTTTGGTCCATCAATTGACTCTTCACAAAGACCCGCCCCCTTTAGTTAATGTTGCCACGCTCTCACGCCACACATCATGTTCTCACGCAGTGAAAAATACACCGCGGAGCAAAGAGGACACTGACAGACAAGACAGAGGTCACTTTTGAGATGAAACAGTTTCATATTTAAAATATTGTAATTTTTTAAAGAAAGTTTAAACAATAAATAGCGAATACTGGCTCTTAAATGTGTGTCGTGACAGTCGCTGTAGCTCCTTCAAGCGGCTCGTGAAAGCGATCATCTCTTCATACTAGTTCATTTATAGCATCAAATAAACATGAATGAACGTCAGAGGGAATGTTGTTTCGAGTCCGGAAAGATGCAAGTACACAATTTTTCAAGTTCAAGTTCACCAACATTAATCTACTAAATCCCCTGACTGCTTTATCGGACAAAATAGTAGATTCGGGGTTATGATTGGTCAGATCGCCTGTCAATCAAACTACTGGCGAAGGGTCAGTTGATTTAGTAACCTATTCTGTGTAAAGCTATATCCACTTTTACAACTATGTTGCCTTGACAACATAACTTCTAAAGCAACCATACAAATGATTAGAAAGACTTTACAGCTCAAATTATACAGCTCAAGTTTTAATAGAATAACATAATAATTAAGTTCTTTTCTAAAATTGAAATCTTCACATTTCAGTTTATAAATCCTCCAGAAATTCCCCCCCTGTTTGCTTCTGTTAAAGAAAACACAAGACCAGATGAAATGAATTGTGTGGTAGTTAAAATTAGGTCACAAATGCTGTTGATCTCAACTGGTATTGAAGAATATTCATTAAATCGTTAAAATGCTCTCCATGTTTTATTACAGACGTGCACCTCCAGGAAAATGTCATTATGAGCCACTTTCAGTTCGTGTGAAGAGTAATCTTATTCCATTCAAGCCAAAGGAAAGTAAGTGTGTTTCCTTTTTAAGAGTTCTACTAAATCTGTTCTTCCAAAACTGTGTTTTGCCATTACGTTATGCTTTTTTTTGTTTTTAACCAAATATGCAAAAGAGAGCCATAATGGAGTAGACCACCCAGAAATTAGCATCATCTTGGTTCCCTCAAAATTGTAGAAAATAAGCTAAGCGACCAAGAAATGTTTATGATTCTCACATGTTTTGTTCATAACAATCTTCACTAAATACTATTGCAAGAAGTAAAAATGAAAGTTAGGCACCATAACCTCCTGACTACCAGCTATGGAGTTTTGTCCTCTGTAGAGGACATTACAGTCCTATAATGAGCACATTCAGGGCTTTTCAGAGATACCAAATGTTTGGAAGTTTCACCATCACCTGATCTGGTCAAGTGGCTGATATTAATTTAGTGATCAGATTTAACACCCTTATGGAAATATTAAAATATTTTGGTATTATCATTTACATCTGACTAATTCTCAATTTTTTTTAATCATAAATCAATAGGCAAATGTTATAGGGATTCAAATCAAAATATGACTTCCTGTTACAAAACAGGACATTGATTTTATACATGTCCACTCTAGAGCAAAACAGGATTTAAATCATGTTCATCAGGCATTTTGGGAAACACAACAAGTGAATGGGGAAAGAAATTGTATATCAATATTCCTATGAAATATTCGATATTATTATGAAATTCTTGCCAATTATTACTTTCATTACATGTTGCTCCGAGAACACATTAAAATGCAAATTACACACAGCGTGTAGATACATTGTATATAATGTAAAAAACACATTTATGGCCATTTTACACACATATTGCATAAAGCAAAATAGTCCATCAAATCATTCTTTTATATCTTTCGTAACATTGTTGAGAATCATCTTTATGCAAAGTTTGGTAAATAAAATACTGAAACCTACAAATTGATTTGTGATTTAAAAAAAATCATGTCTATTCATGCCTTATATCCACTACAGAGGACATAACATAACATTTGAATAAAATATAATTTTTCACACAAAAAAAAATTTTCTTATGCAAAACTTTTTTTTTTTTTATGAGAGTCAGGAGCATAAGAACTACACCATGTACACACAACTTCAACTTCACCACCAATAAGCCTCCGACAACTCTTTCAATCTTAATTTAATATCTACAATTTGGAAAGTTTGAGTTCGAATAGTTTTCAAGATCATGAGTATAAACACAAAGAAGCTGTGGAAGCAGACAAGTGAGTTAAAGAGTTTTCCTGTTCAGTGTGGTTTAATGTCCCTAAAAGCCCCTGTAATCCCACTTTTTCAGGATAAGCAAAATCTTATTAAAAAATTCAAGAGTCAAGTCAAGTCAAGTCATCTTTATTTATATAGCGCTTTTTACAATGCAAATTGTGGCAAAGCAGCTTTACATTAATGAGAAAATGGTGTCATTGTGCAGCTTATTCTATATATTATTGATTCATTCCGATGCAAATATCAATAGTTATTAGTCTAGTTAATTTATGTATATCAGCACTGCAGAAAACAGTGACGTAATCGTCCGGCTCGGCTCAGTTCGCATACAACGGCGCCAATGCAGGCATATCAAAAACACTGCTGAACATCAAGCAAGTGTCCCCAACTTAAGCAAGCCAAAGGCAACAGCGGCAAGGAACCAAAACTCCAACAAATGGAGAAAAAAACCTCGGGAGAAACCAGGCTTAGTCGGGGGGCCAGTTCTCCTCTGGCCAAGAGTGGGGTATTACTGATGTGTTTTATGTTGAGTCGAGTAAAGCATGAAAATGTCTTGAGCTTGTGTTAAACATAGACCTTATTTCAGACATTTAACCAATTACCCATTAAAAAACACAAAAAAAGAACATTGACTATAGAACAATAGAACCGGGGGAGGTTTTAGGACTCTATAACAACATGATTGAGGAACTGATTTTTGTATAAATTCCCTTTTCACAGCATTGATAGGAGTCCATTTTCCAACAAAGCATCCCAAACTCTCAAATGCAGAGGGACCTCCTGAAGATGGCTCAAAAGACTGGCTTCAAGAGCTGCAGGACATCTTAAATGAGCAGAATGGGCAGATCACCACCACACCATTCACCCCAACTACACTCAAGCCCCTCAGGACGTCCAGACAGCGGAAGGGTAGACGCAGGAAGGGCAAGCACAAGAACGGAGCGGTGAGATTAGTCGGGGATGAGGAGGGTCGGAGGGATCGGGGAAGGGTGGAAGTATACGCCAATGGAGAATGGGGACCGTTTGCGATGATCTCTGGAACACCAAGAATGCCGTAGTGGTCTGCCGGCAGCTCGGGTTCCGCCATGCACTTAAGGCTGCCAAGCACGCCGAATTTGGGGAAGGAACGAGCCTGAAGATTATTTTGGATGATGTGCAGTGTGAGGGAACTGAGGAAACTCTCTTGGATTGTCAGCACGCCGGGGTTGGCACACACAACTGCGCTCACTACGAAGATGCTGGAGTGATATGTGGAAATTCAGATTTAGCCCTACAATAATCTGAAACGTTTCAGAAACAGCCTTTTTGTTTTTAGTTGTAGCATATACCTCATCTTTTCCAACTGCGATCGAGAAGACATATGGACTTTTTTCTCAGTCGCTTTGGTACATTTCTTGAATCATCCTTAACACTGCAAACCAGTAAACGCATTTCTTGAAACAATTCGTACAAACAGCCCCACACAATGGATTTCCTGCAAAAGCCTGTAACTTGCTCAAAATCCTTAGTTCATCTCGCAAAAGTGTTTATATCAATGAACATATGAACAGTGCCATCAGAATGACAACTCGGTGTGTCATTGTTCATAAACAAGCTAGTCAAAATGCTTAGCCATGTTGTCAATATAACACGTTATTCTGACAGTGAGACAAAACAGTCCACAAGGCTGAACTTTCTCTATTGCTAAATTGGCAGATTAGTGTATTTTGGCAGAAATCCAATTTTGATTGGATTTAGTTAGATTTTCCTGGTTGGATTGTCAATATCATTGTGATGAATAAAAGTATACAGAATTACAGTACAGTGCACATTGTTGGATTACACACCTATTCTGTCCACTAAACATTTGAAGGTTTCCCCCAACTTTTCGGCTTGCCTCTGTCATTATAAGGCCATAAATCAGAACATGTTTCACATAGTGGCCTTTAATTAATCCTCGGCCTCTTCTGCATTTTCTACCTGACCTTTTTTCTTTTCTTTCTTGTTCTTTCATTGTCAGAAATTGTAACGCTTTGTTGTGCTCTGTCTATATGCTTGCCAAATGAAGCTCCATGAGATGCACCGCTGAGCTGTTTTACAGAACTGGTTGATAATTGGTTGATCTAATACTTTTACATTTTCTTCATAAGGGAAATTCAAGATTTACCTGCACAATGTATGAATTCAGGACACATTTGCCTAAAAGTCTAAAAGAAATGTATAGGAAATGTGCTTGTCAGATTATGATAACTAGTTTGGCCATTTTGCATTACTGACCTATGCAATGAACTCTTTAGATAGTTGGAACCCTTAAGCCTATAATATATTATGATCCAACATGACAAGCAATTGATACTGTAGGAAACAGCAGACAATTGTACAAAATCAGTTGCATGAATGTTCTAAAGCATTGACAATTTGTTCAAAAGAATGAGAATTTGCTTAAAGATGTGCTCAAGTGAAGAAATTCAATTGAGATTGAAAAATGTTCCAAAGCGGCTGAGAAAAACTGTAAAACATAATATTAGTTTAGCTGAAATCATAACAAAACATTAATGTTCAGGATTTTTATGCTCAAATTCATAAACCTAAGTAGATGCTTTACTTTGAATCAGTTAAGTCTTGTTGTCCTATAAATTGCATCATTACAAAACTTTTTAAACAGTTTATTTAGCGTCATTCATTCACATGAATAAATTTGGAATTAAACCATTTTTGTGATTATTTTCAATCAACACAAAACACGAGAAACAAACCCATGTAACACTTACAAGTTATGACTAGTGTACGTTGCTTTGTATGTTTTGTAATACCTTGGAGCTCATATACCATAATATGGCACTACGATCACTTTTGCACGAGAGCTATCGTGAATAGGACACGCAACAACAACTGGGAATCTATAAGCTACGTTTTGACTTCTTTGAGATATATATGTAGCTGATTATTTCTTATATTTTCTCTAAATAACTTTCTGTAAAGTATTTGTTAGCTTGTGAATATTTTTTGATTGAGCATTTTACACAGTTGCTAGAATTCGTTTGCTAAATATGTGTAGCTAAACACGAGATTAAAATATGTAGATGTAGAAGGAAAATATCTCCGAAGAATATTACGTTTTATCGTAGCTAAAAACTGTAATACTATATTTTGTTTTTCGTCGTGATAACGTTTATTAGCCATTAGCTGGTTAGCATTCAGCATCTCGGCTCCATAGCTCAGTGGTTAGAGCACTGGTCTTGTAAACCAGGGGTCGCGAGTTCGATCCTCGCTGGGGCCTTCATCCTTTTCTCTTTACAGTCACGACACGTTATCATTTTGAAGCAGAAAATTATAAGAATAACACAAGTAATCAAAGCAGGATGTTAGCAAAGAATTAATGTCTATTTTAAGGCAGTTGTGAGTAAAAGTTAATAGTTTTACTTTTACTTTTTTTTTTTTTTTAGCTTGCTCGAAAAGTTTTTAAATTAAGGTTTTGTCTAAATAATAATAAAAAAAAAAAAACAGGATTTGAATGTATTTGGTTTTCATGTTAAAGTCCACATCCAAAGCTAAATAAGTTGTGTTATCCAAATGTGGGTAGATGACATTGTTCTCATTGCAATAATGATGTCTTTGTGTGTTGAATTCCAGCTCTGCTTTGAACGAGGTCATTGATATGCTGAGCATTCAATCACGTAGGTAGTGCCAGCCATCTCTGCCAGCTTCCATTCCAAATTTGGCATCATTCTGAAAAGTAATTTAGCTCTCTGTCTCCAAAAACACACCATTTACAAAGCAGGACTCCCTGTTAGACAGAACAGCAATGGAGAGATGATTATCATTTCATTTTAGAAATTAGTTTTCCATTTTTTAATAAATTAGACCACATATCTGCTTATTAGTTGCTAAAAGAGTTTTAAGCTTATGTAATAGCACAAAAGAATAAGGCATAACAACGGATATATAATTACATATATTATTTTAAGGGTCTAAAGATCCATATTCCAGTATCCATACTCTAAAGCTCCAGTCACTATATATTTATAGTTATTGTAACATCCCTCACGTAAAAATGCAGAAAAAGTGTGCCGTATGATGTGCTGTTTTGCCAACAGCCATATGTGGCTTTTATGGAAATCAGCGAGCCTGGACTTACGCTTTAGTTCAAATGAACTAAATGTAGAGTAAGAGTGACACCTACTGGCATTGTAAGTGAATTGATTTGAGAAAATACATTTTTGTAGTGAGCGTAAACATGTCATGCCAATAGATGGCAGTATTGCACTGCCATCATTATTCGGTGGGACATTAAAAAACGCCCTGATGTTGTGAATTTAATCAACTGACATGCACAGTTCAGCAATGTGAGACTTTAATACTAAAAGCATTTTTGTGTTTTTCATTTCAAATAATGTAGTTAAAATAAAGTAGTAATATCCCTGGTTAGTTATGGGCTGTCTCTCACTAATATTACATCAATCTGCCATTAATGGTCATGGAATAAAATATTAATAGTCTGCCACCCATATGGTGCTTCTGCTCATCCCTCCCCTTGTCGAGAACATTAAAAGTGTGCATTTCAAAAAATCCTGCCTTTACTTTTAAAAATGGTATTTATTTTCCTTAATCACATCGTTTCAAACGGCATCTGAAGTGGAACATTTCATTACTGAAAACAGCCGCCTTCTGTGTGGAATATATTTTCCAGATGATGACACATTATTACATGATGCAAAATCAGCAAATGTTGAAAGGTTTGACTATTGCCTCCGCTATAAAGGATGGGCCACGTGACTGCAGGATGTAGGTGGTTTTAAGCCATTTCAAATCAGAATAACCATATCACCCCAACATGAACCCATTTCATATCTCACATGAGTCTTCCTGGTAATTATGGTCAATAATTGGGACACTAGTGAGTGCTCTCTTTTAGCAAGCCTTAAGTGGAGCGCTGAACCTGAACAAATCCCATTTCCTGTCACGTTTCCCTTATCATCTCCGCAGTTCTGCAGAGGCGCTGGAGCTTTTCTCCCTCTTCCATGTCACTGCTCATCACACGTGTACAACAAAAACTAAAGCAATCTCGTCTTTCTCAGAATAAAGATGAATTCGCAAACTAACACAAACACACAACATATAATAATAAGAAATGTTTCAGCTCCAAATCAGCAAATTCAAAAGATTCCAAAAGATCACGTGATACTGGAGAGTGGAGAAATGATGCCGAAAAATCAGCGGAATAAAATCAAATAGGGGTGTGGCGAGACCCCTATCCCACGAGACGA
Source organism: Opsariichthys bidens (assembly GCA_037194245.1). Lineage (NCBI taxonomy): Eukaryota > Metazoa > Chordata > Actinopteri > Cypriniformes > Xenocyprididae > Opsariichthys > Opsariichthys bidens. The sequence continues at coordinate 23,099,114 of CM074286.1, read as the reverse complement.
GACGAGACACGAGATTGGGTTCACGAGACGAGATTGTTATAGTAGCCTATTTTTAAGAAATCCTCAATAATGAAACGTATGAAGGGGAAATAGTCTTTTATTCAACTGAAAACCATAAAATGCAAAAATGTTGGTGCGTTTCGAAATCAACTTGTAATGCATGTCATTTTAATTCTAGTTTAATGAATTATTAAATGTTTTGCCACAAAATCAATCGTTTTCTGCCCTGTATAATTTCACATGAGAAACCTCACTGAACTTCTTTCTATAGATTGAACATAAAATAAACAGTATAAATAAAATAAACATAGAAATAAAAAATTCAAATTACACTTTAAGTGTCACTTTAACTGCAGTGTTTCCCAGTCACTATTGATTGTGTGGCTGTCACTGTTATATAGCTCTGCGTACACCGAGAAGTCCAACCGTCAGCAGTGATAGCGATGCTTTCTGCCTCTTTAGGGGTCTAATAAAGGGTGTAAAGCGAGGCCGCGTCGCTTCCTCCTTCTTTTGCGAGCGTTCGGGAGCTCGCGCTTCTGTAGCGTCTGTCGTTGCTATGCAACCATGAACTGTGCTCTCCACGACCATGAGGAAGTTTCATCAAGGGATAAATAGATTTTTAGCCCTTGCTTTAGCTTTACTACTAGCTATATTTATGGAGATGAGACATAACAACCCCCCTGTACAGCTATGATCAGCTGTTCGGCTGAGATTTCCATGTTCGAAGATGACCGGTTGGTTCTTGTCACATGACCTGTGGTGCGCTTGCGACCGCACCGCTTCCATTTTGCGCGAATGAAAATGCTCGCCCCCGCAGAGTCTGCACAACCTTGGCGAAGGAGTACGGCATAGTTTTCGTACAACGTTTATGCAACCCCTCCACCCGAGTCCAACTCGAGCCGCTCCGAGCGGGCCTAGAACCTATGTTTACCAGCATGGGGGTCGGACAGACTCTAGCGTCTGTCGCTAGAGCGTCTCTCGAGGTCAGAGGAGTGAGGTTTACTCGCACAGCAACGACTAGCAGGCCTCCGTTACATTTACATATTGTTTGTGTCTTTGTGTGTTATTCTTTCGCCGTTTATTATTTCTACTGGAAAACCAAAATGTTTCCACACAAAGGATTCGAAAGCGGCGGGGGCTTCTTCAATAATGATTTCACCCTCACACTGATAGCACGACCAGACAACTTTTCACCTCGACGAGCAATCTCGTCACACCCCTAACATCAAAGGAATAAATTTAAACTATATTAAAAAGAAAAGAATTCTTTTAGATTGTAATGATACTTCACAATATTAGGCTTTGGATAAAATGCAGTCTTGGTAAGCATTTGATCATTTTTAAAGAAATCTTATCGACCCCAAACTTTTGAATGGTAATACTGTATATATTATCATTAAATATCATTGTAAAACTTTTCTGAAAAGTATTTGGACACTTATTAGTTTTAGGCCACTGTTTGTTCTGAAATGAGTTATCTTCAGTTTTGTGTAACAATTCTTGCAGTCTTCAGTGATGTGCCAAACAATGAAACACACATCTGATGAAGGTCCATTGTTTTCATGTCTAACGTTTTTCCATTTAGAAGTGTGTGTATGGCTGCAGGTCTTGTGTATTAATAGAACTGGGGTGACTGACACGAACGGGTCAGTGAGTGGGTCTAGGGGTCTGTGCCTGGCTCCAGACCGGCAGGCGATCCTTCATACAGCTGTTTACTCACAGCTTGAGGCCTTCCTGAGGACCTGCCCCTCTAGAGACCTCGAGCACAGCACGGCTACTGCCCCAACACACAATCTGGGGCTCGGCCCCAACCTCCTCCCCAAGCTAACAGCAGGTTAACATCGCTGACAAAGATACAGACTGCCTTTAAAACTAATAAAGTTTGACAAATGTATCTGCCATAACCTATGATAAACGTTATATTCAAACTTTCACCTTAAAGGGATAGTTCACCCAAAAATGAAAATGATCGCATGATTTACTCCCACTCAAACCATCCTGGGTGTATACGAACTGTCTTCTTTCAGACAAACATAATCAGAGTTATACGAAGGGGCGTGAGATTTTGAAGCCCAAAAAAGTGCATCCATCAATCATAAAAGTAATCCATATGTCTCCAGGGAGTCAATAAAAGCCTTCTGAAGCGAAGCGATAGGTTTTTGTGAGAAAAATATCCATTTTTAAAACTTTATAAACTATGGTAAATGGCCGTATGCATTGAGTTGCGGAGAAAAAGTAACTGTTGACACGACGCATGACGCAATGATGAACGCGGAGGTGTAGAGGACAGAGCAAAACAAAACACCACTTGCAAATTACAAGTCTAAAACAAGAAATTTTAAAGAGAAACGACGGAGGATTTTGAGTTTGTTGTACGGCCCTATTTGTTTGAACCGCAAGAGGTGTCTAAGCTTACGATATTCCTACATCTACATAATTCGTTGCGGCACTGGTCACTCTTTCTTCGTAATTTGATGCGTACGGCTATTTACCAGAAGTTATAAAGTTTAAAATATGGATATTTTTCTTACAAAACAACATCGCTTCGCTTCAGAAGGCCTTTATTGACCCCTTGGAGCTGTATGGATTACTTTCATAATGGATGGATGTGCTTTTTTGGGCTTCATAATCTCACTGCCCCTTCACTACCATTATAAAGCTTGGAAGAGCCAGGATATTATTTAATATTACTCCTATTGTGTTTGACTGAAAGAAGATATCCCAATTATCCCCCAAAGGGATAGTTCATAAAAAATGAAAATTCTATCATCCTTTACTCACCCTTATGTTGTTCCAAACCTGTATACGTTTCTTTCTTTTGCTGAAAACAGAAGAAGATGTTTTGAAAGAAGAATATTGGTAACCGGACAGTTGACGGTAGCCATAATAGGAAAAAAATAAATAAAAAAATACAATGGCTACCGTCAACTGTCTGGTTACCAACATTCATCAAAATATCTCCTTTGGTATTCAACAAAAGAAACTTATACAGGTTTGGAACAACATGAGGGTGCATAAATGATGACAGAATTTTCATTTTCGAGTGGGGAAAGGAAAACACTATTACTATTGCTTAATAATAAATCCTAGAAACCACCCAGAACAGCCTATCATTGAGGAAGTGAGTTTGGCATGAGTAAGCAAAATCCACCCAAAATCTAGTTTGCACTGCTTTCTGGTTGACTGAAAAAGCCCTCTTCCCAGTTCTCATGAGCTACACTCACTTTCTGAATGGTCAGATTCATGTCTGAAGCACCACGGATCAAGGGTTGCCCTTTGGAGGCTGTAAAAGCTCGCTAAACACAGAAAAGCATCCGTAAAAAAATAAACAGTCACAAGGACCTCAGAGCTCAGCAGATGTGGCGCCACACGTAGAGAGCCAACAGCAAACATTTGGTTAACTCTCCTATTGAACAATGAAAGATTTGGCTTTACAGCCATCCATAGCAATCATACCATTCTATTGTCTTCACGGCCAGGTGAGTTATCTTCTGCTGTTGTGCTTTGTGAATGGGAATGGCTGAAATACTCTCCCCAAGTGAGTGATAACATCTCCTGAGTGTAGGTTTTATGAACGACCAATGTGCAGCACACAATAGACTGACCCTAAGAGGTTAAGTTCCAGCCGCTCTGATGGTGAATTCTCATAACACCACAGGTTAAGAGCTGAAAACAACAAAATTCTGGGTGGCCAGCAGTTACCCCTTATAAAAAAATAGCTGTTTATTCAAGTGTGCGATTAATATACTTCTTTTTAATGATAAATAAGAAAGTGTACTTTTATGTACTTCTCTATTATGCAAGCCTAATTCAGTCTTGATTCATAAAGAAAACAGATGTTCCTGTGCAAGTATGTGCATTTTGTGTTGTCAACTGGTAGTGTAAATACGAATTTACTTCAAATCTACTTAAAGTACAGTTAAAAGTATATTTATAAAAATAAAACCTAAATAGGAACATAGCAGTATACTTAAAATAAATTAAATGAATAAAATGAACATGAAGTATGCTTATTTTTGTAATGGACTGTGTGTTTACTATAGAAAGGCCTGCAATTTAAGGTTGTTTTAGAAATTAGAAATATTGGTTTTGCTTTATCATTAGTTGGCGAGTTGTGAAATAGTTGTGGATATGTTGAAGAGAGGCATATCTTTAGGAGAGGCATATTATTATTATTATTATAAATAAATAAAATATTTTTTCTGGCAAAGTACACTTTTAGGTACAAGTTTTGCAGTTCCAAACATATACATGCAAGTTTTAAGTTTAGGAAAAAAAAAATGCTGTAAAAAAAAAATGCTAAAAAAATAGATTCAAAAAAATGTTTTTAAAATGGTTTTTAACAAAATGCAAAACAAAATGTGAAGAAATAAAGGAAAAAACATCAAAATAATTTTTGTGACAAATACCAGGCCCAAAACAAAATCAAGCATCAATTCTCCAGGTACACTTGCACACAGTTTTTTTAGACTGGCAGCAGGTAACAGGCCCAAACATCTTGGAGAACTAACTAAAGTACCCTCGTGGATTTAGGCAGCCTCACCTCAGTTTTCCTCTTCATGTAATCCCAGACTCACTCTCTGATTCATGATCATGTAGACTCAGTGGGATGTGGTTGAGATACCATCACTTTCAGGACTCCTTGTTTACTCTGAAGATTCTTAAGTTCTCTTACTATGTTTTGGGGGTCGTTGTCATGCTGCAGAATGTAATTTGGGGCCAACGGCCAATCGGATATCAATTTGATGGATGATGATGATGGTCCCTTATCGTATTGCAGCATTGAGGCCTATCTTTCTTCTGTCCAAATCCCCCCAACCATTTGCTCAAATCCCCATCCCCAAACATTGCCCCAAACATGCAAGGAACTTCTTGCTGTTCACTGTTGCCTGCAGACATCTTCGGTTGACAGCCCCTTCGCCCTTCAAACTCTGCTCTGCTACTCAGCAAAAATTTTGAAAATTTTTTTGATCTCACAGATTTTCCTTTTGCCATTTTCCTGCGCAGAGCACCTGCCCCAGTTTTTTTTTTTTTCGTGCATTTGTTTTTTCTTGGCCTTGTTTAGGCTCTTTGCTTGTTTCCAAGTCGGAGGTATGGCTGGCCGCAAGTCTCTTCAGTGAGGCCACTTCTGTCCAGACACCAGGGTCCAGTGATTTTCAGGTGTACCTGGGCTCCCACTTTGGCCACTGATGTGAATAATGGCATTCTCGATGTCTTTTTTTCTGTAATGTGTAAGTTGCCTTGTGAGTGTTTCTTTGGCTGTTTTCTGTTTATGCGTGGCCTTCTTTTGACTTCTTCTCCTGAAGACGTGCTTCTTTTGTGCTTCTTCAATCTGGAGTTGGGAAACACCTCTGCCTCCCTGTCTGCTCTGCCTGAGTTTCTGCTTGCCTTTGCTAGATAACTTGCTCTTGTGTTGTTGCCTGTCTTCTGTCTTGTTGCTGTGCTCAGTTCATGAAGGTAAACTGTCTTAGCAACTTCACCTTGTTAGCTGAGTTTGTTTGTTCCCTTTCCAGTTTCTGTCCTTCTTCTGTTTTACAGTTTCTTTTCAGTTGTGTGTGTTCTGTTTCAATTGATGATTTGAAATTGATGATCATTCACCTGTTTGGTATATTTATTGTTGTTTAAATATATAATCCTACAAATTGCCTTACAGCCTCCAAAACTTTGTGCAAGTGTGAATTGAAGCTTTTTGATGCTGTTTGGTAGGTAAAGGTCATTGGGTGGATTTTTATGATTTTGATTAGATTTTTTTTCTTTCTCACTCACTTTGCATTTGCATATTGTATAATATATTCTATAGTTTATTTTTTTTTTTTTTGAGCATTCTTACTAGCATTTTTTTTTCACACCTGCCTAAAAAACTTTTGCACAGTACTGTATATGCATTTTATTTATGTAGCTCTTTCAAAATAAGATGCTAAGAATAAAAATAAGAATATGAATAAACATGATCATTATATTATTATTAATAAATATATAAATACATTTCCTGTCGTATATGGCATTTACAGTTCCAAATGTACAGTACATATATGTGGCAAGCAGGGTGGAGACAAGAGCCATGGGAACGGAGCGGGGGCTAGTGAGCGTCACCTGCATGCCACACTGGTCTCGAGTTTCACGGAGGAACTCCGTATAAATAAAAGGAGGATTGACAACAGTGTAAGACGAGACAGGACCAAGCCTGGCACATTTATGTTGATTTTTTATAATGTTTATATGTGGCAGTCGCCTGTGAGGGGCTGCCGCTTTACTTTCGTTTTGTTATTTGGTCATTAAAAGTTACATTTATTGTTCTCGCCTCCTTCTTCCCTGAGCCTTTAACATTGTTACATTGGTGCCGAAACCCATGAGAAAGGAGGAACACGCTGTCAAAGAGCCCTCACCACTGTTGGAAATCTGCGGTGCCATCGATCTGTGCAGTCTGCCACCACGGACGGTCGAGGCGGTGAGCTGGAGTGACTCGCCAGGGGGACAGACACTGTTTTGGAGGGGTGGCTGCCGCCTGAGAGGGAGCAGAGGAGTTGCCTGCTGTCGTCTGCCATGATGGGTACTCCAGGGCCGGCGCTACCTATAGGCAGAGCAGGCAGTGGCCTAGAGCCTCGGTCATGGAGGAGAGGCCTCCATTACAGTAACACAGGGGAGCAAAAATGCAATGCTCTTTTTCTATTGGATATAGATGAATTGACAGTGACTCTCACCTGTAATGAAATAAACTATTGTCATCCTATCAAAGTGTGTCCAACCTTCTGAATGTATGAAAATGAAGGTACGAAAATGCAACTTTTCTGCAGCTGACTGATTTCAAGTCATTATGTTTGCGCCGAAATGAACATCCTTTGTGGGTGCAAAGCAAAAACAGGCATGCAAAGAAGTGCAGTTCATAACGTAGACCTGTGTGCGGGTTGTCATCATCTCCTTTGGATTGATTGCGATGTATTCTAAAAATATCTCCGTCATTTCAGCATAGTTCATTTTCCGGTTTATGAGTTTAAAGGAGCGCGACCGCCGCGTCAAGACTGTTAGGGGCCATTCACATGTCGCCTCTTTCCTCCTCCTTTTGCAAGCGCTCGGGGTTGCTATGCAACCATAAACAGCGCTCTCCACGACTAAGCGGAAGTTTCAATGGATTTCTATCACCGAAAAGCCCTTGCAGTAGCTCTAGTACAAGATTTATTTATGGAGAAGAAGAAAAAAACTCCCGCTTACACTGAAAAAACGAGCGCGCCACACCACATGTGCGTCGCGACCGCGTTGCTTCCAGTTTGAGCGCGCTTGCCGCGCACTTACATTGGAAATAATGAATATGCGCACGCAAAAGACGCAATATGTCAACGGCTCCTTAGGCAGGAAGTTTTTGTTGTTTTCTCAGTGTGTTCCGCACCATCGGCTGAAGTTGGTCCTTTTCGGCTGTTGGTCCTTCAACATGTTGAATCGCTGTCGGTGAGAGAGAGAACTCTGATTGGCTGTTCAGTATAGCAAATGAGTCAGTTCAAGCGAAAGATAATATAAGCAAAAGTTACGAAAGCAAGCAGAGAAGTCACGATTAGTGGATGCAGATACATAATATGTAATGTGTTGAAAAACAATAAAAAAAACTAAATATATAGGACTAAGTACATAAAAGTTTAAGAAATTGCTACAGCAGAGGGGAAGATGAACGTACATGTGTTGTTTTAATTTGTGTTAGAGTTGCACGATTATGGATAAAATGACAATCAAGATCGTTTTTCTTTCAAATAAAGATCATAATCCTCAAACAAACTAATCAAAATGACATATAATTATTTACTAGGGAACAAAATATTAATTGCTGTAGTCTATTTAAAAATATTGAATATAATTTAACTATTTAAAAACATGGTTTTGAACAAGTGATTCAATGACTCACTCATAACTACTTCACTTGTTTCATTACTGGATGAATCAATGTTTTTGAACAAATCTTTTCAATGTCTTTTGAATTCAGTGTCAAATAGTTTAACAATCAATTGTCGCCACCTTCTGCCTTAACGATGGTAATCGATACAACTGTTTTGAAGCGCCAAGTAAGTTTTAAAATGTGATTTGATCTGTTTGAATCGAGATCGCGATCTGTAGACACTGTGTGGACGTGTCCGCAGTAAAGGGTTTCAGTGGGCTTACACAGAGAGCCCATAGCCGAAGTTCACAAACAACTGACAGTTGGAACCTAAATATGATTTTTAGTTACAATAATTAACCCTAAAATTCAATATTAGTCTAGCTTACTTTTCACCATCAGTGGGGCACTCTGAGCGAATCACTGAATCAGTGAGTTGTTGACTCGAGAACAGCTGCATTATGATCAGTCCAATTCGCCAATTAATTGTTTGATGTGATTTGTGAACCGATTCAACAGGATGATTGAAAAGAATCAGTTCGTGCACGAATCGGACACCGCTTTTGCGTCCCTGAGCACGTGGCGATTGCTTCATTTTAAAATAATGAGTAACGATGTGTTTTATCAAATGTTGTGGAGTAAGAAGTACGATCTTAAACTTTGGAATGTAGTGAAGTAGAAGTAAAAGTTGCTCAAAATAAAAAAAATACGCGTAAAGTACAGATACTTGAAAAATGTACTTAACGAACTAAAAACTTCGTTATTGTCGACCACTGCTCGTAATAAAATGAAAATCAATTTTGGCTTGGATTACTGTCACAAAGGAGAGTAAGTTTCATGTATGAATAGTATGAATTGATCAATTTGTTTAGGAAATTTCCTCACGTGCAGGGTGCACGTGCAACAAACAACATAAATAAAGGCGCTCGGCTCGTGTTCTAGAACTCACTATGACGTAATTGCTTTAAAGATTGTCGAAGCAGATTTTTTTTTAGTTGCAATCCTGCTCGGAATTGCCAGTGAAACATCTCATCTGAACTGCAAAAGGTTTGTTGTTTAGTACTATTTAAGTCGAAATAATTTCACAGAATGCAAACAAGGCATCGTCCACGAGAAGAAACTTTTCTAAAGACGACATTTTTCTGTTCTAAGGAATTCATTTGCCTACTTGTTCGTCGATGATCTTCCCCCAGACCTGAACCATATTCAGATGACCTGGAGTACAGGTTTGCAGACCTCTATGGGTTTTGGTATGACACTTTTTTAAACTTACATTTATATACAGATCCAGTATATTGAATGTATAACAGACAAAAATATTCACTACAGTTATGCTCATTCTTATAATTCAATATTTGTAGTCCTCAAAGTAATGAAATAATACAAATGGATATAAGGGTCAATTATTGACTGGAAATATCAATAAGCCAATATCTCTTCTATTTATTCCAACAAGTAACTAAGTAATAATATAATAATTCAAGTTGTAGTAGTTTAAGGAATTCCAACAGAAGTTCATAAATTCAGTTAGGTGTGTCCAAACTTTTAACTGCTGCTGTACATAAACATACATCGCATAGATGGACAAATAGGCTGCGTTCACACTGCAGATAAATGTGGCCCAAATGTTGTGCTCAAATTACCTTTAAATGTGACATATAGCAGATGCTTTTAAAATGAACCGCATGCGTGCTCCACACCACCCTGGCGAAAAAGGTCTAATTTTTAGCAGAAACTGATGTTGAATTATATAATGAAAATGACCACTTTTGCCTATGCACCCTTCCAAAAAACGGTATTTCTCATTGTCCTACAAGTTCAGTTTCTGTTGTTGCCATGGGAAGTGAAGGTCGCAATCATGGAAGATGTGTGAAAGGAACAAATTTGAAAATGTCAGATTCAGTTCACTTTGGGTTGCCCACACTTTCATGACATCTGTCACATATGAGGGAAAAACGATCAGAACTGAGCCACATTTAGCCGAAATGTGAATGTAGCCATAGACACGTACATAAGTAAACAGATATAACGTACAAAATAACAGATAGGAAGACAGAAAAGACATGCAAGTAGAAAAATGCATAGATAAGCAGAAGATATATAGGTAGAATAATGTGTACAAATGTATAGGGAGAAAGATAATTATATAGTAAGTAGATAAATTAGAAAGGTAAGTAAATTAGTAGATTCAAAATTGTTAATCTTCAGCGACAAACAATATTCATTTACAGATAAAGTCAAAGTTAGAAACATAATTAAATAAGGAGATAAATGAATTAGATGAATTTGAATTTAGTGTTAGTGGTGCACGAATAGACATGCACGTTTGTACATTAATAGATAATGTCATAGTTAGACAGATTGGTAGAAACAAAAAGAAGTATAGCAAAGGAAAGTTCCTTGCTCTTAATAGCGATATAGAGACAGAAACTTGATTCTATTAAAGGGTTAGTTCACCCCAAAATGAAAATTGTCATTTATTACTCACCCTCATGTCATTCTACGCCGTTCATCTTCGGAACACAAATTAAGAAATTTTTGATGAAATCCGAGTGCTCTCTGACTCCTCCATAAACAGCAATTTACAAATTCCCACTGTCAAGATCCAGAAATGTTCTAAAGACGTCGTTAAAATAGTCCACATGACTACAGTGATTCAACCTTAATGTTTTGAAGCGATGAGAACACTTTTTGTGCGCAAAAACAAAACAAAAATAACGACTTTATTCAACAATTTCTTATTAATTAAATTGCTGTCTATGGAGGAGTCAGAAAGTTCTCAGATTTCATCAAAATATTTTAATTTGTGTTCTGAAGATGAACGAAGCTCTTACGGGTGTAGAATGACATGAGGGTGAGTAATTAATGACTGAATGTTCATTTTTGGGTGAACTTTAATGTTTACATTAGTAGACAAAGGTAGTAGGCAGATAAATAGATAGACAAGTAGACAGAATCTTGGGTATATAAATATATAGTAACCCTGGCAGACAAATGCTTTGGTTGACAAATAGATAATTAGAAAGGTAGCTATATTAATAGGTAAAAAACATCTATTAGTTTACCCATTTATGTTTCTTTCTTTTGATCTATTGCTATAACAACAGTGAATAACTATCTATTTATCTACCTCTTAATCTATATTCCTTTCTATCTGTCAATTTATGCAACTATTAATCTGTCTATTTGTTTACTGATAACAAAAGTAAATGATCTATTTATCTACATATCCATATTTCTAGCTTTTATCTATCTGTCTACCTATGCAACCGTCTATTTATCTACTGTCTACTTTTTTGTCTATTTCTACCAACGGTAAATTATTTGTTCTCCTGCCAATCAATCTACTTTTCTCTCGATTCCCAAGTATGTGTATATACATCTCTATCAGCAGTTTATAACTTTCTATTCTACTTATTGTTTCCATTGATATATGTGTCTAATGTTGGATATTTATGTAAAAACTAAATATTGTTTGTCGTTAGAGATGAATAGACAAATAAACAGATACTTATGTAGGTGAATAGATAGTTGGCACGTGTAGGCCGATAGCTACATGATAGAATGGTAGAAGCAAATTGGTAAACAAATAGATGTTTTTTACCCAAAAAAAAAAAAACCTACCTTTCTTAACAGACATTTGTCTACCTCATTGGTTAATCTGTGTATCTGTCTGTCTACCAGTGCAACTATCCATTTATCTGCCTGTGCAGACAGGGAGACAGAAATGGATTGTTGCACTGGTAGACAGATGGGTACACAGATTAACCAATGCACTGGTAGACAAATATCGGTCTCACTTTATATTTGGTGGCCTTAACTACTATGTACTTGCATCAAAAAAGTAAGTACAATGTAAGTATTGTGTTCATATTGTATTGCAAAACACTTGTGCTGCTATTGAGATGGGATACGCGTAAAGTTAGGGACAGGTTTGGTGGTATGGGTGGGTTTAAGGCTGGGTTAAGGTGCAAGGGATGGGCCTACAGTGTAATTATAAATGTAATTACAGATATAATTATATAAAGGTATATTTAAAACAGAAGTACAATGTAAAAACATGTACTGTATGTACACATTGAGTGCATTGTATCAAATAATTAATTTAAATGTTAGTACATAGAATGGTAGAAACATAAATGGGTACTATCTGTATACTTGTACATTGGGTGATCATGCATCTATCGTTCATCATTTGCTTAGTATCTATTTGCCTAATAAAGGTGATGATACACGGGGAAAAATTTTTGAGCAATGTTGCCGGGCAATCTGGCCGAGAGATGATGTTTGGGCACTTTCCCATTGAGAATGGGCAACAAATTTCTATTTGGATTCTTTAGATCGAAATTTGTTTCCCATTCTCAATGAGAAAGTGCCCAAGCATCATTGCTCGGCGACATTACCCAGCAGCGTTACTCAAAAAGTTGCCCCTTGTATCGTCACCTTTAGTATCTTTCATTTGTCTATTAACTACAGCAAGCAATGCTGATAGACAAATAGACTTGTACTTATGTAGGTGAATAGATAGCATATGTTGACCTGATAGGTACATGATTACCTGATACTAGGGAAGACCGTAGATGGGTAGATAGTTGCGTATTTAGAAACAAACCAGGCAGAGCAATAAAAAGATACTTGGTTGGATTAATAGTCGCTTAAATCATCAGATTGAAAGGTAGATATAGTAATAGATAATGTATTGTTGGTCCTAGCAATCGATAGACAATTACAGAGATTTAATACAGAATTGCACTGGTAGACAAAGAGGTACACAGATTAACAGATTTTTACCTATTAATCCTATCTACCTTTCTAAATGTATATTTGTTTACCTGTTTGGTTCTACCTTTCTATTTGTTTGTCTACATAAGCAACTATCTATTCACCTACCTAGGTATCTGTATAGTCTGTTTATCCCGAACAACAAAATAGTCAAAATTAGAAACCTGAGTAGATCTATCAGATAGATGCTTATTTAGTGTTGGTAGTGACTGACATAGACAGGTACTTATGTAGATGGGTAGAATAATATAATACTATAATCTACTATAATACTACTACAACAATCTAATACTATAGACAAATAGACAGATACTTGGTTTGATTTGAACGTGTTTCTGTTTGCAGTGTGTTTCTATATTTGCAGCTCTCTCGGCCACCGTAGTTAGTTCTCTTCAGAATTCAAATTTCCTGATAATTTACTCACCCCCATGTCATCCAAGATGTTTGTGTCTTTCTTTCTTTAGTTGAAAAGAAATTAAGGAAAACATTCCAGGATTTTTCTCCAAATGGTGGACTTCACCGGGGTACAATGCGTTGAACGTCCAAATTGCAGTTTCAATGCAGCTTCAAAGGGCTGTTCAATCTTCAACCTGTTGTATCCCGGTGAAGTCCACTATATGGAGAAAAATCCTGGAATGTTTTCCTCAAAAACCTTAATTTCTTTTCAACTGATGATCGACAGACAGAAACATCTTGGATGACGTGGGGGTGAGTAAATTATCGGGAAATTTTAATTCTGAAGTGAACTAATCCTTTAAATTAGAAACCTATTTAGATAGTTCCAATTCAAGATTGGGTCACTCAAATGCTGGGAGTCTTTGCCCTTGCAATGGAGCCCGCAGCCTGATCTCATTTGGCGCCTCGGACAATGACACAATGTCAGCACTGGCCTTGGAGAAGGAGGTCTGGTGTTGCAGCTCTCTCCAGAAGAGGACACTCTCCGCAGTGTAGTGAGCGAGCTGGCTGATTGGCCCACCAATACTGAGCTACTGAGAACCAGCACGTGGCAGAGCGGCGCTGCTGTGTGAGCACTCTGGCCCCCTGGTTTGGCACTATAATGTACAACATGGAGTCTGAATGGTAAGAGTGGTAAGAAGGGTAGTGGTCACAAAGGATGCATTATTAACCAGCTGGGGAGTCCTGTGCAATGGCAAGCTTGCCTTTGGCACATGGACAGGTGTACAGAAGGCGTGGCTTATAAATTGCTTTGAGCTGATGGCAGTTCATCCAGTCCTGCACTGTTTTATCCTGTATGTTTGGACTGCTACATTCTCATCCACACAGACAACACAGCGGTAGTGGCATACATCAATCACCAGGGTGGTGTGCTTGTTGGACAACTCGAATCTTCTCTCCATATGGGCAGTTCATGTCCCCGGTTGCTTGAGGAATGACAGTTGTTTCCTCAGGTGGTACGGCTAATTTGGAGTCAGATTGTGAAGGAGATTTGTCAGCAATTAATGGGCACTGCCCTTTGTTGTTTTTTATAACACCCTTTCCCCTGGAAGGGGATGCATTGTCAAGCCGCTGACCCAGAAAGTGCAAAAATACAAAATATGCATTTCCTCCAGTCAGAGCCTTGCCATTTCTGACAAACAAGGTCAGGATGGAACGGGAGACGTTGCTGTTAGTTGCGCCGAAATGGCCCAACCAGCCATAGTTCTGATATAGCTCTTGACGGTGCCCCCATGGAAAGGTCCCACTTCAGAGAAACTTGTTATCTTAGGCTAGTGGCACCATTTGGCATCCCAGGCCTGATCTGTGGATCCTGCATGTCTTGCAGATCAGCGGGGTCCAGGAATGGCATGCGTGTCACAAATAGTGATGGATACTATAGCAGAGGATACGGCCCCTTCTACAAGGTGCCTATATGCTCACAAATGGAAAGTGTTTGTGAATTGGTGTGAGATGCATGAAGACCCAGTGACTTGTGCCAGTCATTGTCATTTTTGCAGAACCACTTAGACAGCAGTCACTAAACATCTACACTTAAAGTGTATGTGGCCGAAATCACATGGTTTCATTCCCAAATGGACCAATGCTTGGTTGAGAGGTATAAGTTGGTGATGTTTTTTTTTTTTTGAAGGGAGCGAGGCAGGTAATTCCTCCTTGTCCTCCTATGATGCCTGTCATAGAATTGGCGTTATGAAGGCTCTTTTTTAATCACTGTTTGAGCTATCTCTCTCAAGTGCTCTCATTTAAGACAACGCTCTTGCTGGCTTTAGCATGTGATAAGCATGTGGGACACCTGGAATATCTGTCCATTAATCCTGCTTGTCTGGAGGTTGGATGGAATGATTGTGCGGTTAAGCTATGGACTGGGTGTGGCTATGTGCCTAAGGTGCTTACAACGCCTTTTAAAGTCCAAGTTATAACGGCCCAGATGTTTACCCCACAGGTGTTAGTAGCATCTCTTCATTTGTTTCAGAGGCTGCACAAAAGGTCTGCCGGAGGCTTGCCCATTTGGGATGCGTTCCAAATGGTGCCCCTGGCCTGAGTCAACAATCCATCAACCTTTGTGACACACCTGCCATTTCTGGGTCCTGCTGATCTGTCAGGCATGCAGATTTCAAGGATCAGGCCTGGGATGCCAAGTCATGCCACTGAGACAACAAGTTTCTCAGAAGTGGGACTGGCCTTGGGGGCGCCATCAAGAGCTGTATCAGCTCCAGGAACCATGGCTGGTTGGGCCTCTTTAGGGCAACTAACGGCAACATCTCCCGTTGCATCCTGACATTGTTCAGCAAAGACTATAGGGCTCTGTTCAAAGAACAGCGGGCAGTGCATGTTCTCTTCCGACGCAAACAAATTGACCTCTGCAGATTCCAAATGGTCTGTATCATCTTGGAGACTGTGTCCGCACTGTAATCGGGTGACCAGGGAACTGCCCATATGTAAAAAACATTTTTGTATCTCTGTAGCACGCGAGATCACAACTCAACAACCTTGGTCATTGATGTATGCCACTACCGCCGTGTTGTCTGTGCAAATGAGAATGTGGTGGTCCAGAACATACGGGAGAAAACAGCATAGGGCTAGAATAACTGCCATCAACAGTATTCGCTTCGCTTTCTGCACACCTGTCTAAATGCCGAAGGCCTGCCTGTCATTGCACAGGACTCCCAGCCTGTTGATGATGCACATTACACTATACACCAAACAGACAGATATGCAAATAGATCAGATAACCGATGAATTAGCAGGCAGACATATCAAATGGTTAATAACTAGACAACTGAACAGATGACCACTGTAACTCAACAAATAACTGTCTACTTCAGTGTTTTATATTTAATCTCAAAAACAGCAAAACCAGACTGTCGCTACGTCTGCTTCATCTGTAAATCTGGGAAACAACTTACAATATAGAACAATATAGGAACATGCCTAACTAATGTTCACAAAAGTTTAGTTTGTAAAGTCAGAGGAGAACTGGCCCCCCAGTGAAGCCTGGTTTCTCCCAAGGTTTTTTTCTCCTTTGTCTAACACCAAAAAGGAGTTTTTCGTTCCTTGCCACTGTCGCCTCTGGCTTGCTCACTGGGGGACTAAAGGACTAAAGAATTATGGAGTAACTTTCTAACTAATAGTATATTGCATCCGTGCATTTAGTCTTAAAGTGACAGCAGCCTAATAAACCTGCTCATCATCAAAGAAAAATCATTCACTAATCTTGAGTAGCTTTAATCAATATTTAATTACTCAATGAG
Source organism: Opsariichthys bidens (assembly GCA_037194245.1). Lineage (NCBI taxonomy): Eukaryota > Metazoa > Chordata > Actinopteri > Cypriniformes > Xenocyprididae > Opsariichthys > Opsariichthys bidens. The sequence continues at coordinate 23,082,764 of CM074286.1, read as the reverse complement.
AAAATGCAGTGAAACATCTATTTATTACCAGTCCCAGACTGTCGCTACATCTGCTTTATCTGTAAATCTGTGAGAAAACTTAGTCCAAACAATATAGTAACATACCTAACTAATGTTCACGAAAGTTTAGTCTGTAAAGCCAGAGGAGAACTGGCCCTCCAGTGAAGCCTGGTTTCTCCCAAGGTTTTTTTCTCCTTTGTCTAACACCAAAAAGGAGTTTTTCGTTCCTTGCCACTGTCGCCTCTGGCTTGCTCACTGGGGGACTAAAGGACTGAAGAATTATGGAGTAACTTTCTTTTTTTGATAAAAAGTACTTCTAATCTTAAACCACAAAATTACCAATTTTGTATCGCAGCAATGCTACAAATCACTATGTACAGCTGCTTCAAAATGATTTATTATGAAAACATACAAATAATCCTGACTTGACCAGGATAGCCAAACGGGTAACTATGTAATTAGACATGTAAATGGATAGGTAAACAAGTAGATAAAATGGTAAATAAATTAATCAATAAACAAACAGATTGCTGCATTATTAAAAAGAAACCTGATGATATTATAGTTTTATAAGATTAGTATATAAACAAAAAGCTGAACAAAAATCAAGTATTTTAAAATGATCATTTTGTATGTAAAATTACAATAGTAATATTTACTAATTAATTTCTTAAATGGTTTAAATCTTAAATGTTAAACCCTCAAGCTTTTATTTAGGTGGAAAACCACAAGGACCCTTTAGCTTCTTTAGCAACAGGTTTATAAATGCTATTGAAATGGGACACATAAGTGTCCTAAACTAAATCGCAACTCATGCAGAGATGGAGTTGGTGTGGAGCAGCATTTCTGCGCCACTTCTACCACATACAATTTTTCTTCTAATAAAGCTTTTTGAAAAAAGTTAGTTTGCTTGTTTTTATTTTAAGAAGACAACAGTGCCAGTGATTATTTTTGACAGTTTTATTTAAAAAATGCTCCATGTCTACCACACAATGCTATTAATCACAATGGTCATTTTAAGAAATATCCGACATAAATGTTCCCATTACATGAAGATTGTGTGGGATTGTTTTGGTATGGATGTACAGTATTACATTTATTTTTTCAAGTTATAGAAGTGTCTTAAAAATAACGCTGTGCAATTAACTGTAATCACTTTTCCAGTTTCAGTTTTGGCTTCCAACGATTATGAAAACAAGATAATTGAGGTTAAACAATTATTTGTGTTCCAAAGCCGTATTCTGTCCTGCACAACTTCCTTTCCTTCAGCGGTACGCTTTCATTCCTTCCAAAAAACGTGAGCTTTTCAAACATCCAAATCAGCCAAATAAGAAAGAAAACATGTGGTAACAGTATTTTGTGGCCGTGCATTTGGTCTTAAAGTGACAGCAGCCTAATAAACCTGCTGATAATCAAATTGATGATCACTATTTAATGTATTTTTGTTATGGTTGTAATTTAGTTTCTTTGTTTTTATTATATTTCTGTTTTTTAGTTAACCTAGTTCTAGTTTTTGAAGTATCGATAACTGAAATTTCACTATTTGAAAATATGCATCTTGTGAAATAAGACTTTGATCATATCGTCTACCGATAAGCATGTAAAATAATCGTGATTTCAGTTTTGACCATATTAATCGTGATGGTGATTTTTGCCAGAAGCCCTACTTAAAAGAATTACTTTTCTTTTTAAAAATAATTCAGCAACCATTTATAAGTAAAATGACACACGGGTAGATGAATAGATGACATATATATATAGTTGGAGAGATAAAGTAGATAGATAAACCTAATATTATTTCAGAGAGGGCTCCTTGTCTGAAACGCATACCGTTTGTCTCCACACCCCACAGAGTGAAGTTGCGGGAAAGCTACTTCACGTTCTTCCCTTCATTCAGTTCACTTAGAAAGATTATAAAAAATGATACTGTTCTGTCAATGCAAGTGAATTAACAGTTTAGTATCATTTAAAATGTCTCAGTGCGACTGGTACAATGGTCTCTTCTACATGGAAGTACGCCAAAAGGTAATAAAGAGTTAAGAGATACTTTGTCATGATACATTTACCTGACTAATAAATTGTTACATTTGACTTACTCTGAAATTATTGACCTCAGCAGATTGCGACGTGTCCATTGTTACCGCAAATCTGTGTCAGGTGAGTGATGGACTAAAGTCCGGTTTTCAGTGGAGCACAGGGGCACACCAACTGTGATTTTAGAGCTCCGGCTGACGCTTGTCATTAGTTCAAGTGTACTTAGATTGTAAATGCTAAAAAGGGAATTTCCGTTTAGGACAACAACATGTTGATCGACTGACCTAAATAGGGCCTTACCTCACCCTAATGTTACGCTAGCTAAGTGTACATGGGATGACATGACATGACAAAACCAAAGCTACTGTCAGAGAAGTAATATTGGTTGGCTTATTTGTAGTAGTGGCTGCGACCTCTGACTAGAGAGTGTTACTTTAATTCAAGTGTATACAGATTTAAGGGGATTAAACAAAATACTTTTAGATACAACAAGCAGTGGCCTTTTAAACAATACAGTCAGTTACCTCTGTTGTACCGAGTTTGTGATCATGGGCCTGCGTAATAAATGAGTTGAGTTCAAGGACCCTGAGCCTCTCTGAGTACAATAAGAGTAAAATAATCAAATGTCTAGGTAAGTTATATAAATATAAATGGTCAATAATCAATTGGCATTCCAACCTAAATTCTAGGACATAATAAAATGAAGTCAGATAAGAGTTTAGTTAGAAATAAACTACTTTGGCACTCTCAAAAGACCAAACGCGCAAGAAACCTTACCCGTCATACGGGAACCCACCATTAGGCCGATTTGGCGGGCCTTAAAAAGGGCATTAATTAAAAGGTTCCAGTCTACGGTAACTGTTACGACTCTGCGTGGTAAAGGACATGTCTATATCGTCCTAATGCATAGTGAGGAAGACACTCCAAGGATCACAGATTGAAAATTGCGTAAAGTCTTGGGGTCAGAAAGCCTAAAAAAAAAAAAAAAAAAAAAAAATGAAACAGCACCTACATCACCACGAGTTGTTTAAAAGGGTTTAAAGATGAAATCATCTGCTCTCATCCAAAACTCCAAGCATATTCAATTGTCAGACACTTCAAACAGCATGGGGTTCTATGGTCAGATTAAGTTTTTTGGCAGCAAACGCCTGGTGCTCAGAGGGATCAAAAATACCCCATATGTACGATTAAACATACTGATAGGTTAATGTTGTGGGCCTATTGTTTTGTTGGCGGTCCTGGACATTTTGTTTAGATACATGGCACAATGGATTCTATCTAATAACAATAGATAAAAAAGCCGTGCTAGGAATCATATTGTGGCCTGTGATTGGATCTTCCATCAGGACAATGATCCAAACCATAAAAAACAACAACATGTGTCACTGAGCACAAAATGAAGGTTCTCCCATGGTTGTCCCCGTCCTCTGACCTGAACCCATACAGAAAACCAAAGAGGAGAATATATCAACATGGATTTTGGAATCTGAAGGATCTGGAGAGATTCTGTATGGAGGAACGGTCTCTGATCTCTTGTCAGGTGTTCTCCAAACTCATCCGGCATTACAGAAGACTTGAATTGTTATCTTGGCAAAAGGAGTTTGCAAAAAGTATTGAATAAAAGGGGGCCATTAATTGTGGCCAATATGTTTTGGAGAAAAACATTTATTTCACAATGAGATTTTAACGATGTCAGAGAGATGTATGGGGCACCATGTGTCAGATTTGATTGATTTATTACCCTCATAACCCCCCCCCCCAATGCATTTATTTGTCATTAACTGTTGGAAACGGAGCGTAAATGTGGACTTCAACCACAGGCCATAACCAACGGCTAGTCGACTTCATTTCTAAAGGGCCAATTTCCTTTCCTTTTGTTGTTTGTTTATTTGATCATTAAATATTATGTTTAACGTTCGCCGGTTCCCACCTCCTTTAACATCGTTTCAACGTATATTATTATTTAATCATGACAAAAAAAACCCATTCAATTGCTGAAATTTGTATTTATTTTAGACAATATATTGAAACAAAATATGAACAGTAATATTAAACATTGAGAAAAGGCTGACAGTGTTTTTGGAACTGATACAAATCCAAAACGTTCTAGATTAATTGGTTTGGCCAAGGCTGGCCAATATACCAATCTATCAGAAGTACATCTATATTCATACTTGAGTTCTTGAGGTAACCTATATGTTGAAATGTCTGTTTTATTTGACAGAATTATGTTAAATAAAGAATAGGAAATGACATGCAGGGCAAAAACTAGTGCAAAGGTACAGTTGCAGATAATCAAGGCTGACATCATTGGCCTGTCTGTTATTCGTTTCATTTGTGCCTGTGGAAGAATGAACCTGAGCGTAACACATGAGTTGAAATCCCCAACTGATAAAACCTAAATCAAACTCAGCTGTGAACAGACCAGCAGGGTCATAGCTAAAACACACTTGCCATATCAAACACATCCACAGAGGCAAGAAATCATAATAACTGTCAGGGTTTTTTTTTTTTTTGATTTTGTGTTGCTATGCTAAAACTTCTTCATAAATGTCTTAAGGCCCGTTCACACCAAGAGCGATGTCTATAAAGGTAACTATAACTATAATTGTGTTGGCATCAACACCAATCTACCTTAACATCCTGTTTATTATAATTGTGCACTGCAGTTTTGTCATCTGCTGCTTTAAATGCACAAGCTCTTTAAAGGATTAGTTCACCCAAAAATGAAAATTCTGTCATTAATTACTCACCCTCATGTCGTTTCAAACCCGTAAGACCTTTGTTCATCTTTGGGACACAAATTAAGATATTTTTGATCAAATCCGATGGCTCAGTGTGGCCTCTATTGACAGCAAGATAATTAACAAATGCCCAGAAAGGTACTAAAGACGTACTTAAAACAGTTTATGTGAGTACAGTGGTTCGACCTTAATGTTGTGAAGCGATGAGAATACTTTTTGTGCTCCAAAAAAACCCCAAAATAACAATGAAGTTTCGAAGCTTTACTAATCTTTTTGTTTTTGAGTGTGTATCAAACTGCCAACGTCAAGTGAACCATTGAAATTTCGAAATGTTTCGAAACACTTGTGACGTAACGAAGCCTCGTTTTTTGAAATCGCATGACTTTGGCAGTTTGATACACAGTCCGAACCACTGATTCGAAACAAAAGATTCGGTAAACTTCATGAAGCAGTGTGTTAAAATCGCCCATTACTAGATATTGTTGAATAAAGTCGTTATTTATGTTGTTGTTTTTTTGTGATAGGCAGGGCCTATCTCTCACGCCCTGCCTGTCACATTTTTTTTGCGCGCAAAAAGTATTCTAGGGTTGATATTAGGGTTGAACCTTAACAAAGGTTTTAAATATGTCTTTCTGGGCATTTAAAGTGTTAATTATCTTGGTGGGCCTCACTGAGCCATTGGATTTCATCAAAAATATCTAAAGTTGTGTTCCAAATATGATTTAAGGACTTATGGGTCTGGAATGGCATGAGGGTGAGTAATGACAGAATTTTCATTTTTTGGTGAACTAACCCTTTAAGGCAGCATGGATTCTGATTGGTTGTCAGTGTTTTTTATCATTTATCAACTGGAAAAAAATTCTAAATGCGATCCCAACGATATCGTTTCTCTGCGCCGTTATCGTTATAGTTGTGTAGACTCTGCATTCTCTTACATTGAGAATGTTTTTAAAACTATATTTTTATCGTTATAGTTATCATCCTTGATGTGAACAGGGCTTTAGTTTTATATTAATCAAGGATCTATATATATGCTAATATCACTAGTAAAGCGCATGTTTTGGTGCAAAATAATAAAATAATAATTTTGCCCATGGACAAAGATGGCATTTTCCCATGTTAAATCACATGATAGATGGGAATGTTAGCAACATAGCTTTCTTAAGGCTTAACAGACATCTTTGATTTAATCCAGCAATCTGGAAGCATAGGCTTTTCATATCCATTTATTAGCCATATAAGCCTGGTTTTGTGGGACTTTTTGACATGCAGTGCAAGCACACTGCTCTTTTGTAAGGGACAGAGAGCCAGTTGCGAGTATATATCGCTCATAGGCATTTGTGGCTCCCCTGCAGGAAGCACTGAGGAAATCTGGGATTCTTGTTGGTCTGGATGAGTAAACATGGCATTAACCACGAGGCCAGCGGCAGCGGACCTGTGCCTGTTCTGTCCGTACACATACAGTAGCTCTTCTCTCAAGAGCTGGCTAACGTAACTCAAACTCCAATTGTAAAAGGCCACTCAGGAGGATGAAATGATTAATTACCATTATGTAATATAATTCTGCAAGTGCATTAAAACACACAGCATTATTAGGACAATAAACATGACAAGTTTCCAGCTTTCACTGGATCTTCATCATGACATATTAAGGTATACAACGAATCTTGATGCAATTAACCCCACTGCTCTCCCTTTACTCACTTTCCCTCGATGGTCTACACATCTGCTGGTGATTCCTCATCTTTTCCAAGGACTTAAATGTGGTCTACATATGTTTGGCTGTGTTTCCTTGTCCATTTAGCCCCAGTTCCCTCTGAATTAGTAATGTGCTTTATGCCACCATGCAGATGTCCACCAGCAGGCAGTTCTCTCAAATCATATTTGGATCAACCCTTTTCAAAGCTAATTGGTGATGAATTTGCAATGACGCATCATTGCTCATGCTCTCTTGACATAAGATGTTAAATGTGGGTTGGGTTCCTGTCTTTCTAATGCTCTGTGTCATACATTTGGTGGTCTGATGTTTCCGTACAAAAGCAGACGTTCAGTGTCATGTGGCAGTAACAGAGAGTTTTCAGGCACGTGTCCTTCATTTTATGTGTAGTTGCCGACTCAGAGCGGCCCTGGAACATTCCCAACATGCTGGGGAATAAATTATATCAGTTCTGGGAAGTGGCTACAATGCAAACAAACAGCAAAAGGCTAATGGCTAGAATTTCACACCCAGCAAACCAGTGTAGTGTATAAATCTTTGAGTGTTGATTAATAGTGATTTGGTAATTTTCTGCCCAACAGATGTGTATTTTACCTCATTTTGTGGGATGGATGGGATTTCTCAGTGCCTTTTTGTTCAGGTTTTCTGTTCACATAGATGCACTAATATGTGGAAACAATTGATCGTCTTTGATTTGTTGTAAACACTTATTCATTCATGAAAAAAACAACTGACTCCTGGCTGCATCCAAAAGGTTAGGTAGCTGACTTGCTGCCCTATCAAGTGACTTTGCACACAATGGTAGCACACAAAACTGATTTCAGACTGACTAGCGGTTTAATGATCTACAACAAAGGCGCTGGTATGAAGATGCGTTTTGGACAGTCGGATCACAAGTAGACGAGGCAGACACATTCCCCTTTACACCTGGTCTCTTTTGTCCACTTTCAACCTCTTCTGTCCTGATTTCTTGGAAGGGAGGGTCCAAGAGCGGGTAAATGTATGGGCTTTAAATCCCAGACTGGCTAGCGAACTTCTCATAATGTTTATGTGTACTCCTCTACCCAGGTTCTATTCGTCCCGCTCTGGCCTCGAAGTACCCGAACTCGAACTCCGGCATGGGAGTTGGACGCTCTAACAAGGGAAACAGGGCTACAATAGGGAGAGCTTTGGTAATAACTAATCAAATGTTTAATTTCTAAAAAGTACAATTCTAATTTCTCTTTAGAAATGGCATTAAAAGTGGAAAACGTTTCTCAAGAACGTACATTTACACACAAACTGACGACCAACCGGAACCACCATACGCCATCTTTATTTTTTTATTTTAACTGTCACAGAATGGAATGCACAGTATTGTGAGATGTCAAAGGCAGCGAAGGATACTTCCACGCTTCCTTCAAAAATCAATCAGATGAAGTGATCCCAGGAGAGAGAAAGTGAAGCTAACATTTATGTACCTTGGAAAGCATCCTCCGAAGGCAGCTTTTTTAAGCTTTCTGACACAGCGACCACTTTGAATCTTTAACTCAACTGAATCTGTAATTATATCACAGACAGGAATACAGTTGAACCCAGGTGCAGGAGAGTTTTATTTGGCACTGGAAAAATAGGCATGTAGCAAAAGGTGAGTTTCACAGGTAAGTAAACACCTCCCTTGTACAGTCTTTTAGTCTCTGGTAACAACTTAGGCACACAGTAAACAACAGATCATAATTGCAATCTTCAGGTAGGCATAAAAGGTAACAAACATTCACTGAGACATCACTTTGGGCACGATACCATCCAAAACTGAGGTAATTTTAGAATTAAGAAAAAATGTCATGTCGCATATTTCTGTTTTAAATGCTACTGGATGTCACACAAGCAATGTGCAAACTTTGTGTGAGAATTATGATGGTGAAGAAGTCTCAAACCCCAGTCAATTGACCCTTCGCATAAACCGCCGCCTTTAGTTACTGTTGCTATGTTCGACATGCCATGCAATCATGCCACACATCATGTTCTCACACAGTGAAAAATACATCCCGGAGCAAAGATGAACGTGACAATGCATCGACAGACTTATGAAACAGTTTCATATTTAAAATATTGTAATTTTCAAAGAAGTTTAAACAATAAATACAGTATAGTGTCTCTTTAATGTGTCGTGACAGATCGTTGTAGCTCCTCGTGAAGCGATCATCTCTTCATACTAGTTCATTTATAGCATCAAATAAACAGGAATGAACATCAGAAGGACTGTTGTTTCAAGCGCAGAAAGACGTGAATATACATAATTTTTCAAGTTCAAGTTCACCAACGTTAATCTACCAACTCAACTGACTGCTTTGTGAGATAAAATGGTGAATTCTGGGTTATGATTGGTCAATGTTCTTTCACGCTCTGTTTTTGCTCCAACCATAATCAAACATACCTGATCCAGCTAATCAACGTCTTCAGGATTACTAGAAACTTCCAAGCAGGTGTGAGTTGGAGCTGGTTGGAGCTAAACTCTGCAGATGTGGCCCTCCAGGAATTGAGTTTGAGACCACTGATTTAAAATGAATGTTCCCTTGCAATCTTTAATGAAAATAATTTCCCCTCCCACTTGCAATGGCATTTCTTCTCTCTACTCTCAAGTCCTGCCCTTACATTTTTTCTTGTTCGAGAAGCCGTTTCACTTGAATATACACCACAATAGGGAAAAAAAGACTATACAACTTCTGTTTCATGTCAATCTTAAGTCTTAGGAAGTGTGAAGTTAATACAATGAATATTGAATCAAGCAATAGCATAACACAGACTTCTCCATTTGGAAGAATCCATTGTTAGTAAAAGGAGACTGGTGCAGTGGGGTTTGTGCTGGGAGCTGAACACAGTCAGAGCAGGAGGCTTTGATCTTGGCTCATCACGGACCATTCCACCAGCACCCATATGGACTCACTTTTCTCAGGTCTGTTTTGGATCTCTCTCTCGCTTATTTATAGCCCCAAGAGTGGTTGTAAAACAAGCCCCTCTCAAATGTTGCACTCATTCACCAATGCTCGCAGTGATACTTCTGCCCTGCCATTCCACAGCATTTACTACAGTTTTTAGGGACAGGAACTTCATCATAAACCCAAAAACGTCATCTTAAATTTGTTACATTCGTCACAAATGAAATATGGGTAAAAAAGTCTGTTGGCCTGAGATATGGTATGGAAAGGTTCAGTGACTAAATAAATCAAGTGAAAAATAATAGTCAAAAAAGAAATCAAATTCTATTTAAGTATTTAAAAAAAAAACCCCGTAATGCTAAAGCATACTTCAACGGATCAGTTTCCTGAGCCCCTAAACCATTTCCCCATTGTGTGTTCAATGGTAATTATGCCTTCTAATGCATTATTGGTTTGCAGTACATTGAGAAGACATATGCTTGGAAATAGGCTTCCTAATTATTCATAATGTATGAGCAAGAGCAAAGGCCATAGTCGTACATGAACTAACCCAATTTGGTTGTCTGTCTTTGGAGCCGGGTCTTTGTGTTTGAGCAATGTCCTGTGACCATTCACTCCTATATTTATTTTTGTTTCCTCTCGTTGTGAGGGACAAAGAGCAGGCGTCCCTCTGGCCTCCTGGGGTTCTCAGGGAGGGGGGGTGTTTTCTGTGCAAACAGCCACAAATACAGGTACAGTTATCTTTGCCTGACTCCTTGCACCCAGCTCCAAGCCGCCAAGCTTTGAGTTCACTGTGGGAGCCATGAAGGGCTGACCTCTAATAAATATTCTCTTTTAACTCTGTAGCGAGTGTAATTTCTGCTTGTTATTTCCACTGATAAAAAAGAAACATTACGACGAGAGCTGTGGGAGATTCAGAGGGTGCCATGTTCACTTCAAATGGCTTCAAAACGCTTTTTTGGTATTTAATTGAAAATATTACAACTATAATAAAACATTGACTGTTTCCACTAACTCTATCTGATGGTTTATTGCTTTTTGTAAATGTTTTAAAGTATTTCTTTCCCAAAGGCCCCCCTGCCCCCAACCCCCACCCCTGGTAAGTCAAGAATAAAATGTGAATTGCCGCCACAATGCTAAGGTGTTTTGGGTAGGATATCATTCAGATCCAGATTACAAATGACGTCGATGTTCGGTTCTGTTAACGTTCTTCTGCAAATATGGACGGACTACCGTAGAAACTCTGTCTTACAAATACCGCTACTGAATCTGTGTACAAATTGAATCTGAGTTGGTTCTTTTTTGTGAAATCACCTGTAAAAAAGACTTAAAAAACCATTGAAAGTCAGTGTATACACTCCTTTCATTTAACAATGGAATTTTATTTCTTATTTCAAAAAATTTCTTCATAATACTAAAAGAATTTTCAATGGTTAAAGAATACGAATCGTATAAGTATCTGGAACTGGAACGGAATTGATTCTTCTCATACCTTCTTGCGGGTGGCTGTCAGAGTGTTGCTTTGCAGTTGCTAGGTTGTTCTGGATGGTTGAGTCCTTGCAAAAATATGATTAGATATGGATCGTTTTATCATCCTCTAGGCGAAAGTACTCCAATTATTTAAAAATGTAATAGCAATTGTTGCACATTTTTACCTAGACTTTTGACGGACAGCCTGAACATCGTTATCGACACCCATTAATTACGGAAGAGGAAAAGGGCATCAGGCAACAATCCATCTTCCTAGCGCTATTCCCATTCGTTCGCAGGGGCAGATTTGGCACAGGTTTTATGGCATCAGCAACGATGTCAGAGTAAAATGCATCTGAGTCAGATCCGCTGAGGAAATCCACTAAGTGGGCTCCCAAAGAACAGAAGGGGAGGGGAAAAGGTTACTGACCTCCATTGCAGCACCTGACTTGGACTTGGTTCAGGTTGTGTCCTGGCCGAGGCATTCAAGCGATACTTAATATGTAGGCAATTAGATTATTAGAGCAGCAGATGGCAGTTACATAGCAAGATTGCTATTCAATGATAAGCACTGCAAAAACCCTTCAGGGCTTCAATCTTTTCTAAGCTTTGTTACCCAATACGTAACATTAAGCTCAGTTCTTATAAAGATATGATACCAAGCCAGTTGTCCAATTCATTTTGCATTAGCCAGACTTAAATCTAATGCTTATTTTCGTCCAAAAACAAAATGTTCTTCCTCTTAATTGGTAATTGAGGAAAGGAAGCAGCACATGTGTTCAAGGCAACCTAATCTCCAGCAGAAAATGAGAACATAAATCTACCGTTAACTCCATCATGCTTAAATTAAAAACGACTGCTGGTGTCCGTTTGCGGTGACAGCTGTCCACTCTTCATGTTTTTCAGCTATTTAAAAACTTTATGAGATGTGCAACTATTTTACGGACCATTTTTGGGGTTATTAATAAAAATAAGACAACTTGTGGCTGTAACAAGGGTATGAAAATTCCACACACTTATTTCCAGGACACTGTAATTGAAACACACATGACAATATCAAAGTTACATTTATTATATCTGGTCAAAGAGTGTTCAATAGAAAGAAAGATGACTTTAGAAGCATTATTGAAGTAGAACGGTGTGTGGTATGGCACTTTCCTTTTCACAGACCAGAAATCCCCTATAAGACACATAACAAAGATTCATATAGTGCATAGAATCATTTGATTATCCACTTCATGAGTTACAAAATCAAAAGCAATAAATACTGTACAATGTTAAATCTGAAGTTAAAAATGACATGCCAAAATTTTACATTAAATACAATATCATTAAAAAAATGCAGCATTTATGTTTATTCATCCTTTTACAATAACATATTTTTTTTAAATCAGTAAATTGTACAAGTATAATTCAATACACGATTATATACATATATAGTACATATATTCCATTATCAAAATTTAAATAAAGTGCCTTTCTTTTTGAAGCTCTGAAAAGTGAAATATTACTATCAAATGTACCTAGAAATGTATCAGATGAGTAACTGAGCAACTTACGTCAGAAAAGCCAGACATATGTGATGCAAAAGTCAAAGGAAAGGCAACGAATCAAACTAAAATAAGTCATTATTAACCTATAATTTGCCTCGTAATCATAATTTGTGTTAAAAGAAATGAAACTTGTTGGTGTTCATTTCAGCTGAAAACTGCAGCAAATTGTTTGCATTTTTGGAGTTTTGCTAAACTGTAGGTAGACGCATGTATTTCCATCGAGGCTAGCTTGAACAACCCATGCACATACAACAAAGATCATAAAATCCATGTCTGTAATATTTAAGGTAAATATGCACTCTAAAAATGTTTGGTTAAAAAACAACCCAAGTTGCTTTGAAAATGGACAAACCCAGCGATTGGGTTGCTTTAATCCAGCGGCTGGGTTAAATCTTTAAAAATTACTATATGACAATTTAATGAATGTTTATTGTTTAATGATTACTCATTAAACGTATTAATAAATGTTAATAAGGTTCATTTTAAGCAAGCAATACAGTCATTTTTAAACAATAGTTGAGTTAAATAAAACTACCCAGCAGGTTGTCCATTTTCAACCCAACTTTAGAGTGTACCGTCAGGATATTTGAATGCTTCCAACGTTCTCACAGCTGGACTGAATGGTGTGTTCATGGCTGCCATTTATGGTTATCTCAATGAAAACATCTTCATGGTTTTGCTCAGGTCTGACAGGGATCATAAGCGATGCTAATGTGCGCTTGGCTCAGTCCTACACTTGGAGATCTTAGTATTTCTTGCAACCGATCTGTATTTTTCAAGCGAAAGCAAATACCTTGATTATCTTTTTCAGAAGACAATCTTTTACAGTTTATAGAGTTATAACTAAACTTTACAGGAATGTAGATCTCGAGATGAACCAAGTGTGAACCATGAGCAAGCTTCGGCACGAGTGCACTGATAATTGGAGTTTTAAATCAACAACAATATTGCCTGATCCAATCCATAATGAAAAGCACAATTACATAATGGTTTTGTATTAAAGTCCCTTGCTCAGAATGACAACAGCATTGAAGACCTGTAGAAGTCTTTTCCTTGCAATATCTATCCTAGCACTTTAGTAACATGTTCAACATCACTCAATGATCGTCTGCTACAGTAATCCATTCAAACACGGTATTCATTTTCTAGTAAAAAGTATAAAGCAGATTTGATAGGACTATGCTGTGCTTAAAATCACACAGTAAGACATCAAAGGTGGAAGTGTTTATTGCTACGTGGAACAGTCATCTGTCAGCGGGAATTTAGGAATCAAATCACCAGCATTCCATGTCAACACCTCACAAAAAGATCATGACAACACTTGTGCTGAAAAGGGCGGCTTAGGTCCTTCAAACTACATCCCATGTAAGCCTCCAGGCTTTGATTGGTACTCAAGGATGAACAGAGACACTGAAAGAGCCATTGTATTTAAAGAGCTGTTCGTTTACAACAAGTGTCACCTCCACCTCACCTTTAGAGGAAGACTTCAATCCATCAACTGAGCTCCGACAGCCCCCTGCACTGGTGTCAGGCTGCTGTCTCGTATTGCATTCAGTACAAAGCTGGGTTGTGTTGAAAGGCAAAAAAGAAAACAGAATGGGATCCAATTATACTTCAGATTTAAAAAACAAGCCCCCCATTGCTGAGAGACGTCTTCTCAAAGGTAAGTTCAAAAAAAGGTTTCTCAGATTCCCTAATTTCGTTCCGCGACAGTTCAGTGCGAAAAGATAGGTCAATGGTCAAATGATCCTGCATAAATATCTGTCCAATGACACAAAGTCTGTGTATATTTGCAGTAATAATATACAAGCTCTGAAGAGAAGAATTATTTTCAGAAATGTTTTGAATTGGTTTTGCGAATGGTGAGGCTTGTGTTTGATTTGTTTGGACTGATCTCGCGCGGATTGGAGCGAGGCCAGGACTGAACTTCAGGTCTAAAGGCAACAAAATCGGCATTCAGTTGCATTTTTGAATATCTCGCAATTCTAGCAGCTTTACTGGAATTCCTTTAATGGTGGATCAGAGTCTTTGAGGACGCTGAAAGAAAACAAACATGCATCCAATGAAAATACAGCGAAATTGCTTCAGAGAATGCCATTAAGGAACTGTCGCTGAACTTTGTTTGGAGCACATACGTAACCTCAAAGACGAAAGAATACAGAAAATTGTATTATGGTCTTCCAATATGGGCTTTGGACCAACATGTTAAACCATTGTTCTTGCAGAGGATCTGTACGCAGTAGTTTGTGACAGTATCTAAGCTTTAGTCACCAGACAAATCTCTCTAAAGTTCCATTTAATATCAGCTAAATAGTTTGACCGATGAGGGTCAAGATCTGTAAAACTGTAGGAAGTTGCTTTTTTATTGCCTTCAAGACTGGTGAGGCGCCAATACTGTAGCATAAAATCAAGGGCGCTGGTTGATTTGATTTTAAATCCAGTACTGCCTGGATCAGTACTCTCTGGCCTCTTCTAGTTCATTCATGTAGACGTCTTCCAGTGGGTTCTCGACACACTGTAGACCGTTATTGGGAGGCCGAACCGAATGAAAGCGGCTCCAGTCTCCTTTACACAGGATCCACGGGAGCACATCCACTTTGTAATGAAGTTCCGGGGAGAACTCCGTGCTGATGAGGTTGGGGGCTCCGGCCCCTTTGCCTCGAGTGATGAGCTTCATGTGATCGTCGTAGCAGCAGTGCTGTGCAGCCAATGTGGTGCTGTCGAAGGAGAGCATCGAGCGAACGCAAAACCTCGCTGAGGGCTTATAGATGTCCAGCCTCTCTTTGGGGCCGCTGGCATCCCGCCAGCGATAGGTCTTTTGCAGCTTTCTATCGAAAATGTTGACAGCGTTGTAGACCACCTCGGATGGGTAGATGCAAGGGCAGTTAGGTAATTCGGTCAGGACCTGATGGAGGTATTTCTGGAGGAAGTCGTTCTTGCAATTCAGCCACTTCTCACAGCTGTCGACATCTATGAGTTAATCAGAACATTTTAATAAGGTGGCAGAAATAATTTTCTTACTCTGTATTTTCTCCCCCTAGTATATATATTTAAAATCTTTAAAACATGACACATTTATAGATATTATTTTATATATATATATATATATATATAATATATCTTGAAAAATAATATCTAGAAATGTGTCATGTTTTAAGGATTTTACACATTTATACTAGGGGGAGAAAATACAGAGTAAGAAAATTATATATCTATATATATTTATATATAATGAAATGTATTTGAATTATTATTTTTTATCTTAATTTAAAAATAAAGAATTCACTAAAAAGACTTTTATCGTTTTATAAGTTTTATATATGGTTAGATGTTTCAACTATAAATATATATAACAGAAATGGAAATGTATTAAATAAAACTAATGTGTGTGTATATATATATATATATATATATAGCTCAACATGCTTAAAACAACAAACATTTACTCAACATAGGTTTCATATACTATGCCAAAAAAAAATGAAAGCAATATTGAGATTCAGGGTCTAACATGCAATGGGGGTTGTCTCTGTTTGTAGCCCAAATGTAAAAATACGTAAGGAAAATATGTGCAGCAGGCGGCGGTCATGCTGAAACATAGTTAACATTTATGTTCCATTGTGAAGAGATTAAAAAAACACTTTGTTCTGTTATGTTTTCAAACTACTTTCTTTATTATTACGGTTAAATGAAAAGAGCTATTACATTAAATGTTCAATGCCAAAAATGAGAGACCAACAAAAAACTCCAAAGCAAATAGTGGGGGTTTTGGAAGAGGACTCTTTACTTTGTGGTCTCAGTAACACTCTCTGTGGAGCATTTGTGAAAAATGTGAACGTCAGATCTTTTACAGTCTAACAGGACTCCCACAGAGTTCCTCCCGATGCGATCTCAAAGGAGCAGTTCCTACAATGACGCTGATTAAACGGGTTTTCAACTAGACATTAAGTTAAATAAAAGCAAAGACAAATCAATAATCGTTGATTAAACTAATAAAAGAGCACACTAGACGCTTGAAAGGCAATGAGCTCAAATTTCCATTAAGAGATTCAGTAGTGCAGTACAATGTTGCCAATATCTTAAAAACACCAGTTATATAAACGGCAATGGCTACACTAACAAAAAGTATACAAAATGTATAGAAATGTGCGCATGTGCCATAATATAATAAATAGCACAGTACATATACATGGTAATCATTATGTACCATGGTACACATAAAAAGTACTATTCTACCACCAGAATACTGAATTGATGAATGCCCACACTACAAGATATACCGTACACAAACAAAAATGACCAACCTGTGTCAAAAAGCTCTGAGCTGTTTGCCACTTCGTGAGGAGTCGATTCTGTCACAGGAATTATATCATCTATAGATGTAAGAGAGATAGAAGATATTTAAAAACAACATGAAATTTTAAACAAAACACATAATATGAGCTCAACAATCATGCGACACGACTATCACGACTCAATATGAGCAAACAAGTGCATTCTATGAAAAAGATTGTTTCAGTAACTCAGGATGTATTTTTCATAATGTTTAAAATGGTGCATCATTTATAAATTTGATTATGTACTTATACATTTCACGTGTGCACTTGCAGAGAGAGCCCGCACACACACTCTTTTGATTGGTTGTAAATTTTTATTAATTAAGTCGCCTCTCGTAGTCGCGTCACGTCTGGTGTGGACCAAGTGCACCGCACAAGAAAAGTGAAGCCAAAGCATTTCAATCGCCCCCTGTTGGTCGGCTGCAGTATAGGTCATAAACCCCACCCTCTTTATGTAATCGAATGGGACCGAGCAAAACTAAAAAATTCAATTACACTTCAAATGATTTTTTTCCAAAGATTGTTTCTATCCTTTTAGGGAGTTCTGATCGCAGTCTTCGTTTTTACACCAAGTCTGGCAAAACGGGATGCAACGTCATAATGACGACATGACAGCTGTGCTTGCGATTGAATGCGCAGACTCACATTTTAGTCCTACTTTGCATTCAGATTCAAATTGTAATTCAGTATCAGAAACTGAATCGGAATTTAAAGGCATTCTCAGTTCAGTTCCGATTGGCATACAACCCTGGTTAGCATGTTTCCAAACAGCCAATACCAGCTAAGTTTAAACTAGGGGTTGAAAGAGATTTGTTTGATTCGAGCCGAGTCGCTGATGAATGAACAAATAAGCCCGAACCTCAAGCTGAGACTCGAACACGGGTTGCCTATGGCATATGACAATAAATTTTTCTGCGCTACCTAATGTTTTTGTGTGTGCGCGCGATCTGCACTTGATGTACACTGCAATGCAGCAGCGCATTAGTTTAGAACGACAATTAACTTTAAAACGTGCATTCACCAGATCAATTCTGGGTATCCAGATGGTATAATTAAACAAATCCAGTGGAGCGCTCTTGGAGTTTGTATTATTTGTCATTTTAACTGTTGGAAATGGAGCGCAAATGAGGACTTCAAATATTTCATGCTGAATCACAACAGTCGACGTTAAGCGTAAAGGATTAAAATCGACTGGTCTGTGCAACCCATAGTTTAAAGTGGTCCAAATCAAGGGTGCTAAGGTTATCCCCTGCTGGTAGATGTCGAAACTAAACCATTTGGCTGCAAAAAGCATATTTCTCCTTTGACTGGCATTCAGCTTAGCAGTGTATTCCAGCAAACTTTTCACTAGCAACCCATTCATTGCAAAAATTTCATTATAGCGTAGTAGATGTTTTTTCATTGATCAAGTTTCTAAAAATTTCTTCTAAAAAATGCGAGCTTTCTCTTATTATCTGAAAATGTTAAAATGAACTTCTATGGCATTTCTGTAGATTCCGCACTGCAGAGCCTCACAGTGTATTTGAGTTTGTAAGCGAACTCAAAGGTTGTGGACCGCCCTGTATCAGGGGCTTTTAAACTGAAAGCCCTCATTGAGCAGTCGTACTGAAGCCAAGTAAATGCCTGCTGCTCTCAAAGAGCAGTTTCATAGTGTATACAGTATACACACAGAAGGCCAGACTGCTCCTTTTCTAAAATGAGTCTGGTGCCCCTGGTGTTTGTTCGACTTCTGCATGCCTGACAGAGATGAATGAGAGGCATTAGTGGAGTTTTCCATCACTATCAGCATAATTAGGAGCCGGATGGAATTAAGATCAAGAGTGAGTAGTAAGTACATTTTAGGGAAGAATATCGATAAACAGTGTGCTAACTGACTGCTAAATTTATGCAGTGAAGTGCATTGTGGGTTTGTAAAGGCCTAAGTATAAGTGATAAGTATTAACAGTCTCACCAGGACAACGCTCTAAGTCACATGTCCGTGACTCTGTGGCAGTGCAGGCATAGCCACACGAACGAATCCTCTTCTGGTTCCCGTGTCCACAGGTGACACTGCATGGTGACCAATCGCTCCATTCTTCCTCCTCATATTCTGTAGATTAAAAAAAATAAATGATGACCTTTTCAATAAATTGAGGCGAAGCAATTCCTCACACAGCATGTGGGAATGTAATGCCATGTAGTGAGTTGGAGTAACAGTGAAGGATTTTTGTTTTGTTTTTTACTCTGCATAACAAGGTTGTGGAAGTGATATCTTAAAACCACCGTTAACTTTACTACTTGCATTTGAACTCTGTGTAATGTTCGATATACCGGGATTGATAAAGAAACAAATCCAAAAACAGCCAAGATGGTAAGTGCATCTCGCTGTTGTTTGTACAAGAAAGCTAATGATGCGCAACTAAGTTAATATTGCATATTTCTCTGTAAAATATAATCTCTCTAATGAACAAAATGTGGGCCTTCCTGGCAGGCCAGCCTTGGTTTTTTTTTTTTTTTTTTGGTAATAAATATGTCAGAGGCAAAGTCAGCCGCTTACAGCTGTGAGAACTGAGCCAATACAAACACTTCAGCAGGAAGGCAAGGCCTAATAGCTTAGACGCTTTCCAACAATGCTCTCTTTCCACCACCATGCTAAAGAGATTAAAGTTTCAGAGCACTCTATGGCGGTAGTGATGGAGAGAGAGACTGAAGATTGAAAGAGAAATAAGTGCACTGTTTCCTCGTTAATGAATTTTGGCTGCATTGTTGCGGGTTACCAGGCGTTGTTGCTAATTGAGAGTCCACATTATGCTTGTGAAGATGTCCACTTGTACTGTCACAGCACAAAAACAACAACAAAGAAAAAAAAAAAGCACTGATGACATACCCACTTGTGGAGTTTATTGCAAATTGTTCGAATAACCTCAGAAAGATATCATCAGTGTTGGGGAAATTTACTTTTAAAAGTAATGTATTACAATATTGCTTTACTCCCTAAAAAGTAACTAATTGTGTTACATTACTTTTTCTCACTTGGGCTGGACTTGCTTGTATGTTTTTTCTATTGTATTTTTGGCAAATGTTAAGGCCCTTTCACACCAAAAGTCGCACATAAATCACATATCCACGCCTGTACAGTAGAGGGCGCAGCTCAAACAAACCTTTCAGCTGTGCTGCTATTCTGGATCTAAAGTAATTTTTACTTATTAGTATAGTTGAATTGGATCATTGAAGGTCAGCAGCAAAGACATTGGCTAATAAAGTGAGATTAAATACATAAAGTGTATTTGTGTAAGTGAGATGAGTAAATTCATGTTCACATCTAGTCTAGAACTACAATTTCTCTCAACATGGGGACAGGAGAGGTGTCAGTTAATACATGTGAAAACAAAGTAACTTGCATTACTTATTTTAAAAAGTAACTTAGATATTTTGTTGTAAATTGAAAAAGTAATGCTTTACTATACTAGTAACTTAGAAAACGTAATCCGAGTATGTAACTCAAGTTGCTTGTAATGCATTACCCCCAAGACTGATTATAATTTTATTTAAAAATAAACAAAAAAATTTTTTTCGTTTAACTAGTATTTATTGGTAGATTTAGGTAGATTTAATTAAAATTAAGATCATTAGCAGTTTTAGAAACAAAACTGAGTAAGATGATAGGACTTGTTAAGCAATACATCTAAAAAAAATATTTTTTTTCTGGTATACATACACACTTCACTAAATTTCATTTTATATCAACTTTCCCAAGGGGTGAAAGGAATTTACATGATTTATTCTTCTAACAGTTTCAACAAAAATATTAAGTGGCACATTAGTAATAAGGCTTTCTGAACGCTCATGTGACACTGAAGACTACAGAAGTAATGCTGAAAATTCAGCTTTGACATCACAAATGACAGATGTTTTAAAACATAAAATGTATGTTAATTCGTAGTAATATTTCACAATATTAGTATCTGTATTATTGATCAAATAAATGCAGCCTTGGTGAGTATGAGGGACTTCTTTTTTTGTGAAGAAACTTAAACTTTTGAATGCTAGTGTACAGTATATTTAGAAATACAATGACTACAACTAAAAGCAAACTGTTCCATGTAAATCTGAGTTTCTTTTCTAATAAGCTGTAACTGCAATACGAGTATCAGGACATTTTTGTTGGTAACGTAGCTTCTATTTAAGCAGAGTTGAGACTCTGTAAAATCCGATTAGTCTGAAAACCGGCTGCACAAAACTGCATATTAAACATCAAATATGTTTTGTTATTGTGTTGTATCACACAAGGACACTGGTTTGCAAAGACAAAGTGACCAGACCTCATTTATTTCCAATGAGAGCAAGCCAATTCAAGCAACACAAGAGTTTGAGACCGCACGCATTGATCAGACATACATTTGGTATCAGAGAACTAATAAGTTGCAATAGTAAAACAATGGCCAATAATTTTCACAAGGGCAGTGGAGAGGAAAAACGACCTAAAGCTATAACATACCAAACTGTTGCCGAAAATGGCCTGCCTGTAATTCTGTGGCTCACCATAATTACAGAAAAGCGCTTCATTACTGTACGCCTCTAGCGTAGACCACATCATTAATAATGTGGCTCATTTGCCCTTCTCGGGTTCCCGTTCGAGCTTGTTTGTACACAACACACTCCAATTCAAAGTACACTCATTAGGTCTATTTTAGATCCGCAATGGCAACAGAGAGAAGCCGGTTCGCTTTCGTACCCACTTCCTCAGAGGCTCTACTGCTGACATGACCGCAGCAAGCATGCGGCAATTGCTTCTTTTTTGGCTGGGTGTTGGATTTGACCACACACCACCAATGCACTTTCCCTCTAATGATGCTGACAGAACATGGTGCAACACAACCTCAGTGGAGGATCACCCTGAAAGTCAATGACAGATGGAAATGAAAAATGCCCTTGTGAAATAAAGCTGGTAAAAAGATATATGGGTAACGCTTTACAATAAGGTTCATTAGTTAACATTAGTTAACAACATTAGTTAACATGAACTTATAATGAACTGCACTTCTTCAGCATTTAGTAATCTTTGTTAATGTTATTATCTAGTTAACATTAGTTAATGCACTGTGAACTAACATGAACAAACAATGAACAACTGTATTTTCATTAGCTAACGGTAACGAAGATTAGTAAATACAGTAACAAATGTATTGCTCATGGTTAGTTCATGTCAGTTAATACATTAACTAATGTTTAACTAATGAACCTTATTGTAAAGTGTTACAGATATATGTAGTTTATGGAGGAGTCAGACAATGCAGCATAAGTTTTAGTTTAACAATCCAAATAAGAGTTTATATGTGTGAAGATTTTTAAAGCTTTCTGTTATCGCTTACAATATATTTAATCTACAACATAGCAAACAACATAGCTTTTGATTCCAAAGATTAAAGAGACACTATTAAAATGCCTTGTTTAAAAGAAAAATTACATTGCAATACACACAACCATAAAGAATTTTTGTAATGTTTTCGAAAGTCTCTTATGCTCAAGATTGCATTTATTTGATCAAAAATATAGTGAAAATATAGTAAAAATATAGTAAAACAGTATAGTATTTTTTTTAAATATCTTTTTTCTATATTAATGTATTTCAAAATGTAATGTATTCCTGTTATGGCAAAGCTGAATTTTCAGCATCATTACTTCAGTCTTCAGTGTCACATGATCCATTAGAAATCATTCTAATATGCCTGATTTGCTGCTCCATCCATCCATCTTCTACTGCTTATCTGGGGCCGGGTCACGGGGGCAGCAGTCTAAGAGATGTCCAGACTTCCCTCTCCCCAGACACTTCCTCCAGCTCTTCCAGGGGGACACTGAGGCGTTCCCAGGCCAGCCGAGAGACATAATCTTTCCAGCCTGTCCTAGGTCTTCTCCGGGGCCTTCTCCCGGTGGGACATGCCTGGAACACCTCCCTAGGAGGCATCCGAAACAGATGCCCGAGCCACCTCAGCTGACTCCTCTCGATGTGAAGGAGCAACGGCTCTTCTTTGAGCTCCTCCCGATTGACCGAGCTCCTCAGCCTATTTCTAAGGGAGCCCCTGCCAGCCTGCGGAGAAAGCTCATTTTGGCCACCTGTATCCGGGATCTCATTCTTTTGGTCATGACCCAAAGCTCAGACAGGTAAATCGCGAGCTTCGCCATGCAGCTCAACTCCTTCACCACGACAGACCGGTACATCGACCGTATCACACCAATCTGTCTGTCAACCTCACACTCCTTCCTCCACTTGAGGCAGGAGCTCTCAACCAACCTGAAGAGGGCAAGCCACCCTTTTCCAGCTGAGAACCATGGTATCAGACTTGGAGGTGCTGATCCTCATCCCAGCCGCTCGGCTGCAAACTGTCCCAATGCACACTGGAGGTCCTGGGCCAATGGAGCCAACAGGACAACATCATCTGCAAAAAGCAGAGATGAGATCCTGTGGTCCCCAAACCAGACTCCCTCCGGCCCCTGACTTCTCCTAGAAATCCTGTCCATAAAGACTATGAACAGGACCGGTGATAAATGGCAGCCCAGCTGGAGTGCAACATGCACCGGGAACAGGTCTGACTTACTGCCGGCAATGCGAACCAAGCTCCTGCTCCGGTCGTACAGCAATCGGACAGCCCTTAGCGAAGGGCCCCGGACTCCATACTCCCAGAGCACCCCCCATAGGGTGCCACGAGGGACACGGTTGAATGCCTTCTCCAGATCCACCGATAATCCTTCTCCATGGCCTCACCCAACTCCTCCCAGACTAGAGTTTTTGCCTCCACAACTACCCGGGCTGCAGTCCGCTTGGCCTGCTGATACCTGTCAGCTGCCTCAGGAGTACCCCGAGCCAACCAGGCTCGATAGGCCTGCTTCTTCAGCTTGACGGCATCCCTTACATCCGGTGTCCACCACCGGGTACGGGTTTGCCGCCATGACAGGCACCAGAGACTTTACGGTCACAGCTCCGAGCGGCTAGGAGACAATGGAGGTAGAGAACATGGTCCACTCAGACTCAATGTCTCCAGCCTCCCTTGGTATCTGGCTGAAGCTCTGCCGAAGGTGCGAGTTGAAGATCTTGGAAGACTCGGAAGACTTGAAGATCGGGGACTCGGCCAAACGTTCCCAACAGACCCTCACAGTACGTTTGGGTCTGCCGGGTCTGTCCAGCTTCCTCCCCTACCGTCTGATCCAACTCACCACCAGGTGGTGATCAGTTGACAGGTCTGCCCCTGTCTTCACCCGAGTGTCCAAGACATACGGCCGGAGGTCAGATGAAACAACTACAAAGTCGATCATCGACCTTCACCCTAGGGTGTCCTAGTGCCACGTGTAATGGTGGACACCCTTATGCTTGAACATAAACGTGTTCGTTATGGACAAACTGTGACTAGCACAGAAGTCCAATGACAGAACACCGCTCTGGTTCAGACCAGGGGGGCCGTTCCTCCCAATCACGCCCCTCCAGGTATCACTGTCGCTTCCCACGTGAGTGTTGAAGTCCCCCAGTAAAACGACTTTCCAGCACCCCTCCCAAAGACTCCAAGAAGGCCGGGTAATCTGCACTGCCAATCGGCCCGTAAGCACAAACAGCGAGAGCCCTATCCCCGATCCGAAGGCGCAGTGAAGCGACCCTCTCGTTCACTGGGCTGAACTCCAACACATGGCGGCTGAGCTGGGGGGCTATAAGAAAACCCACAGCAGCCCGCCGTCTTTCACCATAGGCAACTCCAGAGTAGTGGAGAGCCCAGTCTCTCTGGAGGAGTTGGGTTCCAGAGCCCAGGCTGTGCGTGGAGGTGAGCCCGACTATCTCTAGTCGGTATCACTCAAACTCCCGCACAAGCTCAGGCTCCTTCCCCACCAACGAGATGACATTCCATGTCCCTAGAGCCAAATTCCATGTCCTGGGATTGGGTCGCTGAGGCCCCTGCCTTCGACTGCCGCCCAATTCACAATTGATTTGCTGCTCAAATCTTATATTATCAAAGTTGTGCTATTTGATATATTTGTGGAAACCATGAAAGTTTTCCAGGATTCTTGATGAATAGATGGTTCAAAAGAATAGCATTTTTTTTTTTTTTTTTTTTTTACAGAAATCTTTCGGAACATTTTAAATGTCTTTACTGTAATTTTTGATCAATTTCTTTAAAAAAAACAAAAGACTTACTGACCCCAAACTTGTGAATGTTAATATATCTACTGTGTTTGCAGCTAAGCACTACCTGTTTGGAAATAACCTTTTTTCACAATTATTAACTGCTGTCTCTTAAAGGCAGAAAAATTTTGCAAAAAAAGCTTTGAATACAATATTATACTTCCCAGCAGTTGAAATCGTTAGCCAATTTTTAACAATTCTCTCACATAAAAGCACTGTGAATGAATGCTTTAACAATATACTCAGACAACGAATATAACTTTGGTGTGAAAAAAAAAGGAAACTTTCATTCCAATGCCTGAGAAGTGCCACAAATTCTGGGGAGAATTCAATGGACTAGGCCGTGTGAATCACAGCGACGCGCCGGTCGTGGGATGAAGACACAGCGGAGGATTTCTTTGTCAGCTCAAGCATGCTGGCCCTTCTTTCATTCTGCCATCTAATTGAACACAAATATTAGTTGTTTGGCCAGAGAAGAGGCCCCATGCTTAGCAAGTGTCGGGACCCAGAGTCAAACAGCCACGTTTTCCGAGCACTGGTGTCAACTTCAAAGCTGATGCTCAAGCCCGCTGTCACTAACGTGAACCAGACACAGCATTGAGTTTCCTCCTGCAATCCCTTATTCAGTACTTTCACTGTGCAATATTTTCTTCACCATATACTTTGAAAAGGTTCAGAGCACTTGATGATAGGTTGTGCTCTGCTTTTTAAGGATAAAAATCACATTAAAATGGTATTTCAGCACTACGGTTTTCCCCATATGTAAACATTTAGAGCTAATGATCTGACTATCTGACAAAGAAGCAGTTGAGTGGCCAGATAATATGCGTACCACAACTAATATTGTGATAATGTATTAGGACACACAGCGCTGGGTCACCTTTCACTGTTTACTGCTGATAGGCATCAAGAGAAAGTGGCGACAGGAATGATATGTTTATGTAGCAGTTCTTGAGTACAACCCTCAAAGCATAAATCATAATGTCAAGACATAAAAAGGAGGTCGGGGCCCGCATTACTGAGGAAATCAGCTCGGCATACGTGCCCCGGTGTTCCAAGAAGCCCCAACATCAGCGCTGATACTTCCGATAACAAGGCTAAAGAAAAACAAAAACTAAAAAACTCATGGTTTCCGATTAAATCGTTGGAAAAACATGAAACGACTTTAATTCAGGTCAGTTATTACGATTTTTCTTCATTTTTGAACGGCAACAGGGATGTGTGTCCAAAGTCCCTCTGGCAAAAACCTCTTGTGCTTACCGTAATTGTCCATGGAGTCCCAGCCCTTCCATCGTCTGTTCCAGTCTGCACCCACACCACTCAAAAGCGAATCTTCTCCCTCGTAGTTGAGGTCCTCCTCGTTTTCCTCCAGACTTCCTTGCCCGAGACCTTCATGACTGGAGTCATGGTATTCCCAGAACAGTGGCCAGAAGAGTTTTTTATGGCCAAGCCACTCTTCCGAGCTCAAAGACCAGTCATTCCTGCTCTCCTTGGCCAGATCCATCTCAATTTCCATCTGTGGATTGTCCACAACCTCAATGGTTACCTAGAGAAGAAATAAAAGTTATATGTTGATCTGCAAAAAAAAACAAAAAACGGATATGTGAAAGTCGTAGTCCTACAAAACCCAGGTTAAAGGGTTTGTGAAAATTATGTCATTAATTACTCATTCTCATTTCGTCCCAAACCTGTAAGACCTTCATTCATCTTTGGAACGCAAATTAAGATATTTTTGATGAAATCCAAGGGTTTCTGAACCAAACATAGACAGGAACATCACTGCACTTTTTGAGGTCCAGAAAGGAAGTAAAGACATCATTAAAATAGTCAACGTGACTGAAGTGTTTCAACTTTAATGTTGCGAAGCAATGAGAATAATTTTTGTGAGCAAAAACAAAACAAATATAACACGTGCACCAAGGCGTTGCCATTTGCTTACAGGTCCACCACAGGCTCTGCACCCTCATACCTCCACTCAATGTTACGAGTCTGCGATCACTAAAGGAGCGAAGGCTCATGGTACCATCACTGAGAGGCACAAAATCACTCTCCAGAACATTCTCGTCCACTGTTCCTTCCTGGTGGATTGATCTCCCTACCTTCATAAGGAATACAGAATCCCTGGCAATATTCAAAAGAAAGCTGAAAACTCATCTCTTTTGTGAGCACTTAACCTCATCATAAAAAATCTATCCCCATCTTATCTCTCCCTACTCTAGCTTATGCTACTCAGAGCAATGTCTGAAACTTGTATTGTGAGCACTTCCTGTTTCTATTTGCCTCTTCATGATGAATCGCTTGTTTGTATTCCTCACTTATAAGTCGCTTTGGATAAAAGCGTCTGCCAAATGAATAAATGTAAATGTAAATGGCAGCCTCAGCCCTATACATAGGAGCCTGATTTTTAAAGAATTTTTTTTTTACACTTTTCATCCAAAGCGACTTACAAGGGGAGCACTTAGGGGTTAGGTGTCTTGCTCAAGGGCACTTTAGTCATGGTATCGAAGGTGGAGAGAGAGCTGTTTATTCACAATCCCCACTTTCAATTCCTGCCGGCGTGGGAATCGAACCATCACCACACCACTAGGCCACAAATATAATAATAAATGTTTATCACATAAACAGAACACATATGAGCACATATCAGACAACACTTGAGCACATATCAGAATGATTTCTGAAGGATCCTGTGACACTGAAGACTGGAGTAATGATGCAGAAAATTCAGCTTTGCCATCACAGGAATAAATGACATTTTAAAACATTTTAAAAAATTAGTTACTTCACAATATTTCTGCTTTTACTGTATTTTTGATCAAATAAATGCATCCTAAGTGAGCATAAGAGTCTTCTTTCTGAAATATAATAAAAATTTCCTACTAAACTATTGATCGTACTGTATTGTATACATTTACCTGAATGACAACACATTGGGTTTAATGGTGCAGACATCTGAAGGTAACTCTATCGCCCTCTTGAGCACTGTTAAGTATGTTCAAAGTATTTTCAAAGTTTTCCTGGTTGTTTATTTCAAAGGATGTTTTGAGGTGACAGGTTTGTTCTCTGCATGCTTAGGCTCGTAGTGCCCGAGCCAGGCAGACCAGGAAAACGATAGCAAGTGTTCCAGCAGGCCAAGACAAAGGACTGGTTGTTTATTTCCCCTACAGCGTAACAATCTGATGGCGGCAGCAGCTGTTTATAAAGGCATGGAGCAGTTTAGAGCGGGTGATTACGCTACTGTAACTACGCTGTTTACAACAGTCGGCCTCCACCTTCAACTCCTTGAACTAATCATGACTGTATTCTACTCTCATACTTCCAAACAACACAACACATTGCTTTTAAGGACAAAAAGATCCAAGGTTTACATCATTGGAGGTCCATTAAATGGCAAATTTAAGTTCAATGGCACCAAAGATGTTTAAGGAATCTCTGCTGCATTACATTGTCAAGGTCTTATCAAATTTGTAAGACTTTGAGAGATTTTGAAGATGATAACATGAGAGTTAGTTACTCAAAATGAAAGACAGTGTTCAGTACTTTGGAGACTATTGCATACTGATGTATTAAAAATAAAATAGTCACATACGTTTACATTGGCTGCCGCCATATTAGAGACACATTAAAAAAAAAAAGAAGCTGTTTCTAAAAAGTAGACAAGATGGACCAGTCCCACTTGGAAGACTGTGGAATTTTCCCTATTATAAAAGTCCATTTGCTTAGCAGGGATCTCCTGTGTATTTTTTCCCTGAAGTCTAACTTCGTTTCCGCTCAAGTCCACTTACACACATAAACTTCATAACAGTACTAAAAATATAAAAATCCCTTCTTTACCGGTGTTGTAAAAACATTTAAAGATTGGGATCTGCTCTTGGAGGGAGCATTAAAAGTGGCTGTTAAAATAATACGGTGGCCTTTCACCTTTTGGATTTTCTTGGGATTTCTTTTTGGTACACTGTGCAGAAGTTTGAGCGGAATAGTTGAAATGAGCTACACCAGTATAAAGGTCTCGCTTGGGGTAATTTAAGAGGCCTCTCCGGTTTGAGAGCAGCTGTGACATGACCAGCAACAGCGCAGAAACCTGAAGTCCCTACTGCAATCACAGCAGCAATAACAGTGAAACAATGAGTGCAGAGGTTAATTACATACACCACAAACTGTTGCCAAGTAAAATCAATCCATTACCCAACTCATTATACAATGATTTAGTTCACCCTAAGGAAAGAAATGACAAGGGTTTGGGAACGGTGAGATATTAAACATATCTGGAATAACAAACTACCTCCATAATATTAACAACTGTCTTTAAAAGAACTAATGCCAAGATTATAGACATACGACAAAAGAAACCCAAGCCCCCCAAGACATGAAATGACCGATTCAGTTCATTTACCTCATTTTCTTGTGGTCCAAGAGGCTGTAAACACTGTATTTTTTCTTTAAAAGCATGTATATACAGGATGAAACTTGACTCTGGGGCAATCAAAATGACAATAAGGTGAGAGCGGGCCTGTTCTTACTTGAATGTTGGGGTTTTGGGAGCCCAGGTCTGCGTTGGCAAGGTCGGGAAAGTTCTTCAGGTCTAAAATGAAGGGTTCATCTTCTTCCTGTGGAGCAGGTTTCGGAAGGCCTCCCTCTGAGCGAATTTGCGACCATCTCCTCTTATGACGGCGGGGTGAGGGCGGTGCACTCCTCAGTTGGTTCTGCCGCTGAATGTCCTGCAGCGACTGTCTGACATCTTTGGAGCCACTGTGACCTGTGACCTGCGAAGAGCACACATTGCATCCAATAAAAGGAACATCTGGTGATCGAACAAGCTTTATTTAGATGAAAGCACAACATTTCTTTGCGTATAAAGCCCCCAGAAAGGCCCACAGATAAATACTTCAGAGAAATTTCGTCATGCACGTAAAGATGGTTAGAAGATCTGTTTTAGTTCAACACCATATCAAATCTATACAGCTGTGGCCTTATAGCCCATATGAAAAAAGATGTCTGAGTTTCAAATAAACCCATCTGGAGTGAAATGTCTAACACATGACAGCATATCAGGTGGATTTTGGAACAAGAATAGTAGAAATCATGGAAATAATTTAAGACCCTTCTTCTGCTTTAATGATCCAGGAAAAGCCTGTTTCCCAGACCTTTGGAAGACTCCTTGAGTCTCTTTTAGGGTTTCGTATACAAGACCGCTCTTCGAGTTCTTTGATTTCCATGCTGCATATCTGTCAATCGATGCTCCATTGGGTTACTCGTAGCAACATAACAAAACAGACAGCAGAGAAACATCAACAAGGAAGAGGAATTGCACGCTTGCTCATTCTTTCTCACCAAGTCTGAGACAGCCATGGCTCACTCTCTTGACAGCTGTTTGACATTACGGGTAATGCTGCGTTCAGTGGATGGAGAGGGACTGTGAATTCCTGGAGGAAGACTCAGGAGTCGGGACAGTGCATGCAGGTAAATGATTACACATTAAGGGATATGTATCTCTTTCATCTGGTTTACTTTAATATGGAGACATAAAGTCTGCGGCGGTACAAAAAAACCCGGCTTCCCGTTGTCCTCAAACCATGACAGTACTCTGAAGCACTTTGCGGCTTGTTACTAATCGTGTCAACCTAAAGTCTCAAGCCTCAAGAATGAGGCAGGTGAAGGCGGTTTTCAAATATTAAGCCATTTTAAACTTTAAATATTACAACAATATATAATTATTTAAATATGATGTTCTATTATCACTGTTTCTTCAGGCTGCATTGGTTCCTGTAATGTCCTAATTAGGCAAGTAAATATGAAATCCACTAATTACCAATTATTCATAAAGTAAGCATGAAATCAAAACAGACTTTTACTTAATTTATTAATAAATATAAAAATGATAAAATAACAACTATATATATATATATATATAATATCTGTGATTTCGATGTCGCTTGTAAATAATTTATTACATTTATATTTTGAAGAAAATGGGTTGGACCCTTGAAAAGAAGCGAAGAGAATACAGAACTCTTGGTCAGGGATCATTAAAATAAGTAGGCTACAATATTATTGGCAAATATTATTTTTCCCCACCCACATATCCCGTGGAAAAAAAAAAATCTTTATTATAATAGGCCTATACACTGACGAATTGTGCAGAATAAGATCAGGGACATTTATGTGTTGTAAGTAAATGGGGTCATGTTGTCTTTAACTGCATGCATTCTCCAACATGCAATAAGCACCAGATGAAACTCAGTTTAGACTTTACATTTTGGGTCACGCTGCGCTTCAAAGAGTTTTTCTGGAGGCCCTGTATATAAGCCACCACAGACTTCAAAAGAACAGCAACATACACAAGCATAACTCCGAAAGTAAGAGACACATATGTCCTCATCATACTTCAAGCCCTCTCCTCACCCTTACTTTCAAATCTTCATCTCAAAACCTCACACCTGGGTGCATTTCAACATGTGGAATCCCTGCTCTTCCTCATCTAGAGACTAGGTTTGATGGCCCCAGTGTTCCCTTCTGATGGGGAGTTGGGGTCTGTCTGATCAAAGCCTCTCTCTACTGATCATGCGTGGCCTGCCTTGTCTCACTTCACTGCTTGTGTCTCTCCCACACGCGAAACAGATGTCCTCTGCTCCAGACGATAAACTCCACCCTGGCGCTCTACTGAAGTTCATCATCACAAGAGGTGGGGAGGAAAGGAATCTCTTTTAATGATTTTTACACAATTATTGACATGCAAGTATCCATAAATTCAGCATTTTAGGTTTTTATTGTGATTTGTTCTGCACAGATTACACTACATTAATAGTATTACCGACTACCAAAGCTTGACAAAGTGATCCAAAATGCGACACTTTAAAATATACTCGAGAAAGATTTGTATGCCTAGATATGCGTCGTCATCGTCTTGTGCGCGTGAGCGGTTCCTACGGAGGCCGCGAGACCTCAACGCGCTGCAAATAAGAAAACACATGCAAGTAGAAAAAAACACCAACAAATTAAGAAATCATAAGTGATCATCATTTTGACAACACATGTGCTGCAAATTCTCACAACACAAGCAAACACAGAAACGCGCTGCACATAGCACAAACCACAACGGAAATGTTTCAACGGGACCCCAAAAAGTGACAAACCCAACTAGGAGCTGCTTATTAGATGTGTCCGAAACCACTCACTCATTCACTAATCCCTATATAGTGTACGGCATTTGAGTGCACAATGTGTCCACAATCATTAAATACTATAAAAAACTGCAAACAAAAATAAACACACATTAACAAGTGTATAATACATTCATGTATTTATTATTTTTAATAAAGTGTTTTTCAGTTTGCTAGAAGCTCACGCTCACAGATGACGTGGTCGTGGAGCGCCTCAGGCGGCCGTTACGATTACGTCACATTAGTTCGCTACAGATGATTAACGAATATTTTTAAATCATCCACTAAATTATCATCTCTTAAAGTTTAATGAGTGAACAACAATGCCACATATTACACTTTTCTGTTAGTGAAACACATTACATGGAGTTAATTCCAACATAATATATTTTAATAATATTTTTTAGCTTGCACTGTTGTCAAGTAGGGGTCCCCTTGAAACATTTCCGTTGTGGTTTGTGCCCTTTGCAGCGCGTTTCTGTGTTTGCTTGTGTTGTGAGGATGTGCAGCACATGTGTTGTCAAACTGATGATCACGTTTTCATAATTTGTTGGTGTTTTTTTCCTATTTGCATGTGTTTTTTTTATTTGTAGCGTATTGAGCTCTCTCGGCCATCGTAGGTTCCTCCTTTCTGCACGCAACAACTAAGGGATCATTCTAAAATAATTAACGTGAAAAATGCCAAATTCAGCAGATATCATACTAATAAACCATACTATGTACAGCAAAGCAGATGAGACCAGATTATGAACTCAATGCGTTTAATTAGCGTTTTCCTCACATAGAAAACGCTTTAGGTGTAGGCTAATTAAACGTGTGACCTTTAGTCTGGGCTCATCTGCTTTTCTGTACCAAGTATGCTTTATTACAGTGCTTCCCATACTGTGGGCCGTCGCTAGTCCAAATCAATATATTAAAATATTCCAATTGTTCTAAAATTTGATTTTTTTGAAAGTATGTAAGGTTAGTGTTATGGACTTAAATATATTTATAAAGAATGTTTACATCATAGTTCTCATAATTCACATGAAATGATTACAAACTTGTTAATAAATCTATTTGTGTCGGTATATACATCTTAACGGCGGGGTCGTGGAGCTTTTGCAATGTTTTGGGGGGGGCCTTACCCCTCTTCAGTTTGGAAATCGTAGCTTTATTAGTTTGGTGTGTCAAAAACACCGTTTTAGTAAATTAAGCCACGTTAAGCGTTTTAGAATGTCCGGCAACGGACGAGTAATGATGTTCGATGCCAACAAATGACTCCTACGAACTGATTCTTTTTGACGAGTCAGTCAAAATTCACGTCACGAATTATATAGCTTCCTCCAAGTTCGCGTACCTTTGCACTACTTCATGCCATTTTGTACTATAAATAGTTTTAGTAGTATGTTCACACTGAAAATTCCAAAATAAAAACATAATTAACCAAAAAGACGAAGTGCTGAATGGCTTGGGGCAATGGGCATGCCGAACGGTTTCATTGGTCGCGAAAGCTGCCAGATCCGCATAAAGGAGAGCCATACTATTGGCCAACAGAGAGCAATAAATCAAACATAATACTACACAACCAAATTCCATTCTTTTAATGTAAAAACACCGTCAATGATCTTAAGAGTTTTTAAAAATTACTTTCTAAAAGTGCCTTCAGAACTTTAAAACTTCAGGAGGTCTTCACCACGCGTTTAGGTCTTATACACACACACACACACACACACACAGGTTTGTTTTGCTATCAAGGATATTCCATAGGCATAATGGTTCTTATACTGCACAAACTGTACATTGTATCCCCCTACACTATCCCTACTCCTAAACTTACCCATCACAGAAAATCTTCAGCATTTTTAATAAAACATTGTTTCCTCATAAATCACAAAAACGTGCTCTCACTCACTCTCGCACACAAACCCACCGACCCGCACACACACGAAACGCATCGTATTTTAGCTACCGTACTATACATATCTATGATAAATAAAGCATTATTAGTCACATAGATAAACGTCTATGACGAATCACACGCCACGTCTTACAGGGATTTACGTAAACGTATTTTTCGTTCGACACGCCCCCTGCTGTTCGGCACGCCCCTACCATTAGGCACGCCCATTACTCCAAGCTGCAGTTTCCCATTCTAGGAAGAAAACCCTTCAAAAATTCATACACTAAACATTCGTTAGACTATGTTCAACAATTATTGACTATTTTACTCACTATCCTGGATTCTTTGGGATGTAACTGCCTGATATGCATAATGATATGTAAAATATCATATATGTAACTTACGTACATGTTATAATTAACACATGCAAATTCAGGGGCATCGGACATGTGACCCAAAGATTAAAAAAACAGTTAACTATAGAGGCTGTATGTTCATCTGCATGAATATTCCATAGACAGGAATCAACTGTTTCTATTTCAATCTTGTTTGTGCTGAATATTCATGTCTGACATACAGAGCGTTTAAAAAACAGCAAAGGCAACGCACTAGGATTTGGAGCATAGTAAATGTGTGTAAATGTGCACAGTCGGAGTGCAGTTTGGAACTACTGTCCATTTCTTACAGTCGTGTGAAAACAAGTGAGATTTTACCATCCACAAAGTTTTCTCTGCCTGCCTCTAGTGAGTCCAATGAAGGATTTCGAGTACTTCCCTCACTTTGTGTGCCTTCCAGAGATCTTTCATACCCTTTCCTTCAATCATTCTATAATCAAACCTCGGAGAAAAAGTCACGCCAAGATAAGCTCCTCACTCAGCGTTGCCGTTTGTATTAGTCTCTTTCCTCACATGGGTGAAACTGCTTACCCACCAGCTGAGACGAAGAGGATGTCTATGATTTCACATGAGTGCTACAGGTTAATACGGGAAAAGAATACTTTAAAGAATACTTTCCTCAGCTCGCAACAACTGACATAAACAGAAGTCCCTGAAGCCAGAATTCCTGACTCTCCACAAAGGGGGCCAAGAGAAACAGAGGAGGCAAGGCCACTCGCGAGAAGAGTGACATGGTAAGGATGGAATCCTGCCCAGATCCTGGCAGAGACCATCATTGTCCTCATGCTTGTTCTTTCTCTATAATTTTTCTTCCGGCATACCACCATGTTACAATCTGATTCTCTTGGCATGCCTCGACAGCATCAGTGTACCATGTGTTATCTACTCTCACAAACAGTTATTGTGTTTTATAGGACGTGCCATCTGGACGGGCGCTGAGACCTAAGAGAATAAACGAATACACCCCTGCCAAAATAAATACCACACACACATGGTATGGGGCTGCTTTGAGCTGAATATGCTGGAGCCGAGGTGCCACTACAACAAGGGCAGGCAGGGCATCGAAGCTGGAGAGTCAACAGCGTCCCAAAGCACATGAAACATTGAGAGTCTGATTTCCCCAACACCCTCACAAAGCATTACCTCTGACAGCCTAGAGAGAAAGCAAATGGGACGCATTAGCGATGGAAAACTGAGCGGCTTGTTCATAACTCAATAAAATGGATGGATTTGATTATTCTCTTGCAAAAAAAGCAAGTTTTTCTTTGAGTCAAGGATAAATCACACTGTCAGAAGCCCTTATTCCTTGCCGACATGTCGTGCAGCTCATTTCTGCCTCAGTGTGAAAAAATAAAAAGGTAACTGTGGCCCTAATTTATTTCTAATTATTGTGACTTTATTTTTTAAACTGACAATTTATATCTCATATTGCATCTTTATTTATCATAATAGCGACTTTGTACAGTACATGTCAAAATTGCGACTTTACAGTTCACAATTTGAAATTTGCTTCTTAAAATTGCAACGTTTTTCTTAGAATTGCGACTTCATATCTCACATTTATGAGTTCACGAGTTCACACATACAAATAATCGGATAGAGTAAAGAGTATGTGTATTTGGCATGCTGTCCAAACTCTGTATTTTGGCCCAAGCCCAGGGTACTCCCCTGTATCCCTAGATGGGATAGGAAACCAGCCAAGAATGAGGAGCCGAGGTGGCGGAGGGATGCAAAAAACTGTCGAACAACATAGGTGAGTTGGCAATGTGTATATATTTGTATGTGTGTGTGTGTGTGTACATATATACATATATATATACACACACACATACAGTTGAGACTTACCATTTCAAATTTATACTTCATCTTACGATTGTGGTTTTATTTCTTTATTTCTCCTATTTTAACAATATAAGCGCATGGTCTGTAGCGCAGGTGTAGAATCCACATTTGCTTTTTTAACGATGGAAAAAATGGTCGTCGTGGTCGAAAGGAGTTGTCTCTCAATGAGTCATGGGTGTGTTTTGGGCGTAACGTGCAATAAACCAATCAGAGTCTCATCTCCCATTCCCTTTAAAAGTCAGTTGCGCTCACACCATGGAATATAAACACCCTCAATCTCACGAGTCAGTTTAAATACATGTGTGCCACGATTGGTCAAATAATTAGCCAATTTCATTCGTCATTATTGCAAATAGGTAATTCTGATACATGCAATGACTATCCATTATGACATGTAGGCATTTTTATCTTTACGTACACAATAATAATCTTTTACATTGTAAAACTGTTGCCCTGTGTATGTAACAAGCACAGTTGTGCACCTGCCAATAGGAACATATTACTGACGCGGCCTAAAAATTAATAAAATACGGCACCATTGACTTTAGGTTTTTGTTGGTCAATGGCGCAGTCGTTTTCAGTTGCCTCAAAATAACCACACGCCAACAATGCGCCTGAACACACCTCGTTTTCAGACCAGCGCACCCACGGCCGAACAGATGGGCCCGAATGCATTTGCTATTTAAACAACATGGGCGGTGGATGTGAAAATGATAACTGCGTTGGGCTGAAACTAGCAAAAAATACTTGCCTGGTGTCGCATTGCGCCTGGTGATAGGGCCTTATATCTCGCAATGGGATTTTTTTTATTTCAAATTTGACCTCACACTTACCTAGATTGTTTTTTGCAGTGGTGGAATTGTATTCCATACAAGCCACCTTTGTGTGCAGCAAGTGAACCTAGATGGATATATCCCACATAGATTCATGTCTGGTTTGCTCAGATTGCCTGTGTCAAAAAACTGTTCATTAATGTCATGTATCCCCCAATTCCTGTTGACACTCAATTACCAGTTGGTACCAAATGTACCAGTGCTGTACACACATGCATTGATATCAACTCTATTAATGTTATAAATGTAAAAAACAAAAAAGAAAAAAATGTGGATTTGGATACATATCTGCTCTTTTATGAGCATCAGATGTTTATAATCAGATCTCGATGCTGCACAACATGTTTTGTAGGGCCAAGATCTAAAAAATAGTTGTACATGCAGGCACGTTATTAAATCTATTTCTAATTCAAGCTGGTGTGTGTTCTGGTGGTTTTTGTGAAATATTATCTGGTGTTTCTTCATTAAATTCTGAATATAGCTTTCACAGCATCTACCATGGCATTCGCTATATACTTTCAAACAGATTATGGTTTACAGTTTCAGTTTAACCTCAATTAGAGCACTGGACATTTGAGAGGTTTGCGCGCCCAAGTCATTCAGCACAATGCTAAGAAACAGCAACATGAACTTCAGAGCGGGGCTCAAGAATTTGGCGCCATTTGTGGAATTGGTGTCTGCTTGGGTCGAGGAAAGGAACAGCTCTGTGATTATTGGGCTTATCAATTATAGCACCAAGGCCGCTGAACTCCTACCCTATGCAATTTCTTAGAGCGTGGCGTATTGGATTCCAGCTGGCTGTTTTGATTAGTAAGTGTCCATTTTTGTGTAAAGCAAAGACTTCCTGTTGCGCAGGGGAGACAATTGCCCTCCCATGCGTGCCTGAACTCCAATGGTTACTTTAATGAAAACATATTTCCTAGATGGCTTAAAAGGTGGGGGAGATGTGATGTTTTCAGACAGTGTACAAAGACAGTCTTGTATCACCCTAGTGAAACTGTTCTGCTTTCTGTCAGCTCTTCGTACCCTTGAGCAAGATGTGTTCTTTACCCCCCACTCAGGTTGTGCGTAGTGAGTCGAGTGTCTGCTATATTGTGAATTGTAAGAGGGGCCTTAGTTTTACGTTTAGGATAGTGGTCTTGTGTTCAAAATTCTTTTGAGAAGGGAAATGACTATTAAAAGGCAGCCTGGGGTGGGTTTGCATTTCCTCTCTGCGTTAACACTCCATAAAGCTGATCCGAGAAAAAAAAGTCACAGCATAACCCATGATACAGTTCAACCTCACTTTTCTGCTG